>MU204267.1:181511-241253 GCA_017309775.1 Paedocypris sp. Pulau Singkep
TTCAGTGGTAGGAGACATAGACTCGTGTCCGAAAGGTTGCAGGTTCAAATCTGCCCTACATCTGGTTCTGCAACCAAGTGCTTGTTCCACTTTGGGCAAGAATCCCTGAACCCCTCTTGCCCCCCCGGTTCAGTATGCGGGTGAACAAGACACAAAGAACAATATTGGAGTAATATGGCCAGGAACCTCAGTGATGGCTCTTTGGCCAGTGAGGTTACAGCCTCTTTGACTTGGTTTCGTTGAAGCCAGCCTCATCCAGGAAGAGGTACTCATGAGGTCTGGCCATCGTGTCCAACTGTAATATTCTCTGTGAAAGTGTACAGGTGTTCAGAACAACAGTCAATCAGGTAGTTTAGTATTGTCCAGAAGTAACGTTGACCACTGAGCCCACTAACTGTACTGTGAATATGGATGTATACTACTTCCTATTTCCTATGAATATGGAAATATTACTTGTGTTGCGCAGAGTTGCGCTCAAAGGGAACCCTATAGACCTGTTTCATCCGTATCTTTTGGCGCCTGAGAACTCGGTCTATTGACATCATCAATGCTCTCAACATTGACATTACGTATCGGCAATTACTTTGCTTTGTCTCTGATCTGCCGGAGTCTGATGAGGTTGTTCTCACGAACTATATCCACAGTGAGGGTTTCTTGTGCTGCTGTAAATATGGCAACCCTCCCACCTCTATGTGGCATTCTTTCAACTACAGTAACAGCTGATTTGAAACCAATAGACTACTTTCACAGGCTTGCAAAACTGTATTGTGACAAACAAAGCATTAGAGTACAATACATGTTGTGTTGTCTGAATGCCCTGATAATGGTGGCCACAGTGAACCTACTCAGGTTCAGCCATTGTCATGCCATGGACAATGTTGCTTGCATCTCGTCTATAATGGCGTCTATAATAGTCTTGCTCTTCCTCTTGGACCTTCTCCTCTCCTTGTTGGCCTCCTTCTGTTCCTCGTTGGCCTGCACCTCTTCTTCCATGACCAGCTCTTCTCTCTCCGGTGACTCGAATTTATCTTCCCCTGATTCTGCCTTCATCCATTGTGTTTGTTTGGAATCTTCAGCAAACTTTGCACTCTGAACTTGCTTTTATACATGTATTCACAGCATTAGCAACAAGTGTCTTCAATTTTGAGTTGTTGTGTGTAGTGATGACGCCAGGCGTGTTCATTGTGTTAAAATATTGCTGACTGTGTCAAGCATTTTGCATCACATGAGCCTTCATTTGAGAATATGAGCAGAGTTCCTTTGCAACTTATGTTTTAGCAATGACAAATGTGTTTAGAGTTATGAGAACAGACATTGTGTTTTGTGAATTGTGTCTTCATGTGAAATGTGTTTATGCTATTGGAGAATGATGGTTAGATTTGGTAAATGTGTTTAGATGACTGGTCTTTTGTGTTGGGGGATTGGCTTTTGTGTTTTAGCATTTGAGAAAAACTGTAATTACACTCAACTCACACTCATTCCAAACATCTAAAACAAAAGTACCACCAGCAACGCCATTAGGTTAGCTACACATCTCACAAATTGTATGTTTCCCTTTTCACAATAAACAGTTAAGACGATGAACAAACATGATCTTTACATAAAATACAGTACAACGGCACACACAGATCTACTTAAAAACATGTATTTACGACAAATACGACACTTAAATGCACGAAACAACAAAACACTCGCAATGCCTTATGGGAAACCTGTGAGTTTGACTCTGAGGAGAGCGGTTAGGGGGAGGAGTCACAGTTACTCTGAATTTGTGCTCCCACTCTTTTGATACTTTTTGTTCAGTAAACTCAAAGCAGAGTAAACACAACTATTTTGGAGTGAAAAAAAAATAACTCTGGAAAAATTACTCAGCCGTTTTTCCTGTGTAAAGGAACGTGTTGTGGTGATAGAAGCTTCTGGCTCGACTGATTTGGCTTTGTCCTGGACCGATCTCCATCAGGCCCTCGTTCTCCTTCACATGCTCACCCGGCTTCTTCTCGTGATCTTGGGTCTCGGGTCTCTTCTGAGCTTTGAGATACCAGATCTTTATCATATTCAAACCACATCTCTTGTCGTCAGCTCGTTTCATAACATCAGCCATTCGGATCTCGACTAGTCAAACTATCACGCTTCAGGAACCAGACGCTGATAAAAATGCGCAAATAATCTCTCGTCAAGCTATTTTTGTTCTAACTATGAAGTATGTATGAAAAACAACACTTTAGCTCGCGTAAAATCACTGTAGCTCACGTTTAGTTGCCATTCGTTTTTGTTACGGATCGAACGTAGCATACGTAGCAAAGTTATGGACCGTTTTTGTCATCACAAATGTACAGGAACGTCTAAAACTGCTCGGGTCTCTTTCTTAGTTTTAGATGTTTTCATTATTTTTCTACCTGCAAAAAAGTGTGTGGAATATGGAATCTGTCAAAAAAATTAAAAGATTGCAAATTTTACAAACAATATTGTTAAAATTGAGTCATCATTGCGCCTTTTAACTCCATAATTCTGACTTGAATTGTTTTTCGCCACTGTTAGGAATTGCGATATAATATAAGACGATTTTGAAATTAGATCTGTGTGTGTGTGTGTGTGTGAGAGAGAGAGAGAGAGAGAGAGTGAAAAGTGTAGTTGAAACCTCAAAAGTGTGTCTTTGTGTGTCTTATTGTCACAGAATTTCCGTAAACTCGGAGCGATTTGCTTTACGTCATTTCAAGATGACGGTAAGCGTTCATGTGAAATTGTCTGCATTATCATTATAAACTGTACCATTATAACATTTGACAAAGGGCAAACTAAACAGCTGCTATGTAGCAGGATTTTAATTACATTTATTACTAATATTTTATAATTTATAAAAAAAATATACGTTTAAATATACTATAAAATTAAAATTTACTTATAAAATACAGTTCAGCTCACAAAAAATTTTGCCCAATGAAACGGCTCATGACACGGATTAATTTTGTAAGTCTGAATAGAATAAAGAAATATATACATTATGTACATTTTTTAAAATACCGTATTTGTGTGAATATAAGCACCCCACGAATATAAACACCCTCCTGATTTTTCAGCACAAAATATTATTTTTTTTCTGGCTAAATTACGTAAATTTTCTCTTTAGAATACTATTTTTTTCTTTATTTAACAAACCTAACTTGTGACTCGTATGACTTCAATGTTGTATTACTTAAAAAAATTAAAATATCAAAATCTAATTTTTTTTAATATAAATTTGAAAGGAAAAAAAAAAAGGCGCTGTTTATATTCTCGTAAATCCGGTAGTTTTAATCTGGCATAAAGGACTCATCTGTGCAGCATTTGGTCGTGTAACAGCAGAACATATTAAAGTTCTGTTCAGTGGCACAGCGCTGTAAAACTTTAACCAACGTTTCGCTGTTTGTTTTCATGAAGGTAAAACTGAATGCGTAACAGAGTGTGATGACGGTGAATCATTTACTGACACAAGATATTTACCTTATACATGAGTTTAATACAAGAGAAAACGACTCGTAAAGAGATGAAGAAGCGCAGTCGTCTACTTGTTTGCTTTTTTTGTTCTTATTTTAAACAGCACTCGGATTGCTAGAGCTTTAAATTGGAAGTTATGGTCAATTTGTCAGCTTTCTTTTTGGAATTTGGATTGGCGCCAGCTCCCCGCGACCCAGAAATGAAAAAGCGGATGGATGAATGAATGAGAAAATACTGTAAATGAAGGGATGTATTTGTAAGCAACAGTGAAGCATGTTTTTTGTTTTAGCTTTTACAGTTTGACAGTATAAGCGACTGGCTGTGCCTCTTTTTGTAATCACATGGGATGTTTAATGTGAAATAATTTTAACTAAGATAAATAGTGTGATGTGTTTATTGTTGCAATTGATTTGTTTTTCACCGACCCACGAGGACCATCATAAGTTCTTATCTTTACAAAGTGATTAAATAACACTGGATAAAATGTTCTTTTAGTCCACAGATAATTACATTCTGTTATAACCAGTAATATAATAGTTATTATTATATCATTGTTTTATAATAATAATAATAATAATAATAATAATAATAATAATAATAATATATTTGACAAATAAAATAATATTTTATTTTTAAAAATATTATAACAAGTGAGTTTCTGTGTAGTTCTGTGTCCTGTCTCCAAGTTTACAGGCTCTAAAAATTAAAATAGAACTGTAAGCAGCAAAATGGTGGGTCAGCTTGTAAAGTTTTAACATTTTACTTGTTTTTCATAATTAGTCAATAACTGGTCACAATTATAAATCTGAATATTTTACTTGCTAAAATGTTACATACATAAATGCAAAGTTTCTGGTAGTAAACCATATTTCCCAATACTTTATTGTATTTTGCAAAGATTTTGCACTGTAAATGTTTTATATATTGCTCTTTAGTGTTTGTGATTTTGTTGTGTGTTTACTTCTCTGTATAATCCTCTGGTGTCAACAAAGATCATTATGAAATAAATGAAAATAAATGTTATGTTTTTTTATGATTTATTTTTGTTGTATTTTTTTTTTTTTTTTAGCTCTCACAAGATGTTCATTGACACTTCATTAAGTCTTGAATCACTATTGTCTTTTTTTTTTTTTTGTCTTGAGAGAAAGTATGACCAGAAAAGCACTTTTTCCCTGGCATCAGGTTTTTGAATACAATTGAGCAGCCGATTTTTCTGAGGCAAAAATGGTGACTGTATAAATCTTTCAAAGCAATTGTGAGCATTATATTTATAAAAGGTATTTTTCTTGCTTTTGCAGTACACAATTTTTACTACAAAATTCTATCTGAAGGCCAAAATCTCCAAAGCCAACCGGGGGATTGTCTTCAAAACCAACACCACAATTTCCAGAATCTAGTCTTTTATCAATATGTAGGGTCTGAATTCCACAGCAGACAACGAGGGTGATCTCACATCATCTGATGGAATTGACGCATCACCGTGGCAACCGCATGCTGAGATTAGTTTTAAGCAAATGACAAAAAAATCCAGTGAGATTATTTATACACGTGTGTTAAAGATATCATCAAATCGCTTGCCCGTTAAAAATATTAAATCTGTAAATCCAGCATCACAATTAGCTTTTATTTTTAGAATGTTTTGATGCCCTAATCTCTGTCACACAAAAAAAAACTATATCTATATTACGACTGTTTTTCTTTGTTCATCAAGTAAGAATAATCACAGTAGTTCATTGAAGATAATAAAATAACTTTCCTTGTCTAAGTGCAAAAAATGTAACATTGTTAAACATGCAACATAAACTGAATTTGTTACGAATAAAAAGAGCAACTCTACAGCACCGACTAACAATCAAAGTCCAAATAATGTAACATTGCTAAACATGCAACATAAACTGAATTTGTTACGAATAAAATTAGCAACTCTACAGCAGTGAGTCAGTAATTTTATTAAAAGTTCCATCCTGCCTGTGAGTTCACAAGCAGCGTTACTTCTCAAGAAAGCTTTGTGAATATGCAAAACTAAAATCGGTAAGCAATTAGCATCCTTTTTTCTCGTTTTTGATTGCCAGATTTAACAATGACTTTACTGGAATGACTTGTTTTACTGGTATCCGGAAATTGGGAAATGTATCCGGTATTTCCCAAAATGTGCTAGCCTATGATCTTCATCTGTCAAACTCGGAGACGGAATATACCATTCCGTAAATGAGAGAAGAGGTGCAATTTCCTCAAAAATAAAAAGTCAATACAAGCCACAAACACATAAAGGTTGTTTAAAATATGACTTTTACTACGTTTAGTAGTTAATTTCTACTAAAAATGGTATCATTGTTATAACTCGTCGCTTGGTGTCCCCAAAGACCACGGGTCAATAGAATTGTCCTAACACCCCCCTGTGGACACACACACACACACACACACACACTTGCATATATAGACTGTAACCAGAAGCGTCAAAATATTCCCCTTCCCCACCTCCTTCACTCTGACCTTAACAAAAACACAGTTATAACCTATGTATATTGTAATGTAATATTAAAATGACATCTTGACCCTCGAAAAGATCTTCAAAGTTGTGGGGCCCTAGACAAAGACCCCACAAGTACACAACGGGGACCCACTTTGTGCTAAAAACAAGCATTCCGGGCCCAATTTTGTGCTAAAGACAGGAACACACACACACACACACACATACACACACACACACACACGCACGCGCTGTAATCGGAGGTGTTCAGTAAAAGGTCACCATCATTACCGCATCTGATGTGTTCAAATTGAGACGCCATAGCTGCTTGGTGTCACTTGTTGCTTGGCAACCGCTGGGAGAACAGTGACTCCGCTCGCCTGCTTTAATAGAAAGTGTCATGATCTTTATTACCCTTTTATGAATAAAATAGCGGTTTGTTTGTCCTGTGTTTCACGGGTTCGCAGGTAATTTCATATCCTGACGATAAGGATTTCCATCGGCTTTTTTCAGGTTTGCGCATATCGAACTATTTCACAATGTTTACTGGCAATTAAAGACGGCGAAGCGTGTTCTGTGTGTGCACCATTGTACGGTGGAACTGAGCGCGCTCTGTCTGCGGATCATCTGTGTCCAGCGTCCCCCCCGGATGACACGGTGGTCCGACACCAGAGTGAGACCCATTATACTGACCCCAACACACAAATCCGAGAAAGCAGAATCATCTGGTTAAGAGTGACAAAAGAAAGGGGAAAAAAAATCAAAAGTCAAAAAATGATAAAAGATACATAGAGCAAAACAAGTCAATGTTTTTTTTTTCTGACTGTGGAATCGGGAAATAAAATTATACATGGATATAAAAATAATAAATGTATATACTGTATAGTAACATTAATAACATAATTATTAATTCCATAAAAAATATATGATATTAAAATTCTAAAAAAATAAAACATTATTTACGTACACACAGATACATACAAGTTGCATCATGACTAGATTAAATCATTACGTGGCCTGTATCTCAATTTATCTTTTATAAGTTTCAGTTATAATTCAGTATAATTAAGTATAATATAACCATGTATAATTCAGTATAACAAGACAATATATAATTCAGTTTTAACCACTGAAAAAAACTAAAATGCCATGTGTCACATTAGGGGCCACCAGGGGGAGCCAAGCTGCAGGACGGTAACACCATGAGTCTGTTCTGATCCTCAAAATGACTTTGTAATCATTTCATGTTGTGAAATAAAAAATACATTAATTTAAATTTAATCTAAAGTAATTTATTTATTGTATAAAAGTTGCACTGATATTGAATGAAAGCATGACACAAAAATATATACAAACAAGTAATAAGGTAGAATTATAAGACCCGTCCGTAAGCCACCAGTATAGTCTTTTATACAAACACACACACACACACACACACATGCACACACTTGTTTTGATTAAACATTTTGATTCTAAGACACTGAATGGCGGAAAACCTCGAGTCTCGCTGCACAAAGCCTACAACTCAATTGGTGTAAATATTTATGGTCTTCTTTTATCGTCAAATTGCAAAAAAATGCTTTTCATTTTTTAAGTCACTTTGGATAAAATGATGGTAAAAGTGTGCACGCTAGGTGTGTGTGTGTGTGTGTGTGTGTGTGTGTGTGTGTGTATGTGTGTCCATTATTAGATTAAAAAAAGTGGCTTATAATGATTGGACTTTGACAAAAAAAATAGAACAATGAATGGATAGGTTTAATTAAGTATAATTTAACAATATATAATTCAGTATAAGAGAGAGTGTGTGAACTAGCGTGACAAGAAATCTGATTGGCCGACAGACAGACGTACGCCCAACTTAATTTGAAGGTTTTTCTCCAGTCTGATTTTTCCCGCATTTCCCGCCGGGTCAGCACACGCCCGGCGCTATTGACCGGCGAGAGATTGACGCGAGACGCGGAGGAGAGACCGCAGCCTTCAATAAAGTGAGGAATGAAGAGAATCCCTCATACCAGACGGATTGCTCCGAGAAGACTTCCGCAGACTTCCTGTCTCACTTCCGACACCATCTTCATCTCTTCTCTGGCTCTGGCAACTCGCTCTTGGTTTCTGCAAACAATATGGACTGACATTCAGCCTGTTGTTTTGTTCTGAACCGCTTTTGGTGGCCAACCAATCACAGAGCAGGACACACAATCACACTCATATTCATGAAACAGTTTTTATGAATTCCAGATTTCCAAAGATTCTTTGTGAGGGTTGTCCGTACAAATCGATGTTGCCAGGTCTTTATCTTAAGCCAGTGTCCTGATTTTTCGACATTTTATGAAGCAGCTATCAGTCGTGAAGTCATACACTAGACATGAGTGGGTGGGCGTGGTCAGCGGTGTAAAGAGTTCTTGAAAGCAACACTTGATTAGTGTTTAACACTTCACTGTTTCAATATGGCAGAACAAAATAGCTAAAAAAGTACAAAAGGTCAGGTTCAGTCAGACTCAAATATGCAAAAAACTGTATACTGCATACAGTACGTTCTGCATCCTGCAGATGGCGATATCGCGCTGTCCGCCCAAGAAATTAACGTTAAAATACGTCAAATTTTAATAAAAAGTTTTTTATTTTCTGTTTAGGCGGAGGATTTGAAATTGTAATCTTTGTAAATACGTAAAAAAAAAAAAAAGACGCTAAAATATTAAAAACAGTTAAATATTATTTTAAAGACGCAAACCAACAGGGCATGGACTGAAGCAAAACTTTTTATTCCACAAAATATAAAAATCTGTTATTGATTGTTAATGGTTTTTTTACTGCTTTTTTGGGGGTAAAGCCATTTGTTAAAAAATATATCCAAAATAACAAATTTTACTTGTGACTAATTACATACATTTAAAAAAAACCGTAAGGGCAGTTGTCACGTAGACAATAAATCTCCAAACCGGCGCTTTTCTTACACGCAGGTACGCAACTTCGACCAATCAGATGTCAGAAAGTGCACGCGCACTAGATCTGCCCTGTGCCTTGCGCATGCGCCACATTGCTCTTCCCCTCAGACTGGGAAGGGTAGCGATGACTCCGGCCTCCGCCAGCCGGGAAGTGAATTGTACTTTTGTGGATTACGGCAAGTTTCACGTACTTGCTTCAAGATGGTGAGAACTGAGAACGCTTATATACTTATATATGTATAACCTGTTCAAGTTACTCGTTGCGTGTCCGGCGATATTGTGCACTTTTTGGCGCGTGCACCTGTCGGAACACACGTACGCGCCTGCGCACCTGCGGACTTTAAACACTTCCGTAACGTGACAGCGGGCCTTGTTCCGCTAGTTAAAATAATCGATATAACTCAGAAGTTCACTTGACATTAGTCAACCTTTAAGCGCTTGTATCGGAACGGACTGTGGTGAGCATAACACGGGCGTTCTGCCCTCACCTGTCCGGTTAAACCGGTTGGTTTAGTAGCTGGATCTGCCACGCTGTTTTCTGTTTAGGTTATTTTTTCATTATTATTAGTCATAACATAGTCTCACTTTCCAAATCTACTTGTTTTTGTTAAAGGCTTTTTATTGCCAACTCTCCATACTGGCCAAGACTCTCAATACTGTATTTTGTTTTGTGTGTGTGTGTGTGTGTGTGTGTGAGTGTGTGTGTGAGAGAGAGAGAGAGTTTGTGTGTGTGTGTGTGTGTGTGTGTGTGTGTGTGTGTGGGACAGTGTCTGGATTATGTTTTCTTTTTCTTCTCTTTTCCTGTTTTCGTGCCTTGAAGAAAGGTTTCAGGAAAGCGATTTCCTATTCTTTTCCGACCAGTGTCTTCAACTTCCATGTTTTATACTTTTCGCCACTTATTAGGATTAATTGACGAGAAATCGTTTTTATTGTTTGTCAAATTGCATAAGTTTAAAAAAAAGTAAATTTTTATTTCTCCATTGCATTTTTGGAACTTTAATGCAATCGGAATTATATAACTCTCTTTTCTTTTTCTCTTTTTGTTTATTGAACAGACAATGTAGCAATGAATCGAGATAATAACACAATGTAGAAAAAGAAGCCTTTGTTAAAATAATAATGAAAACGATTTAAATACAGTTTCTTTATAGAGTTTAGTCAGATGTTTTTTTTGTCCAACAAATTTCACGTCCACCTTCTGTACAGATTTATGATTGTAATATATTATTATTTTATGAATTGTGCTTTACAACTCACATGCTGTTTTAGTGTAATATCTTTATTGTCTTGTATTGCATCTCAGAATCAGACTTACTTGTTCATGCAATGTGAAAAATTTCATTCTGTCTTTCTCTGTTGTTTGAACTATTGAACAAAAACTTAAGAATTATCCATTTCGATTGGGCATATTACACGTCAATGTTCGCAGTGTGCACAATATTCTTACAAGAGATTAACGTATATTTCCGCTATTATGACTTTAGACTGCTGTTTTGATTTAATCGTAATCGTAGATAAAGCATTTTTCCACACGTGTCATTTGGCATGTTACAAAATAAATTAGATTTGAGGAAATTATCTCACATCCTATTTATTCCACACTATTTCTTGCTGTGTTTTTTCTGTTGTCCAGTAATATTTTCCACGATTGGAAGGTGGAAAGGAGCTCCAGCTTCCAACTGGTTCCATGTTTAATCTGAGATCAAAATTGAACTTTGATCAAACTTCTTTAAATAATAAAAAAAAAAAAAATCAAAGTTCATTTGTGATAACAGTATTAGATTTTAAAATGTTTTTGCGCGGAATTATTGTAAAATTCAGTTTTTTTTCTGCAATGTTTTTTGACTTTGAGATCAGAAGGCTTTTTCCCCTTCATTTGGTGAAACGTGCGTCAGAGTTGGTCAGGCGTCGCCTGCGTTAGAAATGACATTTGAATTCCAAGAGGAAAAGATGAAGTCCGTGTCCTGTTTCCACGCAGATGCATTTCCTGCTGTTGTTCAGTCGTCAGGGGAAGTTGCGACTCCAGAAATGGTTCCTGCCGATGCCAGAGAGGGAAAGGAAGAAGATTGTGAAGGACATGACCACAATGGTGTTGGCGAGGAAGCCGCGCACGTGTAACTTCCTGCACTGGAGGGACCTGAAGATTGTCTATAAGAGGTGAGCAACCGACCAATCAGCATCGATTAAAGCTTAAAGCAGAGGTACACCACTTTTCCTCTTATGTTCACCGCATTTGACTGTTCTGTTCAATTTGTGGGTTGCATATTTAAAACAACGTCTAGAAACAAATATTGTAAAAATTCAATGATTGGCGCACTCACCATCTAATGCTTACTGTGTTTTTCAGACTATATGGTGCACTTCAAATCCTAAAAAAGTAAAAAAAAAAATAAAAAAAACATTGACTTATTATTTGGGGAAAAATAGTGTGCTTTGTGAGAATAAAGATCCAGATCGATGCACCTTACAGTCCAAAAATTACGGTATTTAACGTATTCAGTATCGATTGTGTTGGCAATCGATTATTCGATCGATTCTTTATTTATTTTCGATTAATAGAATAATCGAGGGGGGGATCTATTGTTTCCCAAAAAGGCACACATATGCACGTATACATATTTTAGTATTTAACAATAGCGCCAAAGAATAACAACAGATAACATAAAACACTTTTTTTTCATCAATAAAATTTTTATTTCTACTAGCAGTCGTGAATTAACGGGTTTTATCAAGTTATGTAATACTTACAGAGAAGTCTCTCAGACAAAGTCTTTCACAGTCCATTTTGACTGTTGATTGCCTCTTAATTTATTATTTTTAATGCCTTTATTTTACCAGAACTTTCAAATACGGAGTTTGGAGAAGCTCTAACATCCCTTTCCGTTCACAAATTTGTTCACTTGTTCTGAATAAAACTTTGGTAGATAGATTTTTTTTTTCCTCCAAATTCGACTTTCAGAAACTTGAAACGTGTGCTGAAAGTTTGAAAGTTTGTTTTTTTTTAAGCGTGATTTGTGTTTACACACCAATTTTTGTGTTACTCAGCAAACCAAAATGTTAAAAGGTACTCTTAATTTATCAAAAGTTTCAACACATTCAATACTAATAACAGTAATTTAGTAATTGTGAAAAATCTCCAGTGGAAAGTTAGAAAAAAAAGGTTTCTATATTTTCATAAGCTTCCTAATTTCTTAATTTTTTTAAGAAACTAGAAATGTACTTGGGGATTAAATTGCCTCGTCCAGAACAGGTTAACTGACTGACTAATAAGTTAATTCCTAACGGCTTTTCGTCAACATCCACATAATATCTTGAAGGTGAAAATTCAACCTACACTGCTTCAAATCATGATGAAGTCGTAAAGACCAAAATACCTTTTTAATTTTTAGGTTTTAATGATGTTCTAAAAGTTTTAAAGACGCCACACTTTGTTGTTTTCTAGCTGGTGACACACTTGTGTTTTTTCCATCTATCCGAAATAGAACTTTAAACATACTTCTTTCAATAAAAATAAAAAACAACGTTTATTTGTGTTTACTGTAGCAGATTTTAAAATGTTTGCGTAGAATTATAATGTAAAATTCATTTTTTTTCTGCAATGTTTTTTGACATGACTTGATGTTTTTGAATTTAACATCTAATATTTGTGGTGTTTTCTAATATAATAAATATCTCCAATATATATATATATATATATATATATATATATATATATATATAATTTAGTATTTCTAATAAATATATGTGCACAGTATTAATATGTATGTGTGTGAAGATTTTATAGGGACACAGCTTCTGGAATGGCAGTGAACTTCTTCACACTGAAACTGGTCTACTTTAAACATCAGGAATTATTAACTTTTATTTAACATTTAGTTTGATAAAAGTTACCAAATCAATTTTAATCATTAATTGATAGTTTTTTTCTTTTTTCCAAGGTACGCCAGTCTCTATTTCTGCTGCGCTTTGGAGAGTCAGGACAATGAGCTTATGGCGTTGGAGGTTTTGCACCGCTATGTTGAGCTGCTGGACAAATACTTTGGCAATGTAAGTGTGTGTTTTTCGTTTTTAAGTAAGAGTACTAAGAGCTTGTGTTTGCCTGTTGTCCGTAGGTGTGTGAGCTTGACATCATCTTCAATTTTGAGAAGGCCTACTTCATCCTAGATGAGTTTCTCATGGGTGGAGAAGTCCAGGAGACGTCCAAACAGTCCATTGCCAAGTCCATAGAAGCTTCGGACATGCTGCAAGAGGTCCAACTCGCCTTTCTAATACAGTGTAGTTGAGAAAATCCAACTGTGTGAATTTAAGTGCCATTTCATGATTTGTTTTTTTTTAATCCGGTCCAGACTCATGTTGATGTATTTTTGTTTGTGTGCTGCATTTGCATATTCTCCTCCCAACAAAAGGAGGAGAAATCTAAATTTCGTGTGTGTGTGTGTGTGTGTGTGTGTCCTTATATCCGACTCCCCCAGACCCAGAAATGGATGCAGTTTGGAAAATAAATCAACATCCTTAACATCTGTACTCTAAAATCCAAAGCTATTTGTGAAACTCAAAGGGTTAAATAATTTAAGTAGATTAAGTTCAAGTTCAAGTTCAGGTTCATTTGTATAGCGCTTTTCTTGGTCCGAGACCAACGCAAAGACGCTGAATAACATGACGCTGAGATTACATTATTTCAGTTTGATTAACAACCTTTCTGTATAAATTATTTAATTCCGTTGAATTGGCACTGAATTATTTTAATCCTGGTGTTTAATAAAAAAACGACTTTCTTTTGTCACAGACTCCGATTATAAATTAAGTAATTATATTATTATATTTAGAAAAATACTGCTTATTTAATTTAAATATATTACACATTTACACACATACTGTACGTATATATTAAGGACTATATAAAGTAGATAATAATATTTAAATATTATTTCTGGCACAACTTCTCAAGTAGTAAAATGAAAAAATGCACCTGTTTGAAAATACTGTGTGTGTGTGTGTGTGTGTGTGTGTGTGTCATTTTGAAGTGGACTTGACAACAACTTTGTGGTCTACTACTGTTCATTAAGTGTGTACTCACTCTACAATGCACTATGGGAGAAAAAGTCCGTAATTGCGTCTTTCAAAAATAAAAAGCCGTGTTCTGTTTTTCAGACGATGGAGGAATACATGAGCAAACCTGCCTTCTGAGACCTGGGAGACACAAGGGAATCATCACTTCCTCCGCAAGAACCCGCGTGCAAACCAGAATCCCAGAGGTCTTCACAAAAACTGCTTTATTTATTGCTTTTTTCCGCTAGAAAGCTTCGTTATTTTTGCTTAATACTTGAATTGGGGATTCGTGCGGAGGTGTTGAATAGAAAGGCGTGCGGAAATATAATGTTTTGGTGTTATGCCCGTGCATAGACGTGACATTTATATTTTGCGTTTTATACCAAATGCGTTTTATATGAAGCTTGTGTTTGCGATAACCGTGATTTCAAGTGCCTTGTCTTGTTGTTTGTCTCAGGATACAATTTTAGAATTTGAATAAATCCATTTAATTAGTTTGGAAAATGTTTTCATTTGTCGTCTGTTTTTTCCTTTTTCTCTTTTTTTTTTTTAAACTCCTTGTTCGAGTTTATTCATAAATGCTAAGAATTCGAAGTCACGAAATTAATTTCTGATTGTTTGCCTTCCAAAAACCCTGGATTTTTCACATTCACCGTGACGTTAAATAACTAAAATGATTAAATCTGCTATTTTACACCAGTGTTATTATCCGAAGCTCACGCCAGCCGAGAAACGTTTGAAGCTTTGCTAATGCATTCTGGGTATTGGAGTCTAATGAGGAGCACGATGCAGCGAGAGGGAAAATAATACGGTAATGCTTTATTCATGTTTCTCACACTTTGACACGTACAAAATGGTTTATAAATGAGAATCACATCCACCTGTGTTGGTATAATAATGACGTTAGATTGCAGCAAGCGAGTCCTACGACTACAGGAACATTCTCTTGAAGGAGCAAGAAAACGTCTCGCGGACCACCATTTCATAAACGACAGGTAAAATACACTTGTAACTTCCCTGCACATTGATATGCCAATAAATATGTACATCATATAGTATTCCATGAAAACTAAAGCACTTCAACTCTTTATTTTTTTTTTTCCGTTTTTGTCTTGTTTTTAGTTACTTTTGAGCAGATACAGGCGGTTCTCGATAAAAGCACCCTTTTTGTTTTTCTCTCCACCCTTGTTCTGCCGTGTCTTGATCGTGTATGTGGATTCCTGCAGGAGATTATACGGCTTGGAAGTGGTTAATTTCGGGTACCAGGTCAAGACTTGTCAGAACAAGGGTGGGGAAAAAACCCCCAATCCAATCGCGTGATATTCACATTCCTGAAACCATTTTCCCATGATGCTCTTTGCCATCGTCCACCCCAGACGCCGGAGGAGTTTGGGCGACGTTCTCCTGCGGAGCTTCTTGAGCGGGGGGCTTTTGTGGAGCTTCCGCCTCCTCTTTGCCTTGGGTGTCTCTTTTAGTGGGGGCGCTTTTGGCGGAATCGGCCTGATCGAAGAAATCTTTCATGGCCTCTTCGTACAACTGGTACGGCAGCTGTCCGTTCACGGCGGAGTCGATGGACCTTTTGCGATCGCTGGCTCCGGTGTCGGGGTACTCGAGGAGCTTGGCTGCAAGGAAGGTGGACTCTTCGTCCTCGTCCACCGCGTCTTCGTCATCGTAGTCGTCTTTTCGTTTGCTGGGGGCTTTGTTGAGCTCCGACAGGAACAAGCTTCCGCGTCTTCCACTCGGGTTGAAGTATTTCGCCATGGCCGTCTTGTAGGGCCTTTGCTTCAGAAGCGACAGCTTGGAGTTCCTGTTGGCCAGATTCCCCAAGCCGAGGACTTTCAGGATGTCTTCGGTCTTGACGTCGGGGGGGATTTCGCTCACCGTGACCTCTGGTTGTCGACCGTTGTAGTATTTGATGACCCGGCTCTTGTAGCGAGGCTGGCTGGGCTTCCTGCTCAGCTGGCTTTCAGGAAGACGCTGCTGTTTTCTGGACTCTTCCATGAACAGCATCCCAACAAGGTCCTCGGGAGGGACCTGGAGCTTCATCGAAATGGCCGACAGCAGTTGTTTGACCGCACGCGGGTCGATCATGGAGGGCCGAGAGAGAAGTCGTCTCTTCGCTTCCATCAGGTCCCGTTTTTGTGCCTGGTCGGACATCTCCAAGACCTTCAGCAAATAGTAGTCCATAACTTTTGTGTCGTCATCCGGATTGTCGTCGTCTCCGTCCGACGGTGCGGCTCTTCTCTCATAGGCCTCACCCTGCTCGCCATTTTCTCCTCGCTCGTACTCTTCATGGCTTCCTTTCACCACCTCCTCCGTCTCCAGCTGCTCCTCTAAAGGCACCCATTCCTCGCCTCCGGCCACGTCCTCGTACGCGAGGTTTCTCACGCTGTAGAGGTCGTTCTCCTCCTCGCCATCCTCGTCCTCCTGGTTGTCTCGCTTCTGCATCTGAAGCTTGCCCAGCTCCTCGAAGATGGAGCGCATGTTGGCCAGGCTCTGCGGGGTGTACTGCTCGTCCAAGTCTTCCGTCGCTCGCTTGCTGTCTCGGGTGTTCTCCTCGTCCTCAAACATCAGTGGATACTTCTTGTGCGGCTTCACGAAGCCCGCGTAGTCCCGAATTGGGTTCTCCGCGTCAGTGCTGGGGCGTCTGCTCTGGTGAATCCGCCGCTCAGCAGGTGCCGACTGGCCTTGTGGCCGCTCTCCAGCCTGGTCCAGCATCCGGAGAAGCGATCGCACCCATTGAGGAACCTTGTTGTCCGGCCAATGGGCTTCGCCTTCGCGCGCGGGGGTGTTCTCGTCCTGTAGGGAGGCGAGCTGCACCAAAAAGTGGAATTTATCCACCTCGTCGTAATCACCAGTAGGGCTCTCCGCTCCATCGGCTCGCTGCTTTAGGCTTTCGATATACTCCAGAGCCTTGATCATATCAGAGCTGGGAGTCAGAAAGCCACCCTGCTCTCCTCCTCGCAGGCGGTGGTGGCGCACTGATGCGCCCTGCACCGCGAGGGTCTGGAAGAGGGCAGCGAGCAGGACCACCACGCCTCCCGCAGACAGTTTTGGAAGTGACGACATCGTAATCTCTGTGGAGAAGCAGAAGCACTTGGTGAGTCTCTGCGGCCATTTCACTCGAAAAGAAATGTTCTCTGGGGGTTTGCATGTGTTTTATTTGAATTCATTGTTTCATATTATGTCCTATCAAGCTTTAGTTCTAATGATCATGTTCATCTGTGTCTCGTTCTGTTTCAATTGGTTCTTGCGTTTGAGGCTCTGTGTTCCTTTGTTTGATGCTGGATCGTTTTGAGAGTTTTGGGAATCTTCTGAGTTTTGGGATTTTCGTCTTGTTTGCTTGTGTTTATTTTATCCTCGCGTCTGTTGCGTTACTCTGTCTAGATCGGTATTCTTGCTCCAGTCTTGTTCTTGCATAGTTCCAGACAGATTGGACTTAGGATAACGTTTTTTTGACTGTTATTGGCTATTATTCTGGTTATGTTTTTGTTTGTTTTCTGTTGATTTAATAAAACCCTTTTCCCTGCATTTGGGTCCGAAACGTGACAATAGGTAGGTTTTCTTTTACAGTCTCTTCTTTCTAAGGATCCGTTTCTGACAGCTGAAGAGATGGCGGAGTAGGAATATCATCAGTCTCATCCGAACATGTTTTTACAAAGACAACACCGCCGGATGAGTCACCGCCTGTTGTCAAGGTAACCTTTCACTTGTAGCTACACATCACAAATCTATATGTGCTCAAATCAGATTTCAACTAACAACCAGTCACGTTTCTATTGCGTTGCTGCTTTTAATCAGCACAAAAATCGCGCGGATAAATGTTGATGACCAATATTATTTGATTTCAAGCAAAGCGGAAAACCCGAGTGCCCCCCCCCCCCACACACACACACACGCACACACCCTCAGCAAACAAACCCGATCGTCTGACAAACAATACTCACAAATCCACAAAAGTGTCAAACTGTCCGATCGTACCTGTAGTGTGGAGCTCAGAGAACATGCACGAGCGTGAACAGCATCTCCTCCGTGCGGCTGTGTTTCAGCACCGGACAGCTCCCCGCGCTATAAGAGGCGGCACCTGACCAATGCGTCACAGCTGCGCGCGCATCCTCCACACTGCGCGCACATTCAGATCAGCCTTCGCCATTCACAACGATGCTCACTGGCGAGAACGAACCAGCCTTTGCGTTCCCCTTTAAGTCCAGACTGCATGGGAAAACAACAACAAAAGACAACAAAAATTGGCTTTGTCAGGTTAAAGCACAAAAGACGACAAAAAACAACAAATATTGGCTTTTTGAGATTAAAGCATTTCTGCAGACATGATCTGGAACCTATAAAACACAGTTTGTAATAACACCAGTAACAAACTACAGCATCTAATAAAACAATACAATGGTAACGTTTAAAAAGACAACAAAAAATTGACTTTGAGATTAATTATTGTCTTAAAGCATTTCTGCAGGCATGATCAAACACAATTTGTAATAGCACCATTGCAACAAAAAACTACACACATCTAATAAAACAATAAAATGGTAAAATGTTAAAAAAGACAACAAAACATTGGCCTTTGAGATTAATTATTGCCTTAAAGCATTTCTGCAGGCATGATCTGGAACCTATAAAGCACAATTTGTAATAACACCATTATAACAAAAGACTAGAGCTTCTGATAAAACAATACAATGGTAAAATGTTAAAAAAAAAAAAAAAAAGACAACACAAAAATTGGCTAAATTATTATTAGTAGTAGTAGTAGTAATAATAATAATAATTGTATTTTTTCTGTTTACAAATTAGCTAATAACTCAATTTTGTGCTTTATATCATCATCATATGATTCATATTTGCTCAATTGGATTGTAAAGACACATCAGAATGTATTTGATTAAACACCATAGATGCTAAAATGATGCTGAAGCTGATCAATGGTTCTTGGAAAACAGCTCCGTATAGTTGCTCAGCTGGGAAAGGTTTGTCTTTTGGTAGTATTTATAGCCGCAGCGTCTTGCTTATAAAAAGAACGCAAAGGCACATGGAAAAGGCCAAAACGCAGCTTTTGTGTCTACGTGCGATTTCTGTAAGTCATGCTGGGTTGGTTTTTTTTCCTGTCCTAAGAACAAATAATCTATATGACAGAATTCCGATATGGCTTTTTTTATTGTAAAAATTCAATTTAATGATCATTTCAGTGTGCCACAAAGCAGCATTACTCTTGGTCATGCAGTCCAAAATCATTGAATACGTTTTATATATTTTTCCAACTAAAATTATAGGCTTTAATTTATTAAAAAAAAATGTATTTGTTGATATGGAAGCCAAAAACTGCCCACATTCGCAACAGAAAACCGAATCAACGGGCCAATGAAGAAAAAAAAGCAAACAACTGATAACTTTCAGAAGAAATTTGCAAATAAATCTTACCATAATTTAGTCATGTTCATTACAACATGACTGAGTCACGACTGGAAGTTGAGTGAAGAGAAGAGAAGCTGTCAAAATGTTTTTTAAATCAGACCAGCAACAACAACACACACACACACACACACACACACACACACACAGACACACAAACAAACTCACTTCAGCCTTGTAATTCCATCTGGAGTTTTGCCCAGACAAATGTCCCCACAATGACTACAGGTCCCCACTTTAGTCTAACATTTCCGTTCCCACTTGTAATTATTTAACTATAAAAAGGCAAATCACATCAATTTGTTGCTTTTGCTGTGATCTTGTACTCGCTTGGTTTCTCGCTTGCCTCTTGTATTCGCTGTAACACATTCGTCACTAAATATGTGTGTGAAGATGCTTTTGTGTCGAAGCTGTCAAATTTACTCATGCGAGCACGTGTAAAAATTACAATTGAGTGTATTTTTTGTTTTTTAGTATTATTGATTATAGAAGCGTAAAAATACAAAGTATTTTCTTCGCTTAAGAACACGGCGAGTGTTTCTTCAGTTTGCTGTTGATTCTGAATTAATAATCTGCAGTCATCTGTCTGCGCACTAGACACACACACACACACACACACACACACACACACACACACACACGAAGAGGTGAGACAGGCCTCCTGACGTTAGTGGAGCAGTCACATGGGTGCATGAGTCATAAGCTTGTGTGTGTGTGTGTGTGTGTGTGTGTGTGTGTGTGTGTGTGTCTGCGGATGTTTCCATGGTTGTAAAACCAAACAACCCTTTTATTTCAGCTCACTGATTCATAACAAAATCCCTATCTGCTGCCTTCCATTAGCGATTAGAAGCGGAGCGATGGGCTTCACGATGGCCGTTCAACGGAAGAGCTTTGTAAAAAAAAAAAAAAAAAAAAATCAATGTTCTGAATGAGATTACAGCATCATCAATCCGCTGTTTATTCACCGTCTCCTTGACAGCATCACGGCTGCGGATGCTGGCGACGTTCGGGTGGCAGGAAGGAACTCTGGAGAGATGACTCTTGCTGGAGTTGTCTATAAATAGGCTTGGTGGAGGTGTCATCAGGAGGTTACAGTCCTGTGTGCGCGCAATCTGATTGGCTGAAGGTCTGTGTAGGTGGGTGACGAGGGATTCGCTGGCGCTAAGCGTCTGTTTTTCTTTTTTTAATTGGTGCTAATGAGAAGGTGAAGCTGGGCCATTTTACTCCGAGATGACTCTTCAGTGCTAAAAGTGTTTAAAAATGTAGGAACGGTAATTTAAATGCAACATTCGTCTAAAAAATATCGAGGTCCCCACAAGTCACCACACACACTTGCATTCACATCTTCACCCCCCCCCCCCACACACACACACCCAATCATTAAATTCACCCTCTTCACCACCAACTTTTAACCCTAACCAACCTATATTTCTTATTCTGCAAAATTCAAGAATAATCTCAACTAATAAAATACCATCTAAATTTCCCTTAAATCTAATCCTCACGCTTAACCAGGCATTCAAAATTGATAGGACCCTGCCAAAGGTCCCCACAAGTGACCACACACACACACACACGCACACACACACACACACACACACACACACACACACACACACACCAGATAGGTAAAGAAACCAAAAGTGTACAAACCTTACTGTAAAAATTACTCGAATACAAGTTACAAGTCACCAATTCCAAAGAAGACTTGAGTATTTTATGCATACTGAATTTAGACAAAAAAACAAAACAACAACAAGAAATGTAGAGAAACGTGTTTTTACTAAAAAATAATTAAAAAAAATCTTCTAACACCTTCTAACACCCTGCTCCAAAATGCCAAAACAAAATATATAGATAAAAAATTCTGGAATGTCAGTCTCAGTCAAACTCAATAAAAGTGCAACTGCTAATTCATGTGATTTATCTCATAAAGAGCATCTAGTTACTAGTACTTCAGCATCCTGCAGATGGCTATATTAGCTCATCGGTCCAAGAAATAACCGCGGTTTGTTGCCGACTTGTCACACACAATCACAATGTAATGTGTAACGGTAAGAGTCTATGCAAATGTAGTGGAGTAAATAGTACAGACACTGAATCACAATTGTAGTCAAGTAGAGAGTCAAATTTGCCTATATTTCTGATAGTAAGTACAAAGTAGCCAAAAATAAAAAAAAAAGTTTCTGAAGGTGCAGGTGTAATTCGGTTCCGAGCACTAACTAGGCAGCCTTTCTCTACGATATATTAATATTTTCTGTAAGTTATTATAACAGGTCAATATATGCTTCGTTAAAGAGACGCCAGTCTAGACTTAAATTGACTCACTGATTCTGAGTCTCGAATTGGACTAGGCAGAGCATTCCATAGTTCCATAGAAAGTACTTCACACCACTGTAGGCTAGTGGCTTCCAGGATTTGCTCAAGTGTGATGTCAGTCTTCCGCGAGACGGAATGACAGGGAATTCCAGACGGGGATCTGGCAGATCGCACGGCTCGTGGAGCTGGAAAGAGTTTAATTGAATGATGGATTTCACGGCTCGTATTTATGCGACTGTCAACTGTGAGATGACGCAGACTCATCACACGGACTCAACCCAGCGAACCCACCGCAGTATCGCTATACACTCAGGCTGAGCACATCATCCGGAACCAATAAAACATTAAAAAAAAAGCTATTGTTAGTTTTAGTTATGCGCAATTACAAAAGGATTCCTCGAAAGGCCCATGACACGAGCTCGGAGCCGAACGCATTATAAATGAATGAGTTGTAAACGTTCCTGCACTGTTTGTGCAACTGATATGAATGATGGAAAAGACTTGTGCGTTTTTTGTCCATTTTATCTTATTATCATTAAAATGTATTATTAATTACTTTATTATTATTATTATTATTATTATTATTATTATTATTATTATTATTAGTAGTAGTAGTAGTAGTAGTAGTAGTAGTATTGTATTTTTATTATTTTAGACCCAACAGCTGATGCTTCTGACATCCAAAATGTTCGGAAAGAAAAGAAGACATTTTGTGTGTGTGTGTGTGTGTGTGTGTGTGTGTGTGTTTGATGAGCAGGGGTATGGAATGCATTATGTCAATGGTGAGACCCCATTTTTATATAAATTCCAGGTTGTGTGTGTGTGTTTGATAATGTCAAATCACAAAGGGTTAAAAATGACTCATCGACAGTCCATTTCCACAAATAGCAGCGCTCCCAAAACCGTGTTTCGTACGATTCAAACGTTTTTCAGCATCAAACAACTAACTAACATATTCTTTTAAAGGAAGATTTATTTTTTTAATTAGTATCTGTATTATTGCTGTATATATAGATCTTTATATATCTCTTTATATAGTTGGGGATGATTTTTTTCTATTGACAGATGAGACTGGATATAGTTCTGGTTTATAGCGGAAGAAAGGAAGAAAAAAAAAAACCAAGCGAAGATATTTCAATCTCGGTCCTATTCGATGTTCTGAAGGGAGTTTAAAATGGAAAAAAATCAACCAATTTCACTCAAAATGAGATGGGAAATGTTTCCGTGGTGGTTCAGAAACTTGATTTGTCGTTTCATTCACCAGAGGAATTGCTCCCTGAGTAAAAAGATCTCACTTTGAGATTTGAGATTTCCTGTTGGGTTCCTCTGAGATGCTTGCGTATGTTTCCTCTGGGTCTCCAAAAAAAGCCCGTGATGATGTGATGATGCTCTCGGGTGTTTTAAATTCCTTTTAGGATCAAATTCGTTTTTTATTGTTGGCATTCATCTCTTTTGTGTTTGGCGCATTTGTGCGATTAAATCCATTTCTGCATCGTCTGATGTGAATATCAGCGCCGGGCTTAGTCTTCTTGCTCGCCCACCCTCTTTCTTCTCTCTCTCTCGGGTTATTGTCTCCATGGTGATCTCCTGCTTTACCGCTTTCATTCATGCACAGACGTGCGTTGATAGCGTGTGGCGGGTGGGATCTGATATGGGCTTCGTGTAGCATGATGCCCCTCGGGCTATTAAAGCCTCCGATTATGTGCTGAATATCTGATCTCCTGCTGAAGGAAAGGCAAGAGGACGTGGCAGGTGGTCCGAGGTGTGGTCTCCAGCAGAGGTGTAAAACCTGAAAAACCATACTTAAGTATGGATAATTTATTGTAAAAAAAATACTCCAGTCACCAATCCCAAGTAAAAGTAAAAGTAAAAGTCGTAAAGTATTTAAATGAACTTCACTAGTACAAATTTTGGAAAAAAAAAAAAAGGTAATGTGAAACATCAGATACTCTTTATTTTTTATCTTTTATCTACAGGATTTTATTTCCTTATATAAGAATTTAAAAAATATATAAAAAGAACAAAAAGTTAGTTTTTTGTGTAAAAAGGTGTAAAAACTGAAAAACCATACTTGAGTAAAAGTATGAATCCCTTATTGTAAAAAATACTCCAAGTTACAAGTCACCAATTCCAAGAAGACTTGAGTAAAAGTGTGCAAATTTAAATGAACTTTACTCGTACTGAATTTAGAAAAAAACAAACCACCAAGAAATGCGAAACATCAGATATTCTTTATTTCTATCTTTATCTTTTATCTTCATGATTTTTTTTTATTTAACAAGAAAAAAAAAAAGAAAAAAAAGTTAGTTTTTTGTGTAAAAAGGTGTAAAAACTGAAAAACCATACTTGAGTAAAAGTATGAATCCCTTATTGTAAAAAATACTCCAAGTTACAAGTCACCAATCCCAAGAAGACTTGAGTAAAAGTCGTAAAGTATCCAAATTTAAACCCACCAGGAAATGTGAAACATCAGATACTCTTGATTTGTATCTTTTATCTTCAGGATTTTATTTCCTTATATAAGATTAACAAAAAAAAATAAAAAAGAACAAAAAGTTAGTTTTTTGTGTAAAAACTGAAAAACCATACTTGAGTAAGAGTATGAATCCCTTATTCTAAAAAATACGACTTGAGTAAAAGTCGTAAAGCAACCAATTTTAAATTAGCTTTACTCCTACTGAAAGAATTTTACTCGTACTGCATTAAAAAACCAAAGAAATGTGAAACATCAGATACCCTTTATTTGCTTTTATTATCTTCATCGTTTGTCTTTAGGTTTTTATTTCCTGATATAAAAATGATTGAAAAAAAAGTGTGAGTGAAACTAAAACTTGCAAAAAAGTGCAACTGCTAATTCACGTGATTTAGCTGATAAACAGCATCCAGTACCTTCAGCATCCTGCAGATGGCGACATCACCTCATCCGCCCAAGAAATTAACCGCGGTAGAAAAATATGTCGACTTGTTGCGCACAATCACAATGTAATCAGTAAGTGTATACAATCAAATGTAGTGGAGTAAAGAGTACAGATACGCAATCATAATTGTAGTCAAGTAGAGAGTAAAAGTTGCTGTTATTTATTTATTTATTTTTTTGATACTCAATACAAGAAAATACTTCAACCAAAAATACTCAAGTAACAAAGTAAAGTAACACGTAAAGTAACCTCATGCTTGGGTGGATATTCGGTTTCCTCACCCAGTCTTTAGAAAAATTGCAGTCTGGACAATTCAGCATGGGGGGGGGGGGGGTGAGTGTGAGTCCTGCTCTGTGATTGGCTGGCCATCATTCCAGTGGGTGTGCCCCACCCTCAGGCCCAGAGCTGCTGCTATTGGCTCCAGCTCCCCGTGACCCAGAAATGGAAAAATGGTTTGGAAAAAATTAGGAATAGGGCAGATCTATTTTTGAATATCATCTCAAATATCTATTTTTACATGCAAGACAAATGTCATTTATTGTGTTTTTATGCTCATATTGCAGAGCCCCGTCTCCAGCCCCCAACCAAAGAATCCTGGTATCCATTCATTCCCTCGCTCTCCCTCCTCCTCCTCTTCCTCGTCATCACCCTTCAGTGACTCATGCCTCTGGATGACGTGAGCTCTTGCGTGTGTGGTTTTCATTTTTCATCTCCAGCAAACACGGAGCAGCACGTCAGCCTCTTCTCCACTTTCGCCTGATGCTTTTAGTCTCCAGACCAGAAAGTTCAGATTTAGAATCAGATTTAGCCTGGAAACTGGTGTGTGTGTGTGTGTGTGTGTGTGTGTGTGGTATGTAACTGTCACTTTAATTAAATAGAATGCGTAATATTTTTCTCCAATTTTTGAGAATCAATATTTATATATATTTTTTAAACATTTCGTTTCCTTTTTTTTTTTTCTGGCTCGTGATACACAATTGTAAGCAATTATTTCAGCTTCAAATAGAAAGCGGCTGCTAACGTGAGTCACGCAAAACATCACAGTTCTGCTGTAATTTTGAACCGTCTAGAAACGAGCCAGTCGCCTGCAGCGCTGTGTGTGTGTGTGTGTGTGTGTGTGTGTGTGTGTGTGTGTGTTAACAGCAGAAGCTCAGCGTGTTTTCAGACATTTAATGAATCACAGTTCCGAGAAAAACAGAGGAAAATGACCTTTGAGCTCAGAAAGAGGATTTCTGTTCATTAACCGTTCCTGCACGCACGCACACACACACACACACACACACACACACACACACGCGCACACACCACTGGGAGGCCTGCGTGTCTGTTAAAAGAATGGCAGAGCTTTGGCTGTGTGGACAGTTTGGCTCAAAGTTAGAAGTTTGTTGCTTTTGTGTGTGTGTGTGTGTGAGAGAGAGAGAGAGAGAGAGAGAGAGAGAGAGAGAGAGAGAGAGAGAGAGAGAGAGGGTGGAGTGTCTATAAATATATACCAGCGATGACTCATATAGCAGACATATCATCATTTAACACACACACACACACACACAAACTAGTGTTATTATTGCCTTATGACTGCCCACTGCTCCGGGTTTCTCTTTCCTCGTCTCTTTTCTTCTTTCCTCTTTTCCTCCTCTTTCCTCCCCTCTTCCCGCTTCTTTACACTCTTCCTCCCTGTCGTCATATTTCCTTTCATCTCACTCTCTCTCTTCTTTTCTCTTCTTACCTGTTTTTTTCTTCTCTTTTTATGTCTCCTCTTTACTCCTTCCTCTTCACTCTTCTTTCCTCTTTGCTTCTTTCTTGTCATCTTCTCTTCTTTCATCCCCTCTCATCCATTCTTCTCTTCTCTTTTTCTATTTTCTCACTTCTCTATTCTACTTTCTTCTTTCCTCTCATCTAATTCTTTTTCTCTTCTTCTTATCCTATTTATTCTTCTTTTGACATGTCTTTTCCTTTTTTCCTTTTTCAATTTCCTTTATTTATTTATTTATTTATTTTTTCATTTTTCTTTTCCTTTCCCCATCTCTTTTTCATTTTCCTTTTCCTTTCCCATTCCAAAGCACCAGACTCCCTCCTCATCACCAGGCTCGTCTCTTACCCGTTTGATGGACGCCAAC
The DNA here is from genome assembly GCA_017309775.1 of Paedocypris sp. Pulau Singkep. Lineage (NCBI taxonomy): Eukaryota > Metazoa > Chordata > Actinopteri > Cypriniformes > Paedocypris > Paedocypris sp. Pulau Singkep. The sequence goes on from MU204267.1 coordinate 208,222, forward strand.
CGCGTTTCTTCCTACATCGTGCACAATGACAAAAATGTTAGAACTTACAAAAGAGACGTCATGGAGTGTTTAAAATCATTATGTAGGCAAATAAAATCAATGGCAGGACACGTATTTAAATGTCACTTCATCGATTCAGGATGATTCTTTTCATTTTGGTTCTCATCTCTCTCTCTCTCTCTCTCTCTCTCTCTCTCTCTCTCTCTCACACACACACACACACACACACACACACACTTGCAGAACTAAAAGGTTTGAGGAACATTACTTTTTCAGTAATAGCAGTTTTATTTAGATGTTAGTCACATCTCTTTGTCTTCTGCTCAGCTCTGACGATCCTCCACACGATCTCCACACATTCACTGGCGGAGTGCGGCCTTGGTTTCCATAGGCACCGATGCTGCTCTGAAAGACGCTTATGACATTCCTTTACAGTCGATTCAATCACTGAAAACGTTGAGAAGATTCGGCACATGTACAAATTAAAAACAGACAAGTAGTACATTTAAATACTATTTCATTTGCAGTTCAGTTCAGCAGTTGGTTTCATTAGATAAGTTTGATCACAACAAAAATCGTTTTATTGTTTTTTTTTTATTTTGAAAAAAAAAAAAAAGACAAAACTGTGAAATTTGTATTGTTATACTGACACCTACTGGTTGATGTGTTTGATGAAGCTATCTGATTATGGCAAAGAAATTAGTTGAGACATGCAAAAAAAACATTAAATCAAACAAAAAGATTTAGATAATTAGTAGACTATTTACGCACGGTTTTATAAAATTTAGATGGATATTTTTTTGAGTTACTGTGGTATTACTCTGGATTGTTATCAATTCTGAGGTGAAAAAAATTCGTAATCCCATTTTTTTGTATTTTTTTTATGAACAAAAGAACATTTGTTCAAAATTATGAACAAATTGTTGTGCACACGACATAATAATAATAATAATAATAATAATAATAATAAATGATAATAGAAATAAATTATAAAAATAATAATAAATCAGTGCTCCACTGTAATTTTTACATATGATATCACTAATTTATTTTGCATACTGTAATAAACACTCCCACTGTACATTCACAACTGCACTGTACTTTTTTCATAAGATTATGTTCATATTTATTTTTGAGAATGTCTTTGATTAATATAAGTTTGTTGTCTCTCTCTCCATGTACAACACATGCACACAAGTTGTGCGATTTTCTTTAATTTAAACAAGGGCAAGTCTTTTTAACTACTTGTTATAGATTCAGATCCAGTATAGATTTGCATGTGAGGTCTTAACAATTTGTGCTGTCACACTGACACCTAGTGGAAAATGTCTGGCATTGCCATTTTTGGATTAGGTTACTTAAATGACTTCAAATAACCAATAAAGATGTTGGCCACTTGAGTATTTTTGGTAATTTTATTTTTATTATCATTGTACATATATATAGCAATATACATGTATGTTTACCAATTCTATTCTACACAATTACATAGTTTTACATTTTTAACAGTATTCAAACGTTTTCATTCTAAACCACTTCCAACGAATGTCCCTTCATCTAAACAGTCTGCACCAACATTTTCAGAAAATACTTGCACGCATAAATAATACTCACAAAACTTTATTCTTTAAAACATAAAAACGAATGTCGGGCAACATGTCAAATAAATAAAGAGATATTGGCCGTGACCTGCATGTCAAATGACGAACTTCACCCACACGAAAAGAAATAACCCACTTCCGGTCAGTAACAAATATTTAACAAATGTAAAGAAGATAAAAACGTCAGTTTAAATGCATCGAACGTTGCGTTTCTGTCAGAAACGTATTATTTACAGGTCAGGTAACAGGACTTTTAGCTACTAAAGCGCTCGAGTACACGTTATTAAATGTGCTTGAAAAGTCGATGACTAGTTTAAGTATCTCTAAGGCTTTGACGGACAGCCCACTGGACCAATCGGAATACACGATTTAAAGCGATCTCACGTTACTAACATCTGATTGGCCAACGGCTTGCAGCTGGAGCCAATGAGATCGTCGGATTTACCTAAACACAATCGACGCGGCGCGTGGATATACAGCGGTTGTAAAGCAGGGTGGCGGGAAACTCACTCCCTCATGGTGGAAATCAGTTACACAATTAAATTACAACTTCGTATTAACATGATTTAACCGTGTACAAAAACAAAGGCAATCGTATGTCCGGTACATTAGCTTCCAGTTCCTGCGGTGAGCACGAAAGCAAACGAGCAAAGCACTTTTCAACAGCCTTTATGTTGTCACTGCATAAACGTGGAGTGTTTCCTCAGAAATGTTAAAAACTAAAACAAAAAAATAACGCTCAAGTGCTTGAAATCAACAGTAACAGTACGATTCACATAAATAAGGACAGAAATGTACATGAGGAAATGTATGAGGACATGTACAGAAATGTAGAAATTATAAGCTTCTTGTCAAACACGTCATGTTTTCATTCCAAGCTTTTTTTTTTTACATCTTTTGGTCGATTTCACGAGTCACCTGAAACATGCAAAGTGGAAAGCAAATCATAATGCTTCTGCGGTCCGACCATGAGTGCGAGTGATGGTCCTGATGCCAGGAAGAGGCTGGCGACATTCATGCTCGCGTGGCCGGACGATTCTACACGTCTGAGTAAGCACACGTCTATTGCACATTCAAGTACATTTGTGTCCTTGTAGTTGAAGCCACTGATCGTTTAGTGGCGTCAGACAGAACTAAAAAAAAAAAAGACAGGAACGTACCAAAACAACAACGGAATGTCAGAAGTGTCTTTGATGGAAACGAAGCGAGAACGTATATACACGACATGTGGAATTATGGGTAGGTGGCGACTCTTCCAGCCTCTTCTGGACACACACACAAACACACACAAACCTTTGGATGAAAACAAACAACTCAACGTAACAGACGAGTAGAAATGTCAAGTTCAACGGAGCAAACGTCTTTCAAGAACATACGCGATACGTGAGAGGAGTGCTCGGAATCTCATGCCATACTAGAACTTTTAGGAATACTACGTTGGGAGGAAAAAGCAGGCAAGAGAACAAAACAGCAAAAAAATATTCCCTGCATAGACACAAAATTCAGTGTGACTTCTTCGAAATGGGAGAGAATCTGCCTGCAGAAGGATAAGGGGGAGGGACGGGGGCGTGTTTATCCAAGCCAGCCAATGAGAAAGAGAGCAGGACGAAGAGAGCCAATGGCTTCACAGTCTGTCTTGAGTTTGGATTTCATCTTCTGGATGTTCTAGGAAAGCAAGTTCTTTATTCACAAACTGGATCAGCAGGACTCGTTTCTTCTGGACTCTCGCAATAATTTAACAAATAAATTCAAGTGTGTCCCTTATTTGATCGCGGAGCTTCACGGGGATCAGGAAGGCAGAGGATTATGGGATGATGTCGGATATATAGGCATCATGGTACGAATGTGTCCTCTTCCTCCCGCTCTTCACCTCGACAGGCCAGACTCGTTCACTTGCCGCCGTACATCCTCTCGATATCATCCTGATAGTGCGATTTCAGTTCCTTGCGCTTGAGTTTGAAGGCGTCCGTCACCAGGCCCGTCTCGGGAGTCCAGGCCTCAGCGCTTAGGCGGATCTTCTTCGGGATCTCGAAGCGCTCCAGTTTACCTGAGAACGAAATCAAGTTAAAACGTAATGTGGCTGCGTGGTTATTACTGAAAGAGATAAAAACGAAATCATTGAAATATTGTAAATAGTGATGTCAAACGATGATTTTTTTAAAGCAGTTAATCGCACTTCCCTGACCAAATTAATCGTGATTAATCGCGATTGAATGACTGAAGCTTGTAATATTGGATATTGAGGTTTAATATGTAAATTAATGTAAACTCAACACTAAATAAGCACTCGTTTAAATACTGTAAAATCATTTAGGATTATTTTTGTTCAATTTGAAATGTATTGTCTTGGTGTTTTAACCCTCCGAGGTCCAGTCGCACTTTTTTCAAGATGAAACACACAAAAAGTAAATTTTGGTCTTACATAGAAGTGTTATAAATCAATTGAATGTTATAATATTTTTAGGTTACGCTCTTAATAAAAATAACGTTCTGTTTTTTGTAAAAATAATAATAAAACTAAAACGTGAAGCACATTTTGCCTTCACTTTGTAAGCTGAAAACAAACTGTAACTTAATAAATACTTATCACTCTAACATGAAACTTATGTCTACATAAAGCTTAGAATGTCTTTTTTTTTTAATGTGTAAGTAAATACAGTGTTCTCTGTTTATCTAATGAATCTAAAGCTTCGACTTTTTGAACAGAGCAAGTTATTTGCAGTTGAAAAGGGGAAACGCATGTCTTGAAATATGCGCCTAAGTGACAACACCGGATCAACAATGAGCGCGCCAGGAGACATCGCACTGCTCTCTTGGTTCTATTCATTGCACGTTGCCAAACCGAAAGTAAAAAAAAATTGTTTTGTGATTAATGCCGTTAAAAATAATTGACGTGATTAAGCACTTAAAATGAATCACGTGCGTTAACTTTGACAGCACTAATATAAAACAATTTTTTATATTTAACTACTACACTAACCAATCACTTTATTAGCTACACCTGTCCATCTGCTCGCTAATGTTCACTTCTAAACAGCCAATCGTTAGATTTAGGCATCATGGTCAAGACGATCGGATGCAGTTCAAACCAAGGTCAGAATGGAGAAGAAAAGCAATTTAAGTGACTTTGAATGTGGTTTTTGTTGCCAGACGGACTGGTCTGAGTTTTTCAGAAACTGCTGGCAACTGGGATTTACGCAAATAACCGTCTCTATGGTTTACAGAGAATGGCCCAAAAAAAAGAGAAAAAATTCAGTGAGCGACAGTTCTGTGGACGCAAATGCCTTTTTTAGATCAGAGGACCGGACAGGATCAAGCAGATAGAAATGCAACAGTAACTCATATAGTCACTCATTACAACTGAGGTATGAAGAAGAAGGACTTCTAAGAACTTGAGACGAATTGGCTACGGCAGCAGAAGGCCACACCAGGAGCTTCTCCTGTCTGTTAACAACAGGATACCGAGGCTACAACAGGCAAATGCTCGCCAAGTTTGGACAATAGAACACTGGAAACATTTTGCCTGATCTGAGGAGTCTTGATTGATGCGACATTTGGAAGGTCGGAATTTTGCCGCAGCATGAAAGTTTGTATCCAACCTGCTTTGCAACGGTTCAGGCTGGTGGCGGTGTCATGGTGTGGGGCAGATTTCGTGACACACTTTGGACCAGTTGGTACCAACTTTGTGTCAACCCCAGTGTGTTATTGCCGCAGTGAACCATCTTCTGAAGACATAATACGCCATGTCATAATTCAAGTTCAAGTTTATTTATATAGCGCCTTTCTTAGTCCGAGACTAACGCAAAGTCTCATAATAATGCAAGAATAATCTCAAACTATTCGTTTTAACACACTCAAATGGCCTCCACAGTCACCAGATCTCAATCCAATCGAGACCTCTGGGACTGGGAGGAATAGAAGATTCATGAAGGTTCATAAGGCAAACAGGGGTCAAATTTGGTACTTATCGGCATTTTATCAGTAACGAAGGCAAACAGGGGTCCAACTCGGTATTCATCGGTACTTTATCGACAATGAAGGCAAACTGGGGTCAAATTTGGCACTTATCGGTATCTTATCGGTAATGAAGGCAAATATGAGACAAACTTGGTGCTTATCTCTATTTTATAAGTAAATAAGGCAAATGGGGATCAAATTCGGTACTTATCGCCATTTTATCGGTAATGAAGGCAAACAGGGGTCAAACTCAGTACATATCGTTATTTTATCAGTAATTAAGGCAAACAGGTGTCAAATTCGGTACTCATCGTTATTTTATCAGTAATTAAGGCAAACAGGTGTCAAACTCGTTACTTATCGGTATTTTTATCGGTAATGAAGGCAAATGGGTTAAACTCGGCACTTATCGGTATTTTATCGTAAAGAAAACAAACAGGGTGACGGTCAATAATTATCGATATTGAAGTGGGCGGCGTGTGTACATTTTACTGGCGTGTAGATTTACAGTCACTTGTCAAAAGTTTATGTCCCAATTCATGTCCCAATTTTGTCCTTTTTCAGCAAACAAACACAAAACCACTACAATATTTTGTGCAAAAGCATGAAATTGTGTAATGAGCTGCTTTGTTTTCCATCTGACCTGCTACAGCCGCCTCGGTGATGACGCGCAGAACGTCTTTCTCCATCTCGGGATGGTTGCAGATCTCCTCCCACGATCCTCGGAGGCCCTTCTGCTCGGCGAGGAGCGTAAGTTGCTTCTGATTGGGCACCACAAAGCCAATCACGTAGGACTCGTCGCTGTGCAGAAAGTGCCGCGTTCGTGAACCGCCGCAGGAAGTGTTTGCGTCCACAGGAAGTCTCACCTGTTAGCGTAGGCGCAGATGTTGTCGATGATCGGGCAGTTTTTCAGCACAGCTTCCACTTTCCCCAGAGACACGTATTCTCCAGCTTGCAACTTCACCAGGTCCTTCTTTCGGTCTGGGACACGGGAATTGTGATTTAAACGAATGAGTAACTCGACTAAACGTCTGCGAACACAATCACCACACCGATAATTTTCAGGCAGCCGTCGGCGTGAAGCTCCCCGATGTCCCCGGTGCAGAACCAGCGCTGGCCGTTGGTGTCCACAAAGAAGTCCTCCTTGTTCTTCTTCTCGTTTTTGTAGTAGCCCATGGTGACGTTTGGTCCACCAATCAGGATCTCTCCACGTGGGTGTGGCTTGTCTGTACTGTAATAGCCACCTACGGCAAGAAAGACGTGGCCGCTTTTGAAAACCACCTCGGAAGAAGCGTTCGACTCAAGCAGCTCATTGGCTTAGAAACGAGGAAGACGAGGGTCTTTACCTTCCTCCCAGTCTTTCAGAGTGATCTCCGAACACACCAGAGGAGCTCCCACACGGCCGGTGCTGTAGTCATACACTGGACACACAACACAAACACCAGAGTGAGTTTGGGCCGGAGTAGCTGAGGACCATACTTGAGTAAAAGTACATTTACCCTACTGTAATCATTACTCTATTACAAGTAACAAGTCGTCAACTGCATTAAGACTTGAGTAGAAGTACATTTACCCTACTGTAAACATTAATCTATTACAAGTCACCAACTCCATAAAGACTTGAGTAAAAGTACATTTACCATACTGTAAACATTACTCTATTACAAGTTACTAGTCTACAACTCCATAAAGACTCAAGTATTTCACACCTACTGAATTTAGGCTCAACAACACCAAGAAATGTAAAAAAAAAACAAGAAACTGTATTTGAGGTTTTATTTACTAATATAGAAATGAAATTTAACCCCTAAATGTTTCAAAAAGAACAAAAGCAGAACAAAACTGTTAAAAAAAGAACAAAAAGTCAGTCTCAAATGTGCAATGTGTGCATTTATTTTCTTATGTTTCACACATGTTTTATTATATTTGAGAATCCTTTCTGTATCTTTTTGTAAAAAAAAAAAAAAAAAACAACATACAACAAACAAAAAAAACAATAATACGCTCTCATGTTTAGACTTTTGTGCAGAATGTGTGTGTGTCGGATGTCGAGGACATCGGCCTGATATTAGTCTCAACAAAGTTGTGCCATTGAGTGACGTTCTCGTGACAAAATGTGGGAAAAACCTAAGACCATTGTGTATGTCAAGATATGTTAATGATTGGTTCACTACTGTGAGAAGTCCGGATTAAAGACACATCTCGCCTTTGGTACCGCTGTATCTTACGTATTTTGACTAGGAGCAAAAAGCTGACCTTCACGCTTCACGTCCGAAAAGATCACGCCATATGACGTCTCACTTGTTTGTTATTGGGTTTAAAAGATGAGATGTTGTCGAACTATCTTCAGTGACGCATGAATGAAAAAAAAAACATTCGTTATCTGCTGACGACTGGTTCTGTTAATTCTTGCCTCACTCTGAATCCGAAATGGAAATATAAAACCATTTTTTTTAACTGGAAGTATCGAGAAGCCTCAGAGTCTAACATGCAAAAAAGTGTCTTATTCCCCTTCGCTTAAATAGCAGCAAGTACCTTCAGCATCCTGCAGATGGCGATATCGCCTCGTCCACAAAAATTAAAAGATGCCGACTTGTCGCACACAATCACAATGTAAAGAGTAACGGTAGAGAGTAAAAGTAGAGTAAACGTTGCCTATATTAATTATATTTTTTACATTTTAAATATTTTTGTTTAATGTTGAAATTTAAATTTGAAACTGAAATTTTAGTTTGAAATGGTTGAGAAATAAAAACAAGAAAAAAAATGTGTTTTTATTCTCTCCTTGTATTCTCACTGTCCTTGGAGTTTCCCAAATATTGAATCGCATGTACAATTTTTCCCCATCAATAATAATTCACAGAACACGAAAAATCACAAAATGAAATAAATAAATATCTAAGCTGCTTTCCAATTCCCCTGTTCATCTTACCATTTTATAATTTTTAAAAACATGTATTATTTATTTTAAATTTAAATTTGAACATTTAAATTTGAAAATGAAATTTTTGTAAGAATTGGTTGAAGAATAAAAACAAGAAAACAATTGTTTTCTATTCTCTCCTTGTATTCTCACTGTCCTTGGGAGTTTTCTGTATATTGAATCGCATGTACAATTTTTCCCCATCAATAATAATTCACAGAACACGAAATCACAAAATGAAATAAATAAACATCTAAGCTGCTTTCCAATTCCCCCTCTGTTCATCTTACCATTGATCTAAATGTTTTAAATATTCATAATTTATTCAATAAAAAATTATACTTTTTACATTTTAAATATTTATGTCTAATGTTGAAATTTAAATTTGAAACTGAAATTTTTGTTTGAAATAGTTGAAAAATTTTTAAAAAGTGTATTTGATCTCTCCTTGTATTCTCACTGTCCTTGGGAGTTTTCCCAATATTGAATCGCCTGTACAATTTATCCCCATCAATAATAATTCACAGAACACGAAACGAACTCCAATTCATTTCCAAACTCCAATTTCCCCTCTGTCCATCGTCCGTTTGATTCATTATTTCCACACCGAGAGGACTGACCGTCGCTGATGGTGCCGGCTCCGCAGGTCTCGGTCAGGCCGTATCCCTGACCCACGGGGCAGCAGAAGCAGATGTTCATGAAGCGCTGGGTGGCGGCGGATAGTGGAGCTCCTCCGCACAGCAGCAGCCTGGTGTTCCCGCCCAGCAGCGAGCGAACCTTCCGGAACACAAACCTGCGCACACACACACACACACACTTGTCATTTAGTTTCAGTTCCAATTTAGTCATCTTTAATTTTAGTTTTGTTTTAGTCGACTAAATACGACTAATTAGTCGACTGAATTGCTGTATAGATTCAGTCGATGAAAATATAAGTGCTACATGTTCTAAATGTTCACTAAAGTTGCTATGTCAAAGAAATCTTAGTACGTCGTTAACTATGAACGTATAAAACATATACAAAGATCTTATTTGGAAAAACATTTCTTTAACTTATTTACCGTATTTTCTGGACTATAAGCCGCTACTTTTTTCATAGGTTTTGAACCATGCGGCTTATACAAAGGTGCGGCTATTCTGCAGATTTTTTTGATAATGAAGATAAATATGGTAGATACAGTTTATTTTCTCTTTTTTTCTGTCCCGTTTTAATCAAGCAAAGTTGCTGCCGTGTTGAAACGCAGGTTAGGAAAGGATCTATTTAGTTACACACATGTACATTTACAATTCAAAATGGTTCATAGAGCGGATGCGGCTTATATACAGGTGCGGCTTATAGTCCAGAGAATACGGTAAATGAACTTTTCTTTCAATCCAAATAAATGTATTCTCGTAAATGAAACCTCAACCAAGAGAAAAATAAATACAGTAAAAAAAAATAATTATAATCGCATCAAGTTTATTAGTAACAAATGGTGGCACGGTGAAAAAAAGAAGTTTCGGTCTGCAGGTGGCGCTGTGTTTCTGCCCGTGATTGTTGCTCCAGACGCGGCAATTTGTATTTTATTAATATACGTTTTTTTCCAGGCATTTTTTTTTTAGTCTTTATTCGTTGACAAAAGTGTCAATAAATGTAGTTATAGTTTTCGTCCCTGTCGCGGGAGTTTTTTTACAGTTCTCGTTTCGTTTTCGTCAGGGAAAAATATTTTGTCAACGAAATGAGCACTGGTGATGAAGCCGACCCCGCCCACTCCACAGCCACGCCTTACCGGTCACACAGCGGCGTGCCGTATCCTTTGGAGATCTGCTCCATTTTATAGTTGTAGGCCAGAACGAAGAGGCTCTTCTGCACGCTGCTCATCTCCTCCACCTTCGCCATCACGTTCTTGTAGATGCGGTCCATGATCTCCTGCAGGGCGGAGCATGATGAGAGCGAGGAGGCGGAGCTTGGTGGGCGTGTCTTACCGGCACAGCGGCGATCACGGTGGGCTTCAGCACGCTGGTGTCGCCTTTGCTTCCCTTTTTAATCTTCGTTGACTTATATAAAACAAAACAGAGAGGGAACAACATGAATGCTTGCAAACATTTAAAGTGTGTGTGTGTGTGTGTGTGTGTGTAAAAGTATTGGTTTAGAAGTCAGGTCCCAATTTTTAATGAAGCTAGAAAATGTGTGACGTCCCGAATTATAATACCCATATCAGTAATACTATTATATTTCATTTTACTACATAATATTCATATATGTCGTCTACTATATTCTATTGTGACATGCAATTTCCCCGCTGTGGGACAAAAAAAGGCATTTCCATTTCATTTCATAATGTGAAGAAAGTGTAGTACATTTTGGCAGGTGCTGCTAAATTTTAGGGTTTTTTTTATACACTTATTACCTGTATACACCATTTCATTACAAATATGTTTTAAATTATATTTCATACTGCATCTCTCATACAATTTTTGCAAAGGTTAATTTGAAATTACTCATAATTTAAATAAAAAAAGAAATAAGCCTAAAAAATGTAATATATATATATATAGTATAATATATATATATAAATATATATTAATATATAACATATATATTGTTTTTAAATATTTTCTATTCATTCATTAACAATTACATTTTATACCAATTTAAATATGTTTATTATTTATATTTAATTGAAAATGTAATTGAAAGGTTTTTTTAATGACCGAAAAGGAAAAAGAAGGAAAAAAAATCGTGTACTTTGTTTTTTTTTCTTCTTCTTCAAATTTTTTTATATATAATTTCTTTATACTTTCCATTATCCTCAACAAAGTACTCCGGATATTGCATCGTATGTGCAATTTGTCCATCAATCACAACTCACAGAACACAGAATCAAATCTTAAATGAAACAAACAGATATAAACAGAGATAAACTTTCAGTTCAATCTCCCCCAAATGGGTCTGGGACGTTCCTCCACGGCGTCTGCGGTCAGCTGACCACGTGAGGCGTTTACCTGGTCGGCGAGGGTCTGAGGGGACGAGTATCCGATCCGACAGCCGTGTGACACGCAGACCAGCTCGGCGCTGAGCTCCAGGACGTGAGCCAGGGGCAGATAGCCAACGTACGTGTCCTTCTCACTGGCCAGATCAAAAGAAACCCCGTTTACCCACAATGCACCTGACATCTAACCGAGCTGGAGCTGGCATTTTGATAGCGACCACAAGGTCATAATATCTAGAGGACGACATCATGAAATCATTGAATGCAACGGCCAATCTGATTGGCTGATTTTGAGAGTTCATAAATGTATAAACGCAGTTAAAATATATAGTTAAAGTATAAAAGTAATAAATAAAAATATTAATATGGGTCATGGCCCAGTCTGGACACCCATGAACAAATGGACATTTTTCTGTTTTAAATTGAAAAAAAAAAAAACTATTAAAAACATTGTTTTTGTTTGTTTTTTCAATTCTAGTTTAATTGACTCATTTTCCCAATTTTAAACACAGATGAACAATGGACACTTTTTCTTTTTTAAGAACTTATTTTCCCTAATTCTGCATAGCGACTGGGACTAAAAAAAGCAATATATAAATAAACTTGAACTTGAACTTCAAAAAAACTGCTGCAAGCAGACGAATCGGGTATTATCAACAAACATTTTAGTTCACTATTAAGCACTTTATTTTACACTTTTTATAAATATTAATTTATTTAAAAGGTTAGAAAAATTTGTCCTAGTTATGCTGTTTAGATGATATAATAGTGACATGCGAGAGGTTAAGTAAAACAGTTTTTATTTGACTCGCAGCTAGCAATTAAATATTTTGCGAATTATAAGGGGCAGATAAAAACATCTTATTCTCCTAAATTATGTTTATTTTTGATTTTTCTTTTTCAATTTTACTTTTTGACTTTTTATTTTAGTGTGATGTCAAATCACAAATTAGTTCAAGTTATAGACATGAAAAAAAAATTTGGACGTGAAATTACTTGGTGTGTTTTATTATGATAATAATATTATTGTTACTAAAAAATATGGCAGAAGAATACAATTTATAGAATCTCATGTATTTAAGAATACATGAGAATACATTTTCATTGTAACCCAAAGGGTTAAGGAGTTATAGACATACATTTTTTTTGCACATGAATTCACTTGGGGTGTTTTATGATAATAATAATAATAATAATAATAATAATAATAATAATAATATTACTATTAATAAAAAATATGACAGAAGATTTTCACCGTACCCCAAAGTGTTTAGGAGTTATAGACATTATTTTTTGCACGTGAAATCACTTAGCGTGTTTTATGATGATAATAATATACATATCAATTAAAAATATGGCAGAAGATTTTCACCGTACCCCAAAGTGTTTAGGAGTTATAGACATAAATTATTTTTTTGCACGTGAAATCACCTGGTTTGTTTTATAATAATAATAATAATAATAATAATAATAATGATAATACTATTAATAAAAAATATGACAGAAGATTTTCACCGTACCCCAAAGTGTTTAGGAGTTACAAACATAAATTTGATTTTTGCACGTGAAATCACTTGGTGTTGATAATAATAATAATAATAATAATAATAATTATAAAATATGGAGGATAACAACAAGTCGTGTGGACTAGAACCTAACTACTTAGAGTCAGGATAAGTGAGTGGATGTAGACGTACTTCAGGTTGGGAATGCGCTCCGCCATGCCAGTGATGCCCGCGATGATGTTGCTGTGAGAGATCATGACTCCTTTAGGGATGCCCGTGGACCCACTGGTGTACATCACCACCGCAATGTCCGACGGGAGAGGATTTCTGCGAGACATGATCACTGCACACAGAGAAGCCACGGTGACGTGAACCAATCACAGAGCAGGAAACACGAATACCAACTCCTGTTTTTGGATGGTGAAACCGAAAAAACGGAGAAATAATAAATATCTTACTTACGCGAATATAAGCAGCCCGCAAATATAGTAAAACATTTTTAAACACAATTTTTTTATTAACATTTCTGGTTCAATTACGATAATTTCCCCCTAAAAATACTATTTTTTCTTTCAAGTTTTGAGTGTCGAAAAATCAATGCTGATATTATATATATATATAAATATGGTATATATATTTTTTTTTTACATATTTTATTTCTGGCTAAAATACGTACATTTTCTCCTTAAAAAGCTATTTTTTTCTTTATTTAACAAACCTAACTTGAGACCGAGGAAACAAACAAGTGTATGAAGCAAGAAGCGCGAGGAGAAACGGAGAGAGAAAAAATAGAATGAAGGAATGAGACGGAGGGCAAAAGAGAAAAATCCAACGAAAAAAAGCATGCCAAAAATATTAAAAAAACATTAGGAGTAAAGAAAAGAAAGTAAAAAAAAATAATAATTGAATGGATGTGCAAAATAAGAAATGCGTGGAAAAATCAAGCTCAAACAAAAAAAAGTGTAAGAAAAAAGAGGTCAAAAACTACGCAAAAGCAAGTTGGAATGAGACAAAATAGATCAGATCAGAAAAATTTTACAGACAACAGAACGACAGAAAAAAAAGAAAAAGGTATGAAAAGCTGATGCAAAGAAAAAAAAAAAGCTAATTTCGCAAATACAAAAGGAACTGCAGAGAAAGGACAGTAAAGAAGAATAAAAAGATGCAAATGTAAGAATGAAAGACAGTTTAACAAAGAAAAAAAATAAAGGAAAAGAAAAAAGGATAAAAAAAAGTGAAGTAAAATAAAGTAAGAATGTCCTGTTTAGTGGAGTTGAAAATGCAAATAAAGAAAATAAAATAAAAATGAAGAATACGCAAAGAAAACAAAGCGAAACAAAAAAAAAAAAAAAGACAGGAGGAAAAAGACAATACGACTCTGAATGTAAGAAAACAGGCAATTCTATTTAAGAAAGATTCAAAAGCAAAGAAAGAAAAACCGGAGAATAAATGTTGTAAAGACCAAACAAAAGGCGAAAAAAAGGCAATAAAACAAAATAATGTAAAACAATCTCAAACAGTGTAATGAAGAAACAGAACTGTGAAGGTTAATCAGAAAAAAGACAAGTGCTGAAGAAATAAAAAAAAGAAAAAACAAATGAAAAAAAGTGAAGACAAATAACTACAAACGAAACAAAGTAAAAGGCAAAAAAAACAAAAGGATCATGAAATCACAAGCAAATGTGAAAGCCTTAAAAATGACGCGGAGCATTAACAATTCCTTAACGAATTGGTGTGTTCACAGGCTAAATGCGTCAAAATTTACGAAAAAATTTGTCGACACTAATTAATTTCGTAAAGTGAGGTGCCACTGACTATGATGTTAAAAAAAAAACACAAGGAAACTTACTATTCTCGGGTTTGGCTCCCAGCTCTTGCACGGCAGCCATGTTGTGGACCATGATGCCCCTGGGAAGATCAGGCCAACTGGTGGGCTTCTTGTCCACCACGACGATGTGCTTCAGCCTGGGCACGTCCAGCAAGATGGCCTGAGAGAAGCCCACAAAACACTTCACATCTGCTGCTGACCGTCACACAGATCCAATCACATCATCTCTGGGTCTGAGGACACACCCTCTACCTGGGCCAACCAATCACAGAGCAGGACCACGAATACCAACTAATGTTTTTGGATGGTGAAACCGAAGAACCGGAGAAATGATAAATATCTTATTTACGCGAATATAAGCACCCCGCAAATATAGTAAAACATTTTTTATTAACATTTCTGGTTCAATTACGATAATTTTCCCCTAAAAATACTATTTTTTCTTTCAAGTTTTGAGTGTCGAAAAATCAATGCTGATATTATATATATATATAAATATGGTATATATATATATTTTTTTACATATTTTATTTCTGGCTAAATTACGTACATTTTCTCCTTAAAAAGCTATTTTTTTTCTTTATTTAACAAACCTAACTTGGGACTGGTATTACTTTAATGTGGTACTTCAACTACATCCCCCATAATCCTTCGCTGCTCATTTCCTGCTCAAGGCACGCCAGGCCTTTTTTTGAGCCACTAAAATTGAACAAAAAAAAACATTAAAAAAAAAAAAACCCAAATACGGTAAATACGGTGAAAATAAAAGTAAAAATAAAACAAAATAGTCATAGTTAGTTCACTGGCCAGAAAGTTGACTCTACCTTTTAAAGTGTAAAAAAAAACGTAAAAAAGTACGTTTTTAAGTATACATGGTGCAGTGTGTGTGTGTGTGTGTGTGTGTGTGTGTGTGTGTGAGAGCTCACCTTGAGACGACTCTGCAGCAAGTCTTTGCTGGTGATGATGTGTGTGACCTCCGTCTCATTCAGGCCGTGTGCTATCGCTGCTCCGCCCAGTGTGGAGTACAGCGTCACCACTGACACACACACACACGCACACACACACACGCACGCAAGAACAAAAAGAGAATTTACATCTACAATACAAGTTTCACTCATAAAACAAAGAAACAAACCTTTTTAAATAAAAGCACAGATTCGAGATTAACAGACAACAGAACTAAAAAAACGAAATGAAGGAAGAAGCAGAAAAAAGGGGTGGAAAAAACCCACTACAGAGCGAGTGTGTGAGAGAAAGATTGAGAGAGAAAAGAGTGTGTGAGAGACTGACAGATCCTACATAAAATTCAAGCACTTTTTAAGCACTTTCAAGGTCCATGTCAAGTTTTTCCAGCACCATACAGTTGTGGTAAAATGTATATTTAAAACTTTGCAAAAAGAAACATTACCATTTAGGTGGAACGTTTTGTGGCACTGGTGGGTAAAATGAAATAAAAATAAAAACCTTACTAACATTATAAGCAAAATGCGTATTCTAACTTTATTTAAAGCAAGAAAGAAAAAGACCATCAAAAGAAATTAAAAAAAAAATGTGAAAAGTAAAAATCAGGGAAGTAAAAGAAGTAAATAGACAACAAGCATAGTAAAGAAAAGTAAGTAAACAAAATAGAAAGGATGTGCAAGAAAGGAAATACATGGAAAAATTCCAGCTAAAAAAGAAAAAAAAATGTAAGAAAAGGTGACAAAAAGGACGCAATTTCAATGAGAGAATGAGAGAGAATACAGTAGATCGAACCAGACAAAGTAACTACAGAAAGTAAATAAATGTAGTAAAAAGGTATGCAAAGAAATGAAGATGAGAGAAGTGAACTTCTCCATTTTTAGCAAAGTGTGTTTTAGGTTAACATAGCCGGAAAAACACTGCAACCATAAAGGTGTTTAAATCAGACCTGGATCATAGTGATCACCACCTGTTTATTCACACACTCACTTCATTTATCCGTCTCTCGAAATCCACTTTATAATTTCAAGCCCTTTATTTAAAAACCAAGCATTTTCAAGGCCTTGAAAACACATTATTGAAATTCAAGCATGTTCAAGCATTTCAAGCACCCGTAGAACCCTGGTGTGAGTGAGCGAGAAACAAAATAAACGACAAACACAGAACAAACTGGTAATGTAACAAAGACAAAAGAACTAAAGCAGAAACAAACTAAAAAGAGAAATAGGTAACACGAGCGAGAAATCAAATACATGTAATAAAATTGAAACAAAATGAAACAAAATGAACGATTAACACAGAACAAGTTGGTAAAAATGTAACAAAGACAAAACAACTAAACCAAAGAGAGAAATAAGCAACACGAGCGAGAAATCAAATAAATGTAATAAAATTGAAACAAAATGAAACAAAACAAACGAAAAACACAGAACAAGTTGGTAAAAATGTAACAAAGACAAAAGAACTAAACCAAAGAGAGAAATAAGCAACAAGAGCGAGAAATCAAATAAATGTAATAAAATTGAAACAAAATGAAACAAAATAAACGAAAAACAGAACAAATTGGTAAAAATGTAACAAAGACAAAAGAACTAAACCAAAGAGAGAAATAAGCAACAAGAGCGAGAAATCAAATAAATGTAATAAAATTGAAATAAAATGAAACAAAATGAAACAAAATAAACGAAAAACAGAACAAGTTGGTAAAAATGTAACAAAGACAAAAGAACTAAGTAACACGAGCGAGAAATCTAATAAATGTAAAGCTACTCACGAGGGAAGTTGTACATGAAGCAGGCCTGCGCCGCCACGATCCACTCGGCCCGCGTCTCACAGAAGATGGCGATGTTGCACAGCGGCTTCTGACCCAGCGCGGCCAGTCCACTGCCGAAGCGTTGAGCCAGGCGGAACGTCTCCTGGTACGACAGCCACTTATAGTCGCCCAGAATCACCTAAACACACCCACATCTCACCAGGAGCTTCTGGACAGCAGCGCACGCCTGACTAAGCGTGTTCACAGGCGCTCGAGCGCTGAACATCTGGCCGGATTAACTTCTCGTGAAGTCTGCGCGTAAACGTGGCAAACGTCCAATAAAAGCGCGCTGGACATTTCTGGATTGGGAAGTGTGTGGGACAAGATTGCGTCTTGCCAATTAAAAAAAATGCATCAGTTTTCTATACATATATAAACATTATTTATAAACACACACACACACTTGTTTGTATGTGTGTGTGTGCTGATATTTTTTTTTTGCAATTATCAGGCACTTCTGCTTTATCGAAATGGCGTCTGGTAACTTAGCGGTATATCGCGGTACTAAAATATTTTCGGGAAAAGCCATTTTGTGTTTTTACAAAAATATTTAAATATACAAAAATATGACCTTGGCTCTAACATTGAAACAATATATTTCTAAAATGCACAATTAACAATTAACAAGTATTTTTGTGATTTTGTTACAATTTTTAAAGTTTTATTTTCGTTTTTCCACCTATATTTAAGGGCGATGTACACACTTGTGTGCGTGTTTACATGTGTATTTTATATTGTGCGTGTGTGTGATTTACGCAATGATAAAGTTTCACTACGATACAAAAACATTACCTCAGTTCTAATATTAAAATGATATAATATTTCTAAAATATGCAATGTAATATTTCTAAATTGGGCACAATTTTGAGTATCAGCTTTTGTTACAATTCAAGTATTACTTTCACTTACCCCTATAATTAAGGGTGATGTAAATGAAAAATGTTCATTCCGATACAACAATATAACCGTTAAACAGTAATATGTACGTTATTACAGTTCTAATATTAAAACATTACATTTTTTCTAAAATGCGCGACGTCCCTGCCGACAATAATACATATAAAATGCGCTATGATTGTGTGATTAGCAGACGTATTTAACGATTAGCTAGACACGGTCACTTACCGTATTTTCCGGACTGCAAGGGTCGCCACCGATAAACGTCTAATTCTAATATTCACAAATAAAGCGCATATCTTTTTCGAGGATTATATAAAGCTCACACTCAATATTAAAACATTTGTTGTGCACCTCATATTCCGAAAAATACGGTAAGTGACCGGGTCAGTGCAGAACTTCAATAGCAGTCGGACCTTTTTAAAGACTTTCCCGTTGGGCTGTATTTCATCTTCCTCGCTCAGCACATCTCTGGTGCCGAGACAGTCCCGCTCGGGGAAGTGGACCACGGCGTATTCGAACACCTTGTCCAGCGAGTCGACGCCCTCGTGCATCAGGGACACCAGGCGCTGGTGAGTGTTGACGGCCCGGTACGGCCCGGCCGGATTCCCGCTCACCTGGCCACAGATCACACAACACGCCATCAAAACCAGCAACACTCAATGGAACTCAGTACACTTCGGACAATTCGGCTAACGAAGTTATTTACAACAATGAATTAATTTCATAATTCATTTTCACAAATTAATTTCACATCTACCGTATTTTCTGGACTATAAGCCGCACCTGTATATAAGCCGCATCTATGGATGATTTTGAGTTGTAAATGTACATGTATGTAACTAAATGGATTATACGAATTAAAAAACGAGACAGAAAAAGAGAGAAAATAAACGGTATCTATCGTATTTATCTTCATTGTCAAAAAATCTGCATCATTGTATAAGCCGCAATACCTATGAAAAAAGTAGCGGCTTATAGTCCAGAAAATACGGTATGTGAATCGATAGCTGATGACGTAAGATTGCAATCAAACCTCAGAAAACGCTGCTGCTCATGTGCAATTCGGCTACGAAACGTCTTTCCGAAAACAAACCCAAATTATTTCTTATTTCGCGATCACTTATCGATAAAGCTTGTTGATGATTATATAAGATGACAATTCAATTTTGATTTACAACAGCTGCTGCTTGCGTAAAATTTGCTTAGCGATAATTGTTCGCGGTGAATTTGGTTGACAAAGTTTATCGCTAAAATAAACACGGATTAGTTCTTAGGTTGCGATTGACAATCGATAATTTAGGATTGCGATAAAAACGCAGTTCAAAAACTCTGCTGCTCACATACAGTTCGGTTCTAAAATTAATTTAAGAAAATTATTACAAATTGTTTTTAAGTTTGCGATCAATAATCAATAATGGAAGTTTATTGTATGAGGACACATAAGTCTTGGTTCTTTAAAAAAAAAATCGTTTGGTTCGCAAAAGCTGCTGATTTCAGTAAAATTTTCAACAACATTTTTTCTGAAAATAACCCACATTTTTTCTTAGTTTGCGATCAATAATCAATAATGTGAGTTGATTGTATAAAGACACATTTGAATTTTAGTTCACAAAAGATCCTTTATGCGTGCAATTTTTATTAACAAATTGTTTTCCAAACATTATCCCAAATTATTTCCTTGTTTACAGTCAATAATCAATAACGTAAGTTCAAGTTCTGAGCATTTGTAAGGTGCTTTCCACAGTTTTAACGGTCTCAAAGCCCACAAATCAATTTAAGTGGATTATAAAACGACACAATCGAATTTTGGTTCACAAAAGCTGCTGCTTGTGTGCAATTTGGTTAACAAATATTTTTCCGAAAACGAACCCAAAACATTTCTTAGTTTGCGATCAACAATCAATAACGCAAGTTGATTATAAAAGGACACAATTACATTTTGGTTTGTGGAATCTGCCGTTTGCGTACAATTTGGTTAACTGAATTTTTACGGAAAATGAACCCAAATTATTTCTCAGTTTGCGATCAATAATTTATGTTGATTACATAAAGACAAAATCGAATTTTGGCTCACGAAAGTTGCTGTTGGCGAATCATTTGGTTAACTGAATCTTTAACAAAAATTGACCCAAATTATTCCTTAGTTTGTGATCAATAATTCAAGTTGCCTTCATAAGGACAAAATCAAAGTTTGGTTCACAATTCGGCTAACGAAATGTATTAAAGAAACAAATTATTCCTTAGCTCGTGATCAATAATTGATCATTTGAACAGTGGTTTCCGATTGCTACAGTTTGCGAAGAAATTGGCTTATGAAAAGAATTCCAAAAAAATGTTCTTAGGCAAGATTGCAGTTTGCGCGGAATCAGGTTATCGGAAATTTGGTGTAAAAATTAGCACAAACTATTTCCAGGTTTTGCGACCTTTCATAACACGTGATTAATTCGGTTGACAAAATTTGCTCTGATCATTTCCGCGTCTGTTTTGTGGCCTCGTTAGTCACATTTCGCTGGTCTATATATATAAACCAATTTGCTTAAGTGATGCCGACCAGCAACTGGAGCGTCCCAAATCCCTCGATTAATCTAGGAATAATAACTCCGACATCTGACCGGCACTCACCGAACGGGCCCGGATGCGTTTGGCGCGCAGCTGGTTCTGGCCGGCGCCGGACAGGAAGTACCAGGGCAGGAAGGTGATGGCGGAATACACCCAGACCACCGAGCGAATCAGCTGCAGCAGCAGAGGAGACATGTCCTCCTTCAGCTTCATCCTGAGAGGAAGCAGGGAATCAGACCAGTGGTTAGCGTCTGCTCAGCATCCCCATCACTGGTCCATATGGTCTCACGTTGCAAAAGTGGTTTTCCCTGTCCCGAGGATGTGGAGGTCTCCTGTCTGAAGGTCTGTGCTGGACCTCGGTGTCGCTCGGCTCTCAGATGCACTTCCTCTGGTCTGAGAAGGCAACTTCCTGTTCCATTTCGGGGGCAAAGCCTCCAGGGACCGGCTGGCTCTCGCTCTGTTGGGCAAATCAAAGGGTTTAAATGGCAAAATTGAATGTCAAATAATTTAAATGCCAAATGATGTTAATAATTATGATTGAAACTTTATTGATCCCTCGGTGGGGAAATTCGTCTCTGCATTTTACCCATTCGATTCAACACATTCAAATTCATGCAAATTTGGAGCAGTGGGGGTGGGGGCTGTGTCTTGCCCAAAAATAATTGATTTATTATTATTATTATTATTATTATTATTATTATTATTATTATTATTATTATTATTATTAAAATGTGTCAGGGCGATTTTAAAGTTTGAGAATTAAATGAGTTATAAATTAATTTACAAACATGTATTATTGGCTCATGAATTATGTATTGTTGGCTTGTGATGAAGAATATTCATATGCTAAAACTATGTTACATTTAATTTATTCTGCCATATATTAGTACTGCAAAAATGTTTTACATTTATATTTAATGCATATGTAATTACATACATATAGAGACAATGCATTTTACAAACAAACACATTTTACATTATTCACACGTTTACATATTACACAATACGCACACTTGTTTATATTTTTAAATAAAAATGATTGTAATCATAAATGATGTAAAATGATTTCACACACACACTCACTCAATAACAACATCATAAACAAACACGGCATCGTTGTTATAATTATGCATTACTGGTTTATGATGGAGAATTTTCATGTGCTATATCATCAGAAAGTGCAAAACATTACTTTAGGAATAATTTATGACATTTTAAACAACCTATATTATTTAAATAACGTATTACTAGGCATGAATATCACATTAGGTTGCATATGTATTAAAGCACAGGTTTTAGACCAAAAAAAAATAAACACAATATGCATGTTTATATATGTAGACACACACACATAAACACACTCACATAAATTAGTGCTGCAACAATCTATTACATTTGTATTTACATACACACATAGACACATGCGTGCACACACACACATCTACATTATACACAAATACACAATAACACTAGTATATTTATACTGGTAAATAAAATCTAAAGGGATTTCTCACAGACACACGCACATACATTATACACATAAATATAAACATTTGCCAAAATAAATCATTTTTTAAACGACAGGCAAACAATATTCTATTCATATTTATTGTGTGAATATGTATCGTATGCATGTATGGTATGTCAGATATGCGCACAAACAGTAACACGTGTGTGTTATTTAAAATTCTAGTAAAATATTTAAATGAATAATAAATAAATAACCTGACACAGCTAATCTATTTCGATTATCATCAACTTCCATTCAGATCAGGCGAGGACAATTTCCACTTAACGCAGACGGCGAACAAACAACATGCGCTTTGTTTGTTGCTCACACCAATGAGGCTTTATGTTTCACACCAGGACGTGTTGATGAAGCGGAGGAAGAGGCGGAGTCCACAGCTCATTAGCATTCAAACACACGCCCAGATCCCTACATCAGATCGACCTAAAGAAGCCAGAAGCAGCTCATTGATTCATGGTCCTTGTGTCTCGCTTGACCATCCAGAAGCTCAAAGGGACATAGAATCCAACATACATATATTATTATGAAGACTATTTTAATCCACCTTTGTAGGAGTATGACATGAGAACGTAAAGAACGGGAATATTACATGCCTTCGTTTCTGCAGACGGAGAAGTTCAGACCAGTTTATTCTGAATTATGATTCTAGCTCAATAAGAAAGTAATTATGTTGTTTTTGTTCAGTGAAATTCACATGTATTTCTTCCCTTCATACCAGCATAATTTATTACAACAATCGGCCGCCGGTGGCGCTGTTGAGTCAATATTAAATGTTCTATAGACCACAATATTTATTGGTTATTTTGCTTATTGGTTTTTTTAAACTAGGTATTTTAAATATTATATTTTTACTATTTATTATTATTATAAAATACTTATTTTTAAAATCAACAGTAGATGGCACAACTTTCCTTAGTTGACACCAGAATAGTTGATTATTACCATTAAACTGAAATTCGTTGTCCATAACTGCTTTTTTTATTATTTAGTTATTATAAATATATATTTCTATGCGTATAAACATACGTATATATAACCCAAAATATTTATTTTTATTTTGCCACAGATAATAATTTGTGCTTCTTAAAAATAAACAATGGAAATACACAGAACAAATTGGATGAACAAAGATTGAAACTATGGCATTCGTTTACAAAATAAAAGTTCACAGTGCAGGAATTTAAAGTTATTATTTTGTTTAAGTGTACTGCATTGTTAAGAATGAGTCACATTGCAACATCGACTGAAGAATCAACACACTTGGAAATTCCACGGAAAAGACACAAACAGCTCAAAAACAATCGTAAATCTGCGGCGATGAGCGTCATGTCTAAATTAGCGCTTTCCTGTGAAAATCCGCGACGACGTGAAATCCTTGCTGAGAAATGTCACGTTTAGACGAGAAAAACGACCTTCAGAACGCGGACAAACATCGAGATGTCTGCAAGAACCGAAGTTCATAGTAATAAAACATAATTAATGATAAATGGCAATAAAGTTCATTCAAGGAGCACAAGACAAATAAATCTTCCCTCCTTTTCAAAGGTGATGACTGTGTGAGATAGTTCCCTAGGTAGTGGATTGAGACGCAGCCGGTGTAGTGAAGAACATCTGACCGGGGTTATCAGGTGACATTTCCTGTTAGAAACCTGATCTAAACACACCTGCACTGCGACAAGATGTGTGTGTGTGTGTGTGTGTGTGTGTGTGTGTGTGCGTACAGAAAGGCAGAGCAAGAGAGAAAAAAGAGAGAGAGAGAGAGAGAGAGAGAGAGAGAGAGAAAGGGAAACAGAAGGCAAAGAAGAATGACGCAAGAGTATAAGGGGAGAGAACGAGGGGGAAATATGGCATTAAGGTAAAAGAAAGAGAGATAAGAAAAATGAAAGTAAACAAGAGCGACTGATATTAACAAGAAAGAGAGCGACTGATATGGGTGCAGAGAAAGAGAAAATGTATGAAAGTGAGAATGTGAGAAGGTGTGAGGAAAAAGAAAGAACGTTGGAAAAAGTGAGATAGGTAGGGTCAAATGGTAATAAAGAGGAGGAATGTAGGAGAAAGAAAGTAAAAAGAAAAAGAACTAGGAAAATTAAAATGGAGAGAGAAAGAAAGAAATGGTGAATAGGAGAAAGCAAAATAGTCGGATAGGAGAACGGAATAAAAGAAAGATAGAAAAGAAAGCAAAAAAGATATGAGAGATATAATCAAATGATAAAAGAGAGAGAGATGCATAAAGAAAGACTAAAAGGAAGAAGGAGAAACAGGTGTAGCTAACTGTAGAGAATAGTCAGAATAAAAGAGGGAGGGAGAGAGAGATAGAAAGAGAGATGTAGAAGTAGAGAAAAAGATAGTCAGATAAAAGGAGAGCGGAAGAGAGACAAAGAAAGAAAAATGGAAAGAAAGAAAGATAATGGTGAAAGCTAAAGAGTAAAGTGTGGCACAGAGAAAGAGAGAAAGAAAAACAGTGAGATAAAGAGAGTGATGAATGCTAGAGTAAAAAGTGGGACAGAGAATGAAAAAAAGAAAGAGAATGGTGGAAGCTAAAAAGAGTAAAACGTGTGACATAAAATGAAGAAAGAAAAAAAGAAAGAGAATGGTGAAAGCTAAATAGAAATAAAAAGTGGGACAGAGAAAGAAGAAGAAAAAAAAAAGACAGAGAATAGAGAAAGCGGCGAAAAAGGTGAAAGCTAAACAGAGTGAACTGTGAGACAGAGAAAGAAAGAAGTGAGAGAAAAGCTAATGCCAAGAGTGAGAAGAGGGTGAGACGGACACAGACGGTGAGAAAAAAGAACAATAGAGAGAAACGGAGGGAGAAACAGAAAGTAACAGTTTCAAGCAGAGACAAGCATCGCGCCTCATTCCAACTCAAGGTGTGTTTGGGAACGTTTGGGAACGTCGGCTCTGATGTCACGAGCGGGGAAACGGAGAACTGACGGCAACGCGCGAGTCAGAGACAGGAAAGGACGCGAGGCAAATAAACCGCTATTGTCCCTCAGACACGCCCACCAACTTACAAAATAAAAGCCCATTACTCATGTGCCTCTGGAGGACAAGGGGTGTGTCCAAACCTGTCGGGCGGGTCCGTCACTTTATGTGAAGCCTTTCGTCTCATATAAACAACCAGATTTACCATGACAACACGCCTCGTGAACCTTCTCGCAATGACTATCCCTAAAAATAACTATAATAACTAATTATGGAATAACAAAAAATGTTTACGTAATCGCCTTTGAGATGTGGTGGGTGCGGAAAATGCGGAAAGTGCAGATTTGTATCCGCTTCACAACAAATTTCGAATTTTTAAAAATTCATTTTGCAAGGTCACGGCACCGGCCAATCAGCAACAGGGGGAGGGTCTTCAGCACTGTGATTGAACTATATTTTTCAAACTATATACTATATATTTAACTATATAACTATATATTTTCGAACTTTTTTTCGTCTCGAAATTGCAACTCCAACATGTTCCTCAGTCACAGCCCATCGTAGATTAGACACGCCCCCTGTTTCTGATTGGCAAGTGGACCTTGCAAATGAAATGGCAAATTTTCGCCTCGACTTTGGAATACAAGCACCCACACCTCGTCCCGACAATTTCTCCATTTGTAATCTACCGTTCCAAATATCGCTCGAAACGATTTCTTTTGCAAATGTAGTCAAACGTAAACAGTGGCGTGGCTCTGCAGGAGACGCGGCGTCACTTTCAGACCTATTTATAGCGGCGCAGAACCAGTCCGACCTCCAAAACTCACGGCGTCCTCTGACATCTTTAGAGGTCGGACTGGTGAACGGTTCTTCTGCATCGTGGAAGATCTTTGTATTCTGGAAACACGCGTGGCACGTGATAAGAGCCGTCAGCAGTCTTACCATTAAATTAGTTGAGAATAAAACAAACGGGATACATGCGGGATAAACACACATGGCTGGATGGATGGATATATAGTCATGCAAATACAGTCACAGTCATGAACATATATCTGGATGGATGGATGGACGGATAGACAGATAGATATCGTGCAAATACAGTTACAGTCCTAAACATATATTTGGATGGATGGATTGATGTCATGCAAATACAGTCACAGTCCTGAACATTTATGTGGATAAATGGATGGATAAATTAGATAGATAGACAGACAGAAGGATAGATGTCATAAAAATGTAATCACAGTTCTAATAATATATTTGGTTGGATGGATAGACTGACAGATAGAAAGACAGATGTCATACAAATACAGTCCTAAACATATATCTAGATGGATGGATGAATAGATATCAAGCAAATACAGTCACAGTCCAAAACATATCTAGATGGATGGATGGACGGACGGATGGATAGACAGACGGAAAGACAGATGGATAGATGTCATAACTAAACTGTCACAGTCATAAACGTGTATCTAGATCGATGGATAAGGGTAAAACAAACACTAAAAATGAACAATGCTTAACAACAATAGAAATGATAATATTGAATAACAATAATCTATATTACAGTATCATTTACTAGCACTAATACAATGCACACTTCTGCATATTACTTCTAAGTATAAAGTATATGTATACATCAATAGTGTATATACACTACTTAACAAATTACCAACTAAACACAATCACATTTTTCGAAATTAACCCAAAGTATAACCGTATAATCAATAAATATATTGATTAATACTATCAATACTAGTATTAATACATAATGTTTTTAATGTCAGAAACGCGTGTCATGACAATGAAAGAAATGCGTGTATGATTCTCTATATGTCCTGCACAAACAGAGGACAAAAATAATAACAATACAAGTGTAAAACTTGTCAGATTATCACAAATTCGGGCAGCATTCGATCAATGGCACTTAATCTCGACGAATGGATGGATGAATGGTCAGATAGAAAGACAGATGCCATACAAATACAGTCACAGTCCTAAACATATGCTGGATATCTGGATGGATGGATGAATTAGACGGACAGAGAGACGGATGGATAGATGCCGTTCAAATACAGTCACAAACAAACTGTCCTGCACAAACAGAGGACAAAAATAACAACAATACTAGTGTAAAACTTGTCAGATGATCTCAAATGCAGGCCCCATTCGATCAACGGCACTTAATCCCGACGACTCCATCAATCATCCCCTCCATCCTCCATCACCAGCTTCAGCATCTTCCCTGGATCACACGCGTCGCCCCGGCATCTGCCTTCGGGAATACCGTGAGATTGTTCGCGAGAGATTAGATGACATGATGCTTTTTTGTCGTTTATTCTGAGCGAGATCGGCGCGTGCGATGATGATGATGATGATGATGGCGCGTGGCGTTTAATGTATGCACGTCTGAGGCCCGAGAGATGATCTGGATCAAGATGCGATTCCGTCCGTAACACACATTCCGCTAGATGCCTAGAAAAGCATCTTTACACGCGCCTTTACACGTTTCCTACACGCGCGTTTGCTCTGACGCGTCAATCAAACGCGTCCGCGCGCATCCGCACCGCACCGCGCACGCACACACACACACACAACAATAAACACTCACCTTAATGTATTCCCGTCTGCTCGGATTGGCTCTGACGCATTCCCGTTCAATTGAGTTGTTTTTAAACACACCGACGATGTAAATACACCGCGATTTTTGTTGTTTTTTTTCTGGGTCGCTCTACGTAGCGGTCGCTCGCTCGCGCCGGTCGTCGCGTTCAGCCCGGAAGTGATGGCAGAGCAGGGGCCGGCATCTCGCTCATCTGATTGGCTGATCCCGGTGGCGCGCGTTGGAGGCTGACCTGACGTCACTCCCGGGTTACCATCGGTCACTTTGACACAATCGGCATGAATGTGAAATTGCTCACGCGTTGGTTTATTTAGATCACCAATACAACACTGCTATAAATACTATACTATAATATATTATTTTGCTTTTATAATTTACTCGCTGCGGTGATTTGTGACGTTACGACTCGATTCCCCCGCATGTATGTGCTAAATATAACGGGACGTTGGAACGTTTGTAGTTGTTTCTTTGTTCTGTTTTGTTTTGTTTTTTTTTACCCACGTATATGTAATTATACATTCACTCTGGCATTTAAATATTCCGGTTGACGCCTTTTAATCCGACACGAAAAAGTCATTCACAAATTCGATTGTTAAACCCTTTCAGGAATTTTGTGTAGTAATTTCGACGTAACGCGCCGCTGGTGTAGTGGTATCATGCAAGATTCCCATTCTTGCGACCCGGGTTCGATTCCCGGGCGGCGCACTTGTTTTGCAAAGTTTGCTTTTTTGTTTTACTCTCAACTGCCCAGCGCACAAATCACACATGCTTTAATACAAAAGACCTAAAATACAAATTTTAAACGGATATGAAAGACGCTTCATGGTCGAAAAAAATGTAATAAGCCGCTGTGTAGTTTGTCCTCTAGGTGGCGCAGATTACCTTATTTTGGAAGACACTTCAGGGGCAGAAAGATGATTGGAAATTAGAATAATTTATATTACCCATTTAAATAATTTGCTGAAAGTAATGCAGGTGTCACAATGAATTCTCGGTTGCGCTGTTTACAGTGGTGATGCATTTATTGTACATGATCCCTGTCTTACGTGAAAAGACGTAAAGCAACTTGTGTGAAAAGTTTGGATTTTAACGAAACCACATTATTGCATTTTATAATTCAAAGATGTTATTATTACAAAAAAGCTCTGTGATTGGTACAGTATTGTGATTTTCTACTTGATCAATCACTATAGTTTTATATATAGTTCACTATAGTATTTCCTTTGAACATTTTGAATAGCATATTTTATTTTATAGCGTATTTCTATTGTTTTTTAACCTCTTTGGTATTTCCTTTGCACATTTTGAATAGCATATTTTATCTTTATCTCCTGTTTTATCGTTTTCTATTCTTTATCTTTTTATTGTATTTCCCCCCTTGCACATTTTGTTGTACGTCCCTCATCCTAGGGTTTTAAGCTGGAACGACCAAAAAACACATTTCACTACATATTGTACCACGTATAATTTAAATTGTATGTGACAAATAAAATTTGAATTTGATGGTCACAAAGACATGGATCACAGTTTGGAAGTCGTGTTTGGAGAGTAAAAAGTTAAAAGCCATCCATACCCTAATGTCCTCTAAACAACGTAAAATTGAGCCACCAGAGAAACCATTTTAGCTGGACGCTAAAAGAAGTAAAATGTCTTTCCTTTGTTTTGATGTAAAGAAGCACAAGAACATTAGAAACATGTTGAAATTTAACGAACTGTCCATCTACAAAACATATTTGCTCATATACCTCATTACAGAAATATCTCTGTAAATAAATAGGACGTGGTCTATTATTATCTATTTTTATTTTTTTTTTAATTCGACACTCTACATCTACTGTATTCTGTTTGCATAGCAACATTTTGGCTAATGAGTGTGTCTCAGTAACACGGCGTTCTACTCTGATGGAAACAGTGCGCCCCTTAGCGGATGCTCATTGAATTACAGCCAATTAAAAATATCAATTTCAAGGCTTTTATGCATTTTTCTCCACTTTCAAATTTTCAAACCCATTGGGGGCTGGTTCCCAATGTTTGGCACCCTTGGTTTAAAGGCTATGATTGGAAGCCGGGACACACACTCACAGACTAGGAGACATATAAAGATCCCGGACTGGGTTTCAAAAGTGTCCTACAGCGCCTACTACTGTCCTTCCTGTGTTTGTAGTCGCATGTTCAGCTCCTCAACACTGAATTAAAAAAAAAAGTTTAGTCTTGTGTGTTAACAAACGGTCATACATGTCCAGTAAGCTTCTTTATATAGCGTTGTGTGAACATCTACTCCATTTTTTAGAGAAATTGCTTCACATGCTTCTCTTTTTGTAAGTCGCTTTTGGATAAAAGCGTCTGCCAAATGAATGTCAAGTAAAAAAAGTAAAGTAAAGAAAAGTTTAGTTCCACTTTCGTTATTAATTCTGCTTTCCTGCTTTGTGCCAAAACCAGTAAAATATTGGGCTATTTCCATAGCAAAAAAAACACAATTATTGAGTCAGAGATAATAAAATAGAGATTGTAAATGCAGGTCTGTGCTTGATGTTTAGACTATGGGTCAAAAGGTCATGGTGGTTCGGTCATTTTCAGAATGCACAGCAATTTTTGCGTACTATAAATATCTATATAAATATATATACACTATCTATTTATCCATCCATCCATATATCCGTCTCTCTCTCTTTCTCCCTCTATGCGCCTGTCAGTCTGTCTGTCTATCTATCTATCCATCCATCCATCTATCCCGATATTTCACTTTTTCTCACTCTCTTTCCACTTCTTATCAATATTATTGTAAAGTGTTATGTCAATACTGCACCATTATTTTTTATCTATGAACTGGTTAGATTATAGATCTTGTGATTAAATTAATTTAGAGGTGTGTGTGTGTGTGTGTTCTGCCTTAAGAGCTCACCTTATGTTCAGTAGTGTCTGGTTGCACACACACACACACACACACACACACACACACACACACGTCTGGACAAGCGCATCTTTCCTTCTGTCCGCCTGTTGATCAGTAAACGACAAACAATCATTTCTATAGTACAGTGGCCAAAAATCATGTACACCAAGTCTATGAATTTAATTTTATTTGTTTACTGTATTATTTAATATTTGTATTAGATTGCATTCTATTTTTGCGGTTTTTGAACTACACATTTATTGAACTTTTTCATTATCATGTCCTCAATTTGCAAAACTGTAAAGATTGAAAAACGTCCTCAAATTGCAGATCAAATACATCAGCAAGACAAGCGGCGATTGCAGGTTTCATGCCTAATCTCCAAACTGTTCTGATGGACTAAACCAAAAATACACCATTCTTTGGATTATTTAAAAAAAAAAAAAAAAGAAATAAGATCAGGATTTTTTTTTGTATGTTCTGTAATATTATTCCGGATTATTACAGATTATAAAGATTACATCAGATTATACCGATATAGTCATATACGGTAATACAAATTATTAATTTGAATATTGGCATATGAAAGATGTATAATGTGATTTTAATCTGGTTAAAACAAGAAAATTATAAATTATACAGATTTAGTCATATTATACAAATCGTTAATATGATTTTAATCTGGTTAAAACAAGAAAATGACAAATTGTACGTTTAGTCATATTATACAAATTATGAATTTCAATATTGGCAAATGAAAAATATAATATGATTTTAATCTGGTAAATACAAGAAAATGACAAATCATACAGATTTTGTCATTTTATACAAATCGTTAATTTGAATAGTGGCAAATGAAAATATAATGTGATTTTATTCTGGTTAAAACAAGAAAATGACAGATTGTACAGGTTTAGTCATATTATATAATTTATTAATTTGAATATTGGCAAATGGAAAATCTGTAATAAGTGTTTAATCTGGTTAATACCAGAAAATTAATAACTGTACAGATTTAGTCATATTACAAAAAATATTAATTTGAATACTGCCAAATAAAAAAAATGTAATGTGATTTTAATCTGGTTAAATCAAGATAATGAAGAATTCCAGACAGTGATGCTCTGGACAGTTTGATGAGGTCATCATGTGAGGCCGAGTGTGATGCTGCAGGGCAGATGAAGCTGCTGGAAAACTCTTTCATCTGTGTTGTGTTGTCATGTGTGTGTCCAATGCGATGATGGTTGGACGACACAGGGGAACAAACCTTCTGTTCTCCGTCAGTGGCCTGGAGCTGCCGATGTTTTGTTCTGCGTATCACTTTGCTCTGTGCCATGCGTGTCGCCATGTGTGCTTGAGCAAATTTTGGGATTTTTTGGTGTCTCCTGACCTGTGTAAGAAGTGGAAGCGTATCAGTGTGTGTAAGTCACGAGCTGGTGGGCAGTTGGGGTTTGAAGGGACAGGCTGAAGCTCGTGAGATGCAGAAGTCCAGATTGTCAGATGCGGAATGAATGATCAGAATGAATAGAAGATAAGATGTGAAAATATTACAGTTTTCCTCAAATGCTGCCACACAAAAGCCTATCCCCTAAACCAAATGACCAGTCGTCTAAACACTGTTACTAAGATTAGCCATCATTCTCCAATTTCAAAAACAAATTTCACATGAAAACACAATCCTCCGTTCTCATGAATCTAAACACATTTGTCATTGCTAAAGCAAAACAGGCAAAAGAGCTCCTATTCTCAAATGAAAGCTCATGTGATGCATAATGCTTGACACAGTCCGCAATATTCGAACAGACCTGGCGTCATTCATTACACACAACGACTCAAAATTTAAGACAAATGTTGCTAATGCTGTGAGTACACGTATTAAAGAGAGGGCACAGTTTGTTGAAGATTCCAAACAAACACAGTGGACGAAGGCAGAGTCAGAGGGAAGAGGAATTTGAGTCAGAGGAGAGAGAAGAGCTGGTCATGGAAGAAGAAGTACAGGCCAACGAGGAAGAGGAGTTCAACTCAGAGGAGGAAGAGGTGCAGGCCAA
>MU204267.1:259898-311409 GCA_017309775.1 Paedocypris sp. Pulau Singkep
TCTCTCTCTCTCTCTCTTTCTCTCTCTCTCTCTCTCTCTCACACACACACACACGCACACACACATACACACCTACACACACGTCTCTCACACACAAGAAAACGTCTCTCCCTCCCGATCTCTCCCGATCTCTCCCTCTCTCCCTCTCTCACACACACACACAAACACACACACGCGCGCGCCCATAAATTAGTTATTATTTCTGCTTTATTGTAATTGTTTGCAAGTGCTTAAGTTATAGTTTTATTTGTTGAATTTGATGTCAGTCGTTATAGCACCACAAATGAAGGAATGAATGAAAAAATGAACGAATGAATTAATTGATTGATTAATTAATTTGACTTTTCTTATCCAACAAGGGGAAATTTCAGACAATTTTACAGCAGTAATATTGAACGGTACAAAAAAAATAACTCTTCTAATAGTACAAAAATTGTGCAAGAGAAATCACGAGTGTTTCTCTTTATTTTTTATTTACCGCTTATTTTTGAACGGTTTAACATCTTTATAACGACAATCACATTTGTAATATCGTCCAGCCAGTCACACAGTCCAACCAGTCCCCCAAAAAAATAAATAATTCTTCTAATAGTACAAAAATTGTGCAAGAGAAATCACGAGAACACACGCATTTTTCTCTTTTATTTATTTATTTATTTACCATTTATTTTAACCGGTTTAACATATCAATAACGTTAATCACATGCTAATATCGTCCAGCCAGTCCAAAAGAAATTCAATAATTCTTTTAATAGTACCAAAAATTGTGCAAGAGAAATCACGAGTGCACACGCATTTTACCCCTTTATTTATATATTTATTTACCATTTATTTTAAACGGTTTAACATCTCAATAACGTTAATCACATGTATCGTCCAGCCAGTCCCACAGAGAGCATCATATGTCAGCGAAGGCCTGTCCGCGGGTTCCTCTGCTGGCGAGGGCAGCCGGGCTCCTCTCACCGCGGCGCGGCTCTAATCCGGTTACCGTGCACCTGGGACCGCGGACAGCAATAACACGCGCTTATCCTCCAGCGGGACGCCCGCTCATCCCAGCACAGCGAGGCGATAATTCCCGCATCACGCCCGACCAGAGCCTCGTTGTGATTAAACTGTCTCCGCGCGGACGACCATGACGTAGCGGGTCACGTGCCTCGGGTGGTGCGTGATGCCTTTTCTGTTCCAACTGTCGATAATTGATAACTGTCCGCATGACTGGCGTGAGGATTCCAATGTGTTTGAGAAAAACATAACTTTAAGATGAAGAGAGAAGGGGGGTGGGGAGAGCAGATGAGAGATGTGAGTGTGAAATTGAAGGAAAGAGAGGAAGAGAAAGTGGGGGATAGAATGAGAGAGAATGAGCAAGAGAGAGAGGGATAGAGATGGGAATGAGAGAAAAATAATGAGAGAGAGAGAGAGAGAGAGAGAGAGAGAGAGAGAGAGAGAGAGAGAGAGAGAGAGAGAGAGAGAGAGAGAGAGAGAGAGAGAGAGAGAGAGAGAGAGAGAGAGAGAGAGAGAGAGAGAGAGAGAGAGAGAGAGAGAGAGAGAGAGAGAGAGAGAGAGAGAGAGAGAATGAGTGGGATGGATGACTATATTGAATGTCTTCGCGTAATAAATAACGATTCCCCTCAATTGTGCGTGTCTCTTCAGACAGACTTTTACGGCACTCTCGGCGTCACACCCTGCTGAGACCCCCGCGAGCTGCTCTTTTCATTCCGTGTATGGGCTCTACTGTCCAAACGCATACAATAAATACCTCTGTGCTGTGCAGCTATGTGTTTTCTTTTTATTTACTCCTATCTCCTATATCTTATACCTATCTCGGCATTATGTATTAATAAACGACCTTAAAGAGACAGAAGTCACTCCAGACAACTCTACAACAACAATTTGTTTATTCCCGCGAAAAAAACGAGCACTGATTCAGAATGTTGCCTTTCGGGATTTAAAGCGCGGACTATTTTACGTCAGGTGTATTTTACTTTAATGACATTAATCGCATATGGTGGACTTCTGTGCGGTCATACAAAATGACCAAATAACCTCCATAAGTATTTATTTTAAAATACTCGTTTTGAACTCGTTATTAGCGGCTCGTCGTGGATCTTCTCAGAAACATCATCCTGAATTTGAGATCGCCCTCAGCATCACAGTCCCATCAGAGGAGATCTGTGGCGCGTCCCCTTGAACCCCAGAGGTCACGGCGCTGGAAAGTTTGAGAAGTTGGACCAATCACAAGGCTCCTCGATGGGATTCTCCCTCCTCGGCCAATCAGCGTCGCCCACTGGCTGACGGACCCAACAACTCAACAACCGATAAAATGTTTCGCCACAGATCCGGGTTTCAATTCACAACAAGCTTGTCAACAACCACGACGGTGTGAGTTCGTCTCCAAGACAGTTTAATCTCGCCCGAAACTGGACTTTAAACCGGGGTTTATAAACTTCACGGGACTGGCTACTAACTTCCGACTCGTCAAGTTGACTTCTTCGAGTTCGCTCGACGCAAATCTCTCGCTTGTGGATACTTACAGTTTGGCGTCAAGTGCAGCGGCTTTTCTTGCAGATCGCGAGGAGTTATGACCGCCTTAGCTGGGGGCATTTCCAGGATGATGCGCCCCACGCCACCCCAAAACTACCCGCGAGGAGGGTATTCATTGGAGGGTAAGAATTCAGAATTCAGAAGTTAGTGATTTTCGGGAGACGGACGATTTGTCTCCAGGTAGATTATATATTATGCGTTTTAACTTGGATATAAAACTTTTGTTTATGTACATGTTAAATAATTACACGTGTGATTCTTATAAGACTTGTGTATGTAATTCTGTTCAAGCATGTCATTGAGTGCATGTCATCTGAAGCGACAATAGAAAGTAGTGTGTGGACAATAAAAAAATAGCAGCAAAAATATACAGTACAAACTTGTCCCAAAATGCATTCTTTATCCAATTGTATTTATCATTATTTATCTAAAAATTATCGTAAAAACTTAAAAGACTGTGCAGAACTGTTGTCAAACTTTAGCACATTTTTATTCGTGCTTAATTTGCTTATTTCAAAATAATTAGATAGTAATGTGAAAATAATAATAATAATAAGAATAAGAATAAGAATAGCAGCAGTAATAATGTAATAATAATAATAATAATAATAATAATAATAATATTATAATAATAAACTAGACAAAACAGTAATGTCTGAGTTTTAATGAACAAAACAAAAAACAAATAAATAAAACATCAACAATTTTTTAAATAATGTCATCCAGCATGTTGTTGTTATTCAAACAACAACAATACAAATAATTAGTATTGTTTTCAAAACCATGTTAATGTAGGAGACTTTAACGTTTATAAATCGACATGTGCTCGCTATTACGATACAATACTCACTACTTTTCCTCCTTTCTCCTCAGTTTCAACGCCATTAGGTCAGGGTCGAGTAAACCAGCTCGGTGGGGTCTTCATTAACGGACGTCCTCTACCGAATCACATTCGACATAAAATCGTAGAGATGGCTCATCACGGAATACGTCCCTGCGTCATCTCCCGACAACTGCGGGTTTCACATGGATGCGTTTCCAAAATTTTATGCAGATACCAGGAGACCGGATCCATCAGGCCCGGTGCTATCGGTGGGAGCAAACCAAAGGTAGGAAATGTGCTTTTTAATCTCGTGGATCGAAGTTAAATCAATATAGATTTTTCAAATGTGTATTCAAGTATTATTACGTTTTTTAACGGGACACTTGTTAAATTTGCTTTAAATTGTTATGACTGAAATGTAAGCTAGGTCTTTTATACTATCATGGCGTTTTTTATATTGCAAAATGCAATAATGTAAAATAGTTAAAAGTTTCCAAACTTTTAAGTTTAAACTTCAGCTGCAATTTGCAGAATCTTTTTCAGAAATTCAGAACTTTTGCAGAAACGTTGCATGGTTGCATTAACGAATTACGTCAAAAACACAGTTGTATATTTTTTCACTTTTATTAATAAATCAAAAGTATATTTATGGCAAAATGTTTGGAATATTTTTCCTATTAATGTGTTGTTGAAGTGGATTACTCAAATGCAAATATATTTATTTTAATTTCACAATTACAATTTTTGTACTGTTGAGAACGTCATAAAAGTTTTGTTTTAATTAGATACACTGCAATTTCGACATCATTGTAATACAGTACAGTGACTCTTATAAGTTTAATCATACAGGTACATTCAAGATGTGTTTCGATGCATTTAAGTGGAATTAAAGATGCTGACATTCTGTGCATTTCTTTAGAGCACGGCACCTGACGTGGAAAAGAAAATCGAAGAGTATAAGAGAGAGAATCCAGGAATGTTTAGCTGGGAAATTCGGGACAAACTTCTGAAAGATGGAATCTGCGATCGCAATAACGTCCCCTCAGGTAAAATTCTTCTCGAAATCCGTTAATTCATAACGGCTCGTCATAAAATGTTTTCCCTTTGGTGTAAAAAACATGTTTATAAATAAAAAAATATCACGTCTTATTACAACAAGTTTCAACGTTCAACAAGTGTGTGTGCGCGCTTCTGACTGACGTTTAAAACACGCAGTGAGTTCGATCAGCCGCATGCTGCGATGCAAATTTGGTGGAAACGTGGATGAAGACGAGGATGACGACGAAGTGGAAAAAAGAGAGATGGAGGAAAACGAAAGAAGAGCCAAACACAGCATCGACGGGATTCTCGGCGATAGATGTGAGTTCTGCGCGCATTTGTATTACATGCTAGCACATTTTTAGAAGTTATCAAAGTACACAGATGCCTTTGCGGACTCATTTTGCTTCAAAAGTTTTCTTAAAAATTATTTTGGCGGCAAACTTTCATTTAAGTCGATGCAAATGCCGATTTGGTTTCAACACTAGCGCGTCGCTTTCGCGTTATTGCGAATGAATTGAGGAGCATCGGAGATTAACCTTCTAAAACGAGACGTTCCCGGAGTGAAACTAGCTGAATCAGTAAATCAAACATTTGTCCAAGAGAAGCGCTCGCCAAAAGACGCTCCTGCCGCGCACAATCGGACACTTGAGGATGAACTTGGGAAACAAAAGCGCAAGAGTCCATGAGACTCACGCTTCGCTTTCCACAGGACAAAGCTCGGCCTGGCAGTAGCTTGGTGCTGACAAAAGACTCCAAGCTTTTCAAAATTTGGAAAGAAAGGAAGAAAAAACGGCCCAACAATGGGCGCAGAGAGGGCATTATCGACGGGCAATGAGAGATGAATTATTCACGAACGAGCGCAGTGTTTTATAGACTCCAAGTCCTGAATGGTGTTCATTGGAGATCTTGGATATATTTTTTTTACTTACTAACATCGTCGTTCGTTAGAGTATAAATGTATGCACTTGTTGCTCGAATTTGCAGCAACGTTTTGGGAAATTGCGGGTTGTAATGTGTAATTTACACACGGTGCCTTCACTTTCACCTGAGATCAGCAACAGTTCACTATCCAAATGTATAAAAGGGATTCAGTAGTGTTGTATAACTTTTTTATGATCTTTTTATATAAAATGCACTATTTATCATGTTGTCAAATAGGCCTTGGTATTCGTTTCACATTAGTTTTTTCTTTGTAAATACCATAACATACTTGCCACATAAGCCACTTGTTTTCAAAAGCAACCCATAACATTCATGCTTTCATATAAAGTCAATTACTGTTATTTACTTACAAATTAACAACATTGTAAAAAAACATAAACATTTTGCTGTGTTTAACGCTGTGTTAATGGATGATCTAACTAATAATTGTCAAAATCGGAGTAGTTGAAACTGCAGTAACTCACATTTCCCGCCAAAATAGTGAACTTCCTTGTATTAACTTGGAAATTGATACAGGAAAAGCGTTTTTCTAACCCTGTACCAGACATTCTTGTGCAGAGGAGGGAGGGAGAATGAGAGAGAGGGAGAGAGAGAGAGAGAGAGAGAGAGAAAGCGCAGGCCGGATCATTGCGCGTTATGGGCCGCGCTACAATTGGCGCACATTACACCCAGTCATTGCAATGAAAACCTTTTCTAGTAGATTAAATCGGGCCCTTTATTCGTCCCCACTTTCATCTCCGAGCGAAACCCCGCCCCTTCCTCTCCGCCTGGGGCGAGCATTCATTCCTCTCTGCCCCTTTCCTTCTCTTTTTTCCATCACCGCCATCGCGAATACAGATCAGTTGGTAATTAGTTTAACAAACGACTGTCGAAATGTTTTTGTTTGGAGATAGTCGATACCAGCATTTGAGGGACTAAACCTATAAAAACAAAAGTCAGAGTTGATTGCTGTTTTAATTAAAAAAAAATCATTTGTGGTAATAAAATTATATAGTTACATAATTATATAGTCACACAAAGTTAATTAAAATAAATGACAGCAGTTTTGTTTAATTAATTTTATAACATTCGGAGTAAGTGAAGTTGAGTGATGCCCACTTTTTAATTTTCTTTTTGCAAATTTAGAAGCAAAGATGTAGAAGTTGAAACTATTTTCCTGGAACATTTTCTTTTAAATTTAATGCATTAAATAACTTACAGAAACTGGCCAATATTTAACCTCTCCATACACACTTAAATTAAACTTTTATCGGTTATAACTGAGATTATGTGGTCTGTTGTTTCGTTTTATTATTCATCAATATGTAAAACGTGTTAATATAACTTTATTTTATTTCATTTGTGATTGTGATTAATAATTATCACACTCAATACAACCACAATATGAACTTTTGAGTTTTGAGTCTTTTATCAAATACTAAATGTTTGAGACTATGTTTAGAGTAGAAGATCCACTTTTGTTGTAGTTGCCTGCGTTTAAACCTGGACTTGTGACAAAGTTACTCAAATGTCTTTTTTTGCATTAGAGAAGAAAAGGAGGACAGAACAAAACCGTGAATGAAAGAAAGGAAGTGCAAAGGAAAAAGGGAGAAAAGAAAACAGCCTTTTGAAAGCACGGTTAATGTTTTTGTTTTCCTAAAAGGATCAATCACCTCTGGCTTTTATTCACATGTAGATGTGTCTACATCATAAAACTCAATGAGTCCTGATCTTCATTGACACACTGTAAACTTCTTCTCCCTCCATTCACTCTCCTCCGTTTGTTTGCAGTGGGCCGATGCCTCGCCGGCTGTATTTCACTCTCGCTCCTCGACTTGTGGGAGTTGTTGTTTTTTCCTTTTTGACTCCGTGTTAAAATCTCAAAAGGGTGTTTTCAGAATCAAGAGGGTGTTCTCTAGCCAAATATTGATTAAGTATGTGTTTGCTGAGTCTATA
Organism: Paedocypris sp. Pulau Singkep; assembly: GCA_017309775.1. Lineage (NCBI taxonomy): Eukaryota > Metazoa > Chordata > Actinopteri > Cypriniformes > Paedocypris > Paedocypris sp. Pulau Singkep. The sequence goes on from MU204267.1 coordinate 267,181, forward strand.
GTTGTCGGGGTAAAGGGGTGTGTTGGCTCCGGGCCCCTGCTCTCTCAAAACCCATTGTTGGGACCCTTAAAGGCTCGAGATCAAAGCAAAGACCCCTTCAGATTTATTTGTCTGGGAAAATGCAGTGTAGTGGACTATTGCTTACTAATACTTCAAACAAATCTGCTGTGATCATACGTGGCGAGAAATGGCGACGCAGCAAGTGCCGCTGTTGTTTTAAACACTTGTTGTTCATAGACATGCGCAATGGATATGATGCACTGGATAAATAGAATGACGTGTAGCATCGCATGGTTTTGGTGATATTGATGCTTTATATATTTATTGATGTAAAGTTTAAACATACAAATGTGTTGTCAGTCTATTGAATATAACTGTGTATTTTAATTTATAGATGTTTGCAGTTACATTAAATAAAAAGCAACATATTTACAATGAAACAGAAAAAACGTATAAATGTGCGTATTCAATATTTATTGCATATCAATAACATATTAAATATGCATAATGTAATATAGAAATGACAAAATTGTAGATAATGCATGTGTGTATGTGTACACAAAATCATATACTGTGTGTGTGTGTGTGTGTGTGTGTGTGTGTTTGTGTATATATATAAATAAAAAAAAAAAAGAGGAAAAAATATAGTCATATGTATATGCCTATGAGTGCATATCGACCACAGAAGACCTCTGATTTTAAGCCATTGCTCCAGTAGATACAGCCACGAAAAGTGAATCGATGGAAACTCCGAACTTCCCATAATTCCTCTTCCCCTCCTTTTCCCCATTCTATTAACTTTGGGAAAACTGACAATCCGCGAGCCTCATTTAGCTAATTAAAAGTAACTAAAGTCATCAAAGAGCCACGGCCCCTCTCTCACAGATTCCCATTCACGGCGGGCGAAAAAGAAAACTCCGAAATACAAACAGTCAAAGGGATCAAGTTTTTTTGAAAGGGAGTCCCGTGGAGGCCAATTGAATGAGCTTAGTGCTTTCAGACGTGCCATGGTGAACGCAGTCAACATGTAATAATTGCTTTCATTGAGCGGCATTCCAACAATCTGCTGCTTTTCTCCTGTTCCCATTGTCTCCCAGCAGGCCAATGGCCAGGAAGACAGAGAGAATCAAGCAATGACAAGACATGAAAGATTCGGCTGCCTTTGTCCGCAGCAGCACCGAGGACTTTGTTTGTGTAAATAAAATAGGGCTTTTGCCTGCTCTGTTGGCCGGATTCTCTGTAAGCTGGAGCAGGGTAAAAACGCGGTAAAAAAAAAAAAAAGCTCGGACTCTTGAAAAATTCCCGTCTCGCTCTTAAAACTGTCAGTTATTTTTCTCTCCGGCCTCTGTTGCTGTGAATTTAGACGCATCGGTCTAAAGTTGGACCACAAAGAGGCCGACTTGTGTTCTCAGCATCTGAGGGTTCTTGTGCTGGAGGAACCAGGTCTGGCTCTTCAGTCAATAAACAAGGGATCTTGTCTTTCGGCTGGAATGTTTCTCAGTCATGACACCGAGGCCCTGCGGGAATGGAGATGAGCAATCATCTGCCTGTATTCCGCTGGTGAGTGAGCAATATTTCAGACCATGTCCAGACTGTAGGCATCCGCAACCTCCAGTTGGAAGTGACCCTGAAGCGAGTCCGACCGAAAGTCACATTTTGGCCGAAGCCAAAAGCAAGCCCAAAATCAGTACACCGTTTTTGGCCAAAACCAAAACTGAAAAATAATAACACTTTTGGCCGAAACCAAAGCCAAACCGAAACTGAAAAAGGAGCAACACTTTAGGTCAAAGCCAAAACTTAACAATGAACAACACTTTTGGCCAAAACCAAAGCTGAAAACCAAAACATTAACAACACTTCTGGCCAAAATCAAAAAATGAACACAAATTTTGGCCACAATCGAAGCCAAAATAAAAAATGAATAACTCTTTTGGCCAAAATCAAAGCCAAAACCGAAAAATGAACAACACTTTGGGCCAAAACCAAAGCATAAATCGAAAAATTATTTTGGCCCTGAAGCCGAAGTCAAAACCGAAGCCAAAAAATGAAAAATGAACAACACATAGTTTTGGGCAAAACCAAAGCCGAAATCTAATAATTAACAGTACTTTTGTCCAAAACCGAAGGTAAAATCGAAAAATGAACAACCCTTTTGGCCAAAGCCGAAACCAAAATCGAAAAATGAACAATACTTTTGGCCAAAATCGAAACTGAAATTGAAGCCAAAACCAAAAAATGAACAACACTTTTGGCCAAAACTGAAGTGAAAATCAAAAATGAACAACCTTTTTGACCAAAACCAAAGCTGAAATCGAAAAATCGTCACAATACTTTTGACTGAACTCGAAGTCAAAATCGAAGCTGAAACCAAAACCTAAAAATCACCAACACTTTGGGCCAAAGCTGAAACCGAAAAATTTGGTACCAACACAATCAATTAGTAAATACGCAAGAACACTCATGCAAAGTCATCCTCTTTGTATTGGAACTCAACTGCCATGACGGTTCCCACAAATTATGTAATACAAACGTACACGAATAATTATCATTTTAATTTAATATAACCAATTTTCGAAACACTGCAGACCAATGTTCTTGCTCCGGCCACGAGGCATCTAATCCGTCTTCCGGACTTGTTGGCGTTGGCACTTCGCATGACGAAAAAAACCGAAAGTCGCTGGTACGGAGTTGCTCCGGGCTTATCTCTGGGTGAATGCCGCCTCCATGCTTCATTAGGTCGGCTCCGCGCACTGGCACCGCCATTGTGGTCGGCAAATATTAATTCAAAGAACAATTAATGAATGCAAACCATCTTTGAAGTGGGGGCTGCGGGGTCAAACCCGGACCAGCCCCTCGCGACTGATGGACTCCTCGGCCACTCTCCTCCTCTGAAAGAAGACGGTTTGAAGTGTCGAAAAGAAAAAGTGAGCAATAGAAGGTCAATGAGAATAGAGGCTCTTCACCCAATAGAGCTCTCTGTTTTCTTGGAAGTGCTTGAGTGAGTGAAACTCTTGCAAAAGGAGGGATGAAAAGGAGGGGAAAGGAGAGGTCGAGGGTTTCTGGGGCCTTGCTATAAAGACTCACAATGAGGCAGTTAATTGAGAAAAGCTAGACGGCGTTGTCAATCACTTAACTCGAGAACGTCACTTCTTAACTGCGGCGTCGAGGAGTTCAAGGAATCCGGGAGATATCACGGCAGAACGCAGACACAAAGAGCTTTTCAACGTTTTCTCAGACATCGGTTTTACAAACGTGTGCTTGGTTTTTGACGGACGTGGAATTTCGTAGAACGAAAATGTGCTTAAGTTGCTATTTCCCAAGAGCTGATGGAGTTTGCTGGTTGATTGTCCCACGTCTATACAAAGTGCAAGAAATTCTCCGCAATGGAGTCGGGTGGTCTCTGTTTTTGGCTTTTCTTGACCAAACTTTTTCTTATGTAATAGTTTTTTTTGGTTTAATCTCATTACCTACACATCCAGACATGTTTTTCCCGTATTCCCAGTAGAGCTCTACTCACAGGAGTCGACCCCTGTCTCTGCACCCCAGAGCGGGTGAGATGTGCCTGGGCGGGGTCAAGGGGGAGTCCTGGGTCAGTGACTGTGCAAACGCCCTCTCTGTTGGAAGTGCGGGTTAAGATAATGTGTTTGTTCAGTGTGAAAGGTATAGGTCCTGTGAAATTCTTAGTGTGGAAAAAATGGAAAAAATTATATATACGTATATGCACTTATTATTTATTTTTTACATTTTATCGATTATATAGTGTATGTATTTTTAAATTTCATATACTATATATATATATATATATATATATATATTTTTTTTTTTTTATATATGAACATATTTATTTGTATATGAGTTTTACAGCAATTTGCTGTTTTTTTGCAATGCTAGACATGTTGACAAGTTAGTGTTGTGCTGTAAATGAAAAATTGTAAACAAGAGTTTTGCTGTGATTAAAAACAATAAATTACTGTTATTTTTAACTAGTGATTTTTAGAATATGTGTGAAAAGCGTTAAAAGCCTTGAGATTTTCTGACATGAATTCGATTTTCAGTGCTTTAAAATTTATTTTACTCGTATTTTAGTGTGTAAACCATGAAATGGCAGGTGATTGTTTCTTACATTATTTTCATATTTTAGTGTGTAAACAGTGAGATGGCAAGTTCTTACACACACCTGCCTTCGGTGGAAAAGTGATGATGTCAATGATGATGATGCTGATATATAATGAAGCGCGTGTTCCTGCGGCGAGAAGCGTTTCGCTTTTGTTTGCGTTGTTGAGAGCGATTCCACGCTGCAACAGGCAGATCGGTACGTCTCTTACGATCTGCGCAGTGCATGCTGGGAAGCCATAATGCCCCAGCAGCATTCTTTTATCACCCTGTCTACAACTATGTGGAGGTTGTTTGTGTATATATGCACACACACACACACACACACACACACACACACACAATACGGAAGATCATGGAACTTTCTTTAAATTATTCTTTCTGATTGGGTTAGACAAATTGACAACTTTTTAGACAAATTGCTTCACTTGTTCCTCTTTTTTTTTAAGTCTCTTTGGATAAAAGCGTCTACCAAATGACTCTAAAGTAAAGTACAGTAAAGTTTCGCCTAAACCACACAATCGCTGCATGCGGCTGTATTTATCATATATGTTTGAATGAAAACACATATAATGAATATGAAAACATATTGGGCTGCGCAAAATTACAAATCGAAGATGTGAAATCACTGTAAAGTAAAGTAAAGTAAAGTAAAGTAAAGTAAAGTAAAGTAAAGGTTCGCTTAAACCACACAATCACTGCATGCGGCTGTATTTATCATATATGATTGTATAAAAACACCATCAGCCTGCGCAAAATCGCAAGATGTGAAATTTGGAAAATTCGAAGATGTGAAATTTGGAAAATTCGAAGATGTGAATTTACGAAAATTCGAAGATGTGAATTTACGAAAATTCTAAGATGTGAATTTACGAAAATTCTAAGATGTGAATTTACGAAAATTCGACGATGTGAATTTACGAAAATTCGAAGATGTGAAATTTCGAAAATCCAAAGAATGCCATTTTTTTTTATTCGGACGTCAAACGCCGTAGAACTTGTGGAGGTCGTCCGTGTAGGCTTTTTTGGCGGCGCCAAATTCGACAAATCAGGCGGCCGAGCTGGTTCTTCGACGGTAGCGCAGCGATGACACTTGATGGTCCAGCGTCGTTCCAGTCCGCTCTTTGTCTCCGTCGCTCAGCATCGGCCCGGCTGCGTTTGTCCCGGGGCAGCTGCTGGGGTCGTGGCTCTTTAGCGCGTTGAGTGACTCCCGGCTCCTCCCTCTTAACAAAATGCCAAGCCCAGATGGAGTGGTGATGGTTCCGTTAACCATTCTTCTCACTACATCTGCTGAGATTCTATATACTCCTTAATTCACTCAGCAGTGGCCGGCCGGGGCGCCGCTGAAAGGGCCAGCACTCCTCCGCGCCGCAAATAAATGCTTCATTTGTCTCCGGGCTCTTTTGTTTTGTTTGGGGAACACATGTCACGAGCTCAATTACCCGACCATTTAACAGCCCCTGAGGAGGAGAAGACTCTCCCCTACTCCGAGCTGTAAACTGCCCAGATGGCTGCTCGCCTCGCACCCTCTGTGTTTACTCTCACTTTGTCCAAGTTTTCCGGGCAACGTGCAGGACATCGCCGCTCGGCTTGGTTTGCAGGGTCACGTCCCACTGGAGGTTTTGGGTGTTTCACCTGAGGTGTTTCTCTCTCTCTCGCTCTATCTCTCTCTCTCTCTCTTTCTATCTGCCCCTTTCTCTCACATTCTCTCTTTCTCTCTCTCTCCCTTCCACTTTTTGCATCTCTATCTCACTCTACCTCTCTCTCTCTTCTCTCTCTCTCTCTTTCTCGCTCACACATCTCTCTCCATCTCTATCTTGCCCTTTCTCTCACATTATCTCTCTCTCCCTTCCACTTATTGCATCTCTATCTCACTCTAACTCTCTCTCTTCTCTCGCTCTCTCTCTCTCTCTCTCTCTCTCTCTCTCTCTCTCTCTCTCTCTTCTCTCGCTCTCTCTCTCTCTCTCTCTGTCTTCTCTCTTTCTATCTCTCTCACCATCTCTAATCTCTGTTTTTCTATCTTGCACTTTCTCTCAGATTATCTCTTTTCCCCTCTCACTTTCTAATTCTCTCTTCTTTCTCTCTCTTTTTCTATCTCTCTCTCTCTTTCCTCACTTATTTATTCTCAATCTCTCTCTCTTTCTCTCTGTTTCTCTCTCACACTACCTCTCTCTCTTTCTCTCTTTCCCTTTCTCTATTTCCACTATTCTCTTTCTCTTCTCTTCTCTTCTCTTCTCTTCTCTTCTCTTCTCTTCTCTTCTCTTCTCTTCTCTTCTCTTCTCTCTCTTTCTCTCTCTCTCTCTGCCCTCCTCTCACATTCTCTCCCTCCCTCTGTCTGCTTCTCTCTAGATTTTACTCTCTACCTCTCCCTTCTCTTTCTCTTTTTCTTTCTCTCTCTTCCTCTCTCTCTCTCTCTCTGTCTCTTTCATTCTCCATCTCTCTCAACCTGTTGTACACTCTTTTCCATTCTGTAGTTTTCCACTTTTCCGTGTTTTATAACAAGCATCTGGTATAAAGTTTGTCACTAGAGACAAGAAGCCAAACCGTTTTTTTGCTTGGTGTTGATTTTAGGTTTAAAACATTTGCTTTGAATTTGTAATAATTTCGTTCTTTCTTTCTTTCTTTCTCATTTCAACCGCATTAACATAACTTCATTGTTTTCTTTCCCTCTCTTCTTTGTTCTATCTTTTACCTTCACTTTCTTTCTTTCTTTCTTTCTTTCTTTCTATATATTTTTTATTACCTATCACTCTTTCTCTCTCAGATACTCTTAATCCCACTTTTTTCACTTTGACCATTTATTTTTCATATATTTTCACTTTTACCTCTGCCTTTGTCCTCACACACTTATTATGCCTCTCTCCCTCTCTCTTTTACTCTCTTTCTTCAACTCTTTCTATCTCTCTATCATCCCTCCCTCACTAATTATCTCTCCTTCTTTCTCTCTCTCTCTCACTTTAGTCTTCTTTTTCATCTTTCTGTACTTACGGACCCTCTTTTCCTCACCCTTCTACTTTCTGTTCTCAATTTAATCTTTCTCTACCTCTAACATTATCTCACTCTTCCCATTTGCTTGTTCCTCTCTCTCTCTCTCTCTCTCTCTCTCTCTCTCTCTCTCTCTCTCTCTCTCTCTCTCTCTCTCTCTCTTTCTTCTTCAATATTTCTATTGGTCCATGTTGATGTAGTGTGTGTGTGTGTGTGTGTGTGTGTGTGTGTGTGTGTGTGAGTGCGTGTCTTTTATTAGCAATTGCTGATTAGTTTAGTGCTTCAGAACACCGGGAATATTTTTCAACAAAGGTGTAAACACTTGGCACAGCTCTGCTTTCCCCTCAAGGACTTTTAGTTTGTATTTCACTCTGGTTTTACTTTTTCTTAAGTTAATCTCCTGTCTCCCAATTGTTTCCATAGTTTCCCTTGGGTCTGCACGTGTCTCTTGTTATCCTTAATTTTCATGTGTGTGTGTGTGTGTGTGTGTGTGTGTGTGTGTGTGTGTAGTGTAGTGTTTCTGGATGACCTTTTCCTTGCAGTCAGTTTTGTTTTGCTATTCTGATTGTATTTTGAGTGAAAGGATTCACAATGAAAGACATTTCCCATTAAAAAAAAACTTCTATAAGATTCATATTTAGAATTTTTCAGATTATACAGATTTTCAGTATATATTATACCCGGCTTTTTTATGTGTTTATGCTATTTATCACAGGGTTACCTTGAATTCTAGAAGTTTACGGTTTCAATGCAAAGTGTAAAGTTTATATTATATTATATATATTATATATATATATATATATAAAAAAAAATATATATATATATACACACATAGATAGATAGTGTGTGTGTGTGTGTGTGTGTGTGTGTGTGCTTATAAATAGTGTGTTCCTATATTCTCCATGCCAAGTGTCAGTCATGGCTGATCGACGTGTGTTGATTTAAACGCAGTGCGTCTTGTCAGAGAGATGGAGAGTGAGTGAAGATGGCTGGTGGGATCTGTAGGTGGTGTATCGGGGGTCCGGTGCGCAGTGGGAAGTGACCACAGTGTGAGATTCCTGTCCCGCTGAAGCTCTGACGGACAAGCCATTCCTCCACAGCTTTGTCTCAGCCTCCATTCAGCAGTGATGGAGACGAGCTGGACCACAAAACCCCACCCGAATCTGAACCTCGGCCGATGCTGTCCAATTTATCGTGATGATCCGCCGTTTAGCATAGGTCAATGATGCGGGGGAACGTGATGGATGAAACCAGCGGAGGACAGAAGTGTGGAAACTAGTCCCACAGGTGCCGGAGACCCCCGCTCTCACCCCCTCTCCACCTCTCCAACCCCCTGGCCGTGGAAGGAGGAAGGGTCCGGGGGCGGCCCCCTGCTGTTCCCCTGCGGAGCCCCCAATGCCCTGCGTCCAGCCCTCTTTGTGCCCACCTCCCCCCGCCCCCTGCCAGGCAGGTGACAGGGGCCTCAATGCTGCCCGGACCCCGCTCATGGAACCTACAGATGGAGCGTGGAAATCAGGCTCCAAAGAGCTCAGTCACCATTCTCACTAAACAGGCCAACAAAAGACTGCCAAATAACTCCCTAAAAGAGAGAGGGAGGAGGAGAGACGGAGGAGAGCGAGCGAGGGAGAAAGAGGACAAGGGAAAGGGGAGAGATGGAGGGAGAGAAAGAGAGCAAGAAAAGGAGAGAGAGCGAATGAGAGAGAATAAGAGCAAGAAGAGGAGAGAGAGAGAAAGAGAGCGAATGAAACAAGAGAAGGAGAGATGGAGAAAGAGAGCAAGAGAAAGAGAGAGAGAGAGAATGCCAATTGCAACAGTACAATGTACAGATTATAGTCTATATGAAGCGTTTGACTTTTTCTGCGTCAGTGACGTCGAAAAAAGGGAGGAATAAAAAAAAAAAACAGATGGGTTACAGGCCTTTTTTTTTTTTTAAAACAACTAACCGTGATTTGTTTTTTGAGAAGCTTTGAGATTCTTTATTTTAAATAAGGGAAGTTTTTTTCGCCACTTTCTCACTGGACTCATTGGCTTTGTTAGTTTACAAAATGAGAGTTTATTTTTGCACTTATAATTCTAGAGTCAGCAATTATCGGTAAAAAAAAAGAAGAGAAGTTTGTCTGCGAAACCGAAGTGATTTTGTCTGCCTGTTTTTGTTCGCTTTTGAAAACGAATTGAAAAAATGGCATTGGGAAGCTCACAGTCGAAGAGATTGAAGAGTTTTGTTGTGTTCAACACTTATCTTTGCGTTATTGCTGATATGAATCAAATAAAACACGTTTTTTTTAAGTGTTACATTGCAAAAAAAAAACTTTCACATGTGAAACCAAGTGTGCTTTAAAAATCTCCAAAAAAAATAAAAGAAAAAAAATGGAATGTGCCTTATAACCTGGAAAAAGAATTGCGTATTTGAAATATCTATGACGAAAAAAGCAAGACGTTTGATGTCCGAAAAATACGGTATATTGCTGTAATAGTAATAAAGAGGGATTTTTTTCAATCTTTTCATCAATCTTGAGGACTAAATCTCCTAATCTGGGATTTATTTTACCGCCATTCTCACTTTTTCAACAATATTCATGGACAAATCATGGAAATCTCACATAATATCATTTTTTAATGCTTATTATACGTATTGAAAAAGCCTCGAGTTGAATGTGTGCAGATGAATGTTCTTCTGGGATCGATTTATGCGCTTTAGGTGCTCGGAGTCCGGGGGTCTTTTTACGTTTGGGTTTTCCGCCATATGGGGGTGAAAATCGGAGAGAAAGAGAAGGGATATGGCTAGTGTCAGACGAAGCAGATGTGGCGTTGGCGAGTTGTGGACGAGGTCTTTCGAGGCGTATTACTGGACAATGGTGGGCTGTCACGCTAGTTTGAGGAGCCTAATCATTTGATAGGACCCCCTCCTCCGAGTACAGATTCCCCCGCGCTCACACTAACATTCTCTTCTGCCGAATTAGCTATGAAAAAACCTCGCATTGGCTCCAGCCTCAGCTGAAATAACACCACCAATAATACCTGGATAAGAGCGACTCCCAGTGTGAGTCGGAAAGGAAGTGTTACAGAAGTAAAGGAAAAGTTACAGAAATATTGTGTCAAAATTGCTTGAAACAATGTTACATTTGTTTTGTGATTTTAATCCATTGTGAAGTGTCTATATAAAATTATTAAAGTTAAATTTAGGCTAAACACCCATCTAAGACCCAAGTCTGGGGTGGTAGAGATGTTTGTAACTACATAAAGAAACAAATAATTCCATTCTGAAATGAACAAGTGAACGAAAAAACAAACAAAAGATAAAATCCTGGATTACCACTGGAGCATGTTTGAATTGGGAAGATGATTATACGTACAATAAATATATAAATAAAAAATTTACTTGATTAATAAGTACTTGAATGAAATGAAATAATAAACAAACAAACGTACAAATACAAAATTATTGTTTCATGTGTAGACACATTTCAAATGACAACATTTTGATTTAACAGCTCTTTAAATCATTACAAGGAAATATGTAATGAAATCATTAACTTTCAATTAATATTTTTTAAGGTTTCTAATTTTGAGCAGGTGTAATCGTATAATCTTAATAATCACAATCCAATTACTGTATAGGGAAAGAGCATTAAATATAATCTCATTTTAATTTTGTTTACCTGATTTCTGATTTATACTTTTTTAAAAAAACTTAAAAAGTAAAAACTCTGTATGTGTATGCTATTTAAAATTGCAAATTATGTGAGTGACAAGAATTCTGCATTTGGTTCTTATGAATCCTGATCATTTTAGTTGTTTTTTATTTTCTGATGTCTGATTTCTGTAGTCTGATATCTGATTGCTGATTTTCTTGTGGCTGATTTTACAATTTTTTTGATGTCTAATTTTCTGATGACTCAATTTCTGATGTCTGATTCTCTCATTTTCTGATGTCTGATTGTCTCATTTTCTAATGTCTGATTGTCAGATTCTCTCATTTTCTGACTGTCTGATATCTAATGTCTGATTTTCTGATGTTTGATTTTCCAATTTTCTCACGTCTGAATATCTCATTTTCCGATGTCTGATTGTCACATTTTTCGATGTCTGATTGTCTCATTTTCTTACGTCAGATTTTCAGATTGTCTCATTTTCTGATTTCTGCTTGTCTCATTTTTTGATGTCTGATTGTCAGATTGTCTCATTTTCTAATGTCTCATTGTCCGATTGTCTCATTTATGTCTCACTTATGTCTGATTGTCAGATTGTCTCATTTTCTAATGTCTCATTTTCTAATTGTCTGATATCTGATTTTCAGATTTTCCAATTTTCTGATGTCTGATTGTCTCGTTTTCTGATTGTCTGATATCAGCCGTCTGACCTTCTGATGTCTGCTTTTCTGACGTCTGATGTGTGAGTCTGATCTCCGGTCTCTGTTCTTCCTCTCCAGCCAGTCACTCGGACGAGGGTTCAGACGTGGACTCGGAGCCGGGCCTGCCGCTGAAGAGAAAGCAGCGTCGCAGTCGGACGACCTTCACGGCCGAGCAGCTGGAGGAGCTGGAGAGGGCGTTTGAGCGCACACACTACCCCGACATCTACACCCGAGAAGAGCTGGCACAGCGCGCCAAACTGACCGAAGCACGAGTGCAGGTACGTCATGTGACCTCCACTCACCCCAACACTTGACCTCGGCAGCCCAGAGACTGTGGTGGCTTTGTGACAAATAATCCTTCCCTTTCTAGAAAGCTGCCATCCACTGGAATAATGTAAACGCGGTTGACGCCGCGGGGTTAAATTTACCAGTGTTTACTCCCCGAAGTCACATGACGCCCCTGCACACTGGCGTCTTTGTGATTCCCTTGTTTTTATACCCTGCTTTGCTTTCACAGAAATACCCCAAAACAGAAACGTTTAATAAAGTCTATTATTTGGGCCTTAACCCAATTAAACTAACCCGTGACATGATGTCGCCGGGTTTTAATGAGCATTGATGCTTCGAGCACAAAGAGCGTTTGTGTGTGTCTACAAAGATGCTCCAGCACAAACAAGCTCGGAGGAGAGATTTCGAAAATTGTGCGATGTGTTTTATCGTATTAGCGGCTTTACGGAATTCCGGGCTCCGCCCACAGGTGTGGTTCAGCAACCGAAGAGCTCGCTGGAGGAAGCAGGCGGGAGCCAATCAGCTCATGGCCTTCAATCACCTGATTCCCGGAGGGTTCCCGCCCTCGGCCATGTCCAGTCTCCAGCCCTATCAGCTGGCCGAAAGCCCCTATCCTCCGTCGTCCATCTCGCAGGGTGAGAAAGTCCCGTGCCATTTGGGAAGATTCCCGATGTTGCTTCAAATTCTAATTTTATTTGTCACATACATATTATACGTGGTACAACATGTAGTGGAAAGTGTTTTTAATCGTCCCGCATTTAAACATAGGGATGGGGAGACAAAATGTGCAAATGGAAATACAATAAAAAGATAAAGAATAGAAATATGATTGAAACAATAGATATAAAGAGTAAGAGAACACAAAGTGAGTAAAATGCAAAAAAAGTACAAGAAAGTGACTCTAGAAAAGTTTCAAGTTTCATTCTTCGATGGAATGTTTTCCGTCATCCAGTAAGAATGAAGTAAGATATCTGTCTGTCTGCATGTCTGTCCATCTTCCCGTGTGTCTTTTTTCTTGCTTGTGTATCCGGTCTATATATCGATTACTTTCGGTCTGTCTGTCTGTCTGTATTTTGGTCTATTTCTATAAATGTCTGTCCATGATTTGTCTCTCTGTCTTGCATTTAATTTGTCGGCCTACTAGCCTTCTTGTCTATTTGGTCTGCTTCTTATTTGTATGTCTGTCTTTCTGTCAGTCTGTTTATCTCTCTGTTTGTCTCGCTTGCTTTTTATGTCTATCGGTCTGTCTATCAGTCAGTCTGTCTTGCTCTCTATCTGTCTTCCAAAAACTATGCATTTCAGTGTTTTACTATATGTCTGTCTACCTGTCTGTCTGTCTATTTATTTATTTTGTGTCTGTGTCTGTCTGTCTGTCTAGTTGTCGATCAGTCAATATATTTCAATAATTTACTCTATTTCTGTCCATCTGTCTTTTATTTATTTTGTGTCTGTCTGTCTGGTTGTCTATCAATGTATTTCAATATCTTTATCTTTTTCTGTCTGTCTGTCTGTCTGGTTGTCTTTCAGTCTATGTTTTTCAATAATTTACTCTATTTCAATATTTATATATCATTTCTGTCTCTCTATCTGTCCTGCTCTCTTGTCTACAGCTTATATATTTACTATAGTATCTATGTACAATTTTTCCAGTTGTCTGTCTGTTTGTCTGTATGTCTGTCTAAATCCACATCTGTCTGTCTGTTTATCTGTCTGTCTGTGTCTAAATCCACATCTGTCTGTCTGTTTGTCTGTCTGTCTGTCTAAATCCACATCTGTCTGTCTGTCTGTCCAAATCCACACCTCTGTCTGTTTTTTCTGTCTGTCTAATCATCTGTCAAAATCAATAGCTGTCTGTCTGCCTAAATAATTCCTCCTTTTTTCGTTTTAATCTTTTTATTTGGGACAGTTCATACAGAAACGGCTGATAATAGTCCTGACTGATAACTGTCCCCCATTTCTCAAAAATAAATACATTTACATATTTATAGCGTCTATCTCCACACACACTCCACACACTTTACGATGCATTTCGAAAGCCGATATTGAGCGTACACATCCCCTCAACCTTGAAATGTGATTCTGACCCGGGCCGGATCTCTTTCAGCAGTGTCCGAGCCGCCCAGCACGGTGCACCGGCCTCAGCCTCTCCCCCCCACCTCAGTGCACCAGACTGGGCTGGGCTCCGGCCCGGGGGCCCAGGAGGGGAGTTCGGCCTACTGCCTGTCATCCGGGCGTCACGGCTTCTCCGGTTACACGGACGGCTATGTGGCAGCGCCGGGCCACGCCAACCCAGTGAACCCCAGCATCAGCACCAGCCTCCCATCACAGGTCAGTCACGGCTGCTCACTAAAAGCATATTGGGGCATTTGACACCACCAATAATGTCATTAAAATGTTGCTATTTAATTGGGCTGTCAAAGTTAACGCGTTAACTCACACGATTAATTAAATATCTTTAATCGCGTCGGTTTTTATTACTTCCGGGTTTTCCGGTGTTCCGGAAATTTGTTTTGTTCCGTGAATGTGAGATCGGTGTTTTTCTTCTTTTGATATGAATATGCGATTGCCGTTTTGTTCCTTTAGTTAAAAATGTGGGATCAGCGCTTTGCACCAATGCAGAGCACCAATTTCGATATGGTCCGTAGTGGTCATGTTGTCAATCACACTCGCTCACTCACTCACTCGCTCACTCACTCACTCACATATCCGTGTTCACTTTTCCTCAAAAAAAAGTACTTTTTTTTGTACACACCCATTGTTTTCTTTAGTCACAAACTGCATATTACAGTATTTAAAAAAGTGTTTATTTTGTATTGAGTTTACATGAATTTATATTTTACGCTTTAATATTCAATATTACAATTTTCTATACTTATTATTAATGGTTTGTAATAATTAATCATTATTAATAATACATAGTAATCATTATTATTTGCGATTAATCACGATTAATTTGGTTGGGGAAGTGCGATTAACTAGTTAAAAAAAATTTATCATTTGACAGCACTAATATTAATATATCTAACCCTAAACCTAAACTTCAACAAACGCTGCCGTTGGTTTCGGCGAGTGAGCGAGAAGAGGCGGGGCCTGAAACGACGATGGCGGTGATGGAAACGAGAAGTGAAAGACAATTATCTGTGATTACACACTCATCAGCTGCTATCTGTCGTCTCGCCCGCCGCGCTAACAAGCAGAAAATGAGCTCTTAACTGCCTGAAAGCATCCGCGGGTTTGAGCTTCTGTGTGCTGGAACTCTGATAAATTAAAAAGGGAGACGTGGAGTGAAAGATGGCCGGTGAGAAAAACAGCGTGATGGAAATAGAAAGCGCCCTGGGGGCTGAAAGACGGAGGATGGTGTTGGAAAACAGACAGATTTATGGAAAAGTCCAAACACATGTCTATTGTTGAGACGCAACACGGACACACAATGACGTGTTGTTGAGGAATTTCTCCGCACAAAGTCGGGAGATTATCGTCACTTTAAGGTTTTTGAGTTCATGATCTTTCAAGGCTCTACAGAGTCTAGGTCATAGTAAGTTAAATCGGTAAATCTTGGTTTTGGAGACGTAGTGTGAGAGGATGAATGTGAAGATAATTTTACATGTTCTTCCTCTGGGTTTCTTCTGGGTCTCCATCATCCTCCCACAGTCTGAAAACATGCAGAAGAATTGAGATTTGTGCTAATGGGTACGGCCTGCTTTGATTGGCTGGCCACCAATACAGGGGGTGTGTCCCACCTTCACGTCAAGTGTTGCTGGAATTTGGTTCAGCTCCCCGGAAACCAGAAATGGAAAATTTTTTCAGAAAAATTTTGGATGAACGATTTTGCACAAAATTACATGTCATCAAGCCTATATTTTATTTATATTCATATTATTCACTTTATATTCACACTGAATGTTTTAGTTTGACTTTATTGAAAGCCAATAATACCAAGTCTGAATTGATTTGGTGCAAATTTTAATACTTTATAGTATTATTTTTATTTTTAAACTTTTACCACGGGTCATTTTGACTCGAACAGTATCTTTGTAATGTAAATATGTAGCGTGGTGATACAAATATGTGAACTGAATCGTTATATTTTTTCAATCATAATTACACTAAATAAGCCAAATAGGAGAAAAATAGTTTTAAGTATTTTAAAAATATGTTTAAACTTTGAAAACGGGTCAATTTGACCCGAATATAATAGAAGGCTAAATCAATTTGTGTCACTTCATCAAAAAAAAAAAAAAAACACTTGGTATTTGGTATTTAATCAATGGTATTTAGAAATTAAATTAATAAATTAACAGGAAATTGAGCAATAATGTGTAATATAGACACGTTTGAAAAATTATTATTAAATACATCTGAATAAATACAACAATCAATCTGAAAATAAAGAGCTTAAAGTCCATGAAGTTTGTTCGTCATTTTTTTTTTATTAAATCTTATATTTTTTATTTGAGATAAGACCTGTATGATTCACCAGCGGGAAAGTGAGTCTTATAGACAAAATAAAAGCGCAAGTATATATAGAGCGTCTGTTAATGTCTGGGATAAAACTTCCACAAAGATCATTGATTTGAAAAAGCCAAAAGTTCACGAAACTAAAAAAGCCGTTTGTGTGTGCACTCCAGCTTCGCTTACAGTAATTGGGCTTCTCCTGGTTATTGGACATGACGTATTAATTGAGGTGTGTCTAATTGGAGCGACCCAGTAATCAGAACCGATTCCTGGTCATTCCGGCGGCATTCCTGCTTTGGGAATAACGGAGAGGTCAGGCATCTCTCACACTCACCCACGGCCTGTTTTCACCATCAGTGTGTGTGTGTGTGTGTGTGTGTGTGTTTGTGGGGTCGGATTGTGTTGTTGTTGAAGGGCAGAGATTTTTCTCGACGTGAGGATGGTGGAAGAGCGTCTGGGATTCTAATTATGGGATGTTCAAGACGCTTAATTGATAGGAATGGGAGACTTTAGCCTCCATAATGTGCTGTGTAATTTATGCAAATGAGGCACTTTGTCAGCTAATTGTTTGAATTACATATTTAATGCATGCGGAAATAAGATGGAGTTTTTAACGTTCGCCGGTCCGGAGAGGCCGTAACAGATTCACCTGCAGTTTATCAGTAGATCACATGTGTTTTAATAGAATGCTTATTAAACTTTTCATTAAATTGTTTAAATTAGGTTCAGATTAAGTTCAAAATTGACAAATGCACCTGATTTTTAACTATTGAAAAAAGACAGACAGAGACACACACATATTTAAATATTTATGCATATACACTCATACATATGCATGTATTTATACATGTGTGTATAATAGTTCCTATAATATATATCAACAAATTCCAGTCCAGTTTGGTCGGTATATTTATTCATCTGCTAAATTTTGAATATTTGAAATTTTTTTGCCATATTTTAAATTTACATTTAAGTTTTTTTTTTTAAAGGTCCTTTTCACAGGAATGTAGATGTAACTAAATAATGTGTAGCATAAATAAATGTAGCACTTTTAGACTTTTTTTTCAGCACTTTTTTTTTTTACTATTTAAAAAAAATAAAAAAGAATGTATTGCTGTTGAAAACACACACCTAGATATATAGGTTTTTAATGAAACAATTATTATAAATATATACAATATTAATAACAATAATAAATCATGAATAAAAATGTGTTGATATTTAAAACATGTCTCCCATGAGACCAAACAAGGTGGAAACTTTGAAAGCATTTTCGTACACAAATAAAAATAATGCGTAAAAAAAAAAAATGCAAAATTAAATGCGTAAAACAAAACAAAAGTCCCTAGACTCCACGCACGTGCTCCACTCCGGATGGGAAGGTTGTTTCATGAGGACGTTTTTTCCCCACCTCACATGTAGTGTGTGATGCCCCCCGTGGGGAGGTGAGCAGGGGAGTTTGACCTCCATGTGCTTCTCATTTGTTAAGCGTCGCACATCACTGTTCCTCGCACATGACACACACACTCAGTGATCGTTGAGTTATCTACGAGAAAGCAGCTCATAATTTGTGAGCGTTTAGTGCTTTGAGTCCGTCTCTGTCTCCAACAGCTGCTGAAGATGAACCCGGCAGGAACTTCTCGACCCTTCACGCTGCTTGTAAAAGCATTAGCCACACACCTCACGTCAGCACACGCCACTGAAACCGCCTGTTTTTACACTCACCCGTGGTGATTTACTGGCTTGCAAAACCGTGTTTACAAAAATAAATAATAAACAAATGTATATATACATATACACATATAAATAAGTATATACATTTTTTTTTATATTTTATATTAAAATAATATTTTATTTTAATATTTATTTAAATTTAATATTTGACATTTGTTTTGCATTAAATTTGCAAATTGGCATTCATCAGCATTTTGGCATTCAATGGCATTTTTTTTGGCATCATCAATGCAATCATATATAATGCAAATGTGTTGTCTGTGTTTCTGTTAATGTTGACATATTATTTTTACAATATTTTACAAAACTTTGGAATACAAAAAGAGAGAGAGAGAGAGAGAGAGAAAGTATAATTAAAGTATAAATCAAAGTTAAATCAACATTATTTGTCCCTATGGGGCATGTATATTTATATAATATATACATGAAATATATTATAAATTCATAAATAAGTGTACATTAACACAAACAACACATTTTAATTTTATATTTGAATTTATAGTATTTGTGCATATTAAAGTCTTTAATACTGAAATGTAACAAATTTGCTGTATATACGTATATAATGCGTATACGTCAAAAAATCATATAAAAAACTGTATGATACAATAACATAAACCAACGAAAGCATAATAAATGAATGAAGGAACAAATAGACATATAAATGGCTTAATGTTATGTAATGTCTATTAATATAATGATGTGCTTACCAAATGTGCTTATTTCATACTATATTATATATATATATATATATATATATATATATATATATTATTTTTAACACCAAATAAATATGATTATTAATAACATATTATAAAAAAGGTGTACACATAACATGTTGGCATTACAAACAGTTTTTGAACATATAGACTTTGTACAAATTAATGTCTACTATACTGAGATGTTAATATATATAATATAAGAGATATAGATATATAGAGATAATATAATATAACACATACATATAATAAAACAGTGCAATAATGCTCTTATTTAAAAAAACACATTAAAAATAAACAAACAAACAAACAAACAAATAAAATCTACAAAAAAACACGGCCTGTTGAACATTCTATATTCTGCTAAACATTTTCAACCTGAATTATTACTTCTTGAATTTGTTTTTGGAATTTCTTTCCGTCTTTTCTCCCGACGCTCCTGCTTTCTCACCACGGTTTGAGCGGAACCATGTGTCCAGCTCGGGCAGAAGCGGTGGTCCGAGAGCTCCGGGACCGTCACTGCTGGGAATTAGACACGGACGCTGAGATTCTGGAACTCTCCGCGCTGTCTCTCTCACTCACTGTCTGCTGTTTTGAAGGATTTTGTCGGGCTTTTTCCATTCCTACTGGGTTTAATTCTAACAATATGCTTATCTTATTATTTCGAGTTGATTTGTTTAGCAAAACTCATGATGAAGGCCAATTAATGTTTTATTCATCTCATATGGTTTCTGCTTAGCGACTAGAGCTCTCTCTCTCTCTCTCTCTCTCTCTCTCTGTCTGTTTATCAGCCAGTCTATCCGTGAATTTCTCTTTTCCCCTCTATATTTCTCTAAGTATCTGTATTGATTTATCTCTCTTTTTCTATCTGTATTATATATATATATATATATATATATATATATATATATATATATATATAACTTTCTGTCAGTCATTTGATTTGTCTATGTCTATCTATTTCTCTCTTTTTGCGTGTCTGTCTGTCTGTATGTCAGTCTATCGTTCTTTATCTTTCTTTTTTTTCTCTTTGGCTTTCTGCTATCTCTCTCCTTTATCTCTATTTGTATGTCAGTCTGTCTGCCTTCATCTTTCCTTTCTGTCTTTTTCTTTCTTCCTTCCTTCCTACTTTTATTTATATTTTTCTTTCTTTCTTCCGTCCTTCCTTTCTTTCTTTTTTTCTTTCATCCTTCCTTCCTTTCTGTCTCTTTCTTCCTTCTTTCTTTCTTTCTTTCTTTCTTTTGTCCTTTTATCTTTCCTACCTTTTTTATTTTCTCCCTTCCTTCTTTCCTTCCTTCCTTTCTTTAATTCCTTTCTTTTATTTTCACCCTTTCTTTCTTCATTTCTTTTTTTCTTCCTTACGTCCTACCTTTCTTTCTTTCTATCTGACCGGCCTACCTTTGTTTGTTTCTTCCTTTCTTTCTTGCTTTCGTTCATTCTTTCTTTCTGCCTCCCTTCATTTCTTTCTTACTTCATTTTGTCCTATCTTCATTTCTTTCTTTTGTTCTTTTGATGTTGCTTCCTTTATTCCTTCCTTCCTTCCTTTCTTTCTTTCTTTCTTTCATTCATTCTTTCTTTCTTTCTTTCTTTATTTTACTTTAAAGTCATTTGGCAGACACTTTCTTTCTTGCCCTGAGAATACATGTGTCTATTTCTAACTTTCTTTTAATCTGTCTGTCTGTTTATTTGTCCAAGTATCTTAGTTTGTATTTCTCTTTTGTTTTTTGTTTTTTGCTTGTTTTTCCGAGTATCCATCTCTCTATTTTGATCTCTTTCTCTCTAGCTCTCTGTCTAGCTGTCTTTCTCTCCAACTATGTCCATCCATCCGTCGACCCTGTTTTACGCCCGTTCTTTATTTAACGCGTTGTCGTTCTCTTTTCTTCCAGGTGATGGGGCTCTTGAACCCGGGTGCTGTGCCCCACCAGCCTCAGAGTGACTTTGCCCTCTCTCCATTGACGGGCAGTTTGGAGCCCAGCACGGGCATTTCCCCCAGCTGCCACTCCACCCAGAGACTGGAGGCTCTGCCAGGGCTGCCCAGTATGCCAGCGCTGCCCAGCTCCCAGTCCTACTGCCCCTCCAGCTACAGCTCGCCGGGCTACAGCGTGGACCACGTGACGTCCTACCAGTACAGCCAATACGGGCAGAGTAAGGTGAATACCAGCACTGTCTTCATGATAGTGAGGGTGACATTACAACTTCTACTTTTATGAATTGCTTTTTGTTGTGGATGGGTCAATAATTTGTTTTAATTTTTTTTTTATTATTTATAAAATATACATTTTTATAATATCTATTTATATATTTATATATATTTAAATATATATACACACGTGTATATATTTCAATATATGTGTGTGTGTTTATATTTAAATATATATAAATATTTTTTTTATATTTTTTTTCATTTATTTATTCATTTATTTTTATTATATATATTTTTTTCATTTATTTATTTATTTTTTTTCCAATCAAAGAGGGCACAAATACATATTACATTTGTTTTTCAGCGTTTTTTTTTTTTTTTAGGTTAGTTAGAAATTAATCCACAAAATTCACTTTATATCGGCCAAAGGTGGACATGAGAGTGTGAGTGTGTGTCCTGCTCCGTGATTGGTTGTCTAGGGGGTGTGTCCCACCTCCAAGCCCTGAGGCCGCTCTAGCTCCCCGTGACCCCGAAACGATAAAGTTGTTCAGAAATGGACTGATAATATATAGATAATATGTTCATTAAACAATGTCGTTATCGTCATAAAAAATCGACTGATTAAACGGCAAACCGCAGCGTTTACGCCTGTCGCACTTTCTGACAGGGATCTTTTCTGCATAATCGTGCTGATTCGGCAGAAACCCGATCGTCGTAACGTCAACAGAGATTCTTTTCAGATGATTATTGGTTTTCGCATCTGAGACGTAATCATCAGCTCGCGCAGGTAAACGCCGTCATGCTTTGCGTTGTGGCGACCTTTCACGACCCCTCGAGATGAGCAGTGTCTCATCAGCATCAGGCCTCCCTCGCCCAGCCATGTAATGAGCCAGTGAAACGAGAGCAGGAACCATGTCATGTTTGACAGCGATCCAGGGCGGCATCTTGATGTCATTAATTTACTAGTCCGTAGCCCATAAGCACTGAGACGTTAGTGGGGGTCTCGCTTAGGAGCTGAATGGCCCGTGGCAGGCCGATATTAGAACCATGTGCTTCAGCCAGAGGTCAGATCCGCAGTTGCTGTTGATGGCTGACTCGATGTCTGATTCTGATCCAATCACAATTCAAAATAGGGCCTTTTTTATTTCGTCGCTCTTTTGTCCAATCAAATGTTCCGTTTTTGCGTCGCTGTTTGTGGCTGCGTTTGTTCATTTATTTATTGTCATTACATTTATGATTGTTTATTTATTTAAAAACATGTACAAAATACTTACTATAAATCATATACTTTATGATTGTTTATTTATTTAAAAACATGTACAAAATACTTACTAAAAGTAAAACTTACTTATAGAATGTAATAGAGAGATTACATTCTATAAGTGTGGAAATATTTGTTAAGTATATACTGCATTTTATTAAGATAATAATAGTATTTTTAATTAGTTTTTATTAAAATGTTAAAAAAAACATTTTTATTGTAAATTAAATATTTTGTTTTGGCATTGCTGATTTCGTTTTTATAAAAAACATTTTGCATTTATTTTAAATTATGTATCATTTATTATTTTTGTTTATTTATTATCAACTCGGGGTTCTGTGCCATGAAATAAATGAATACAGTATTTGTGTTGTTTCACATAATAATGTAATGTTTACAATTTTCTTGACATAATATTTTTTTATAATGTTTAAAATATTTCTTTATAATGGAAAAAGGTGTTTTTCTTTAACTTGGCTATGTTTTTGCATCACATAATAGGCCAAAATATAGTGTTTAAATGGCAACACACACACATACACACACACACACACACATGGTGTCCTACACTAAATTGTCACACATTAAATCCCGTTTCCGTCTCTTTTCAGGTCCCTTTTATTATCTGAAAGCCCGAATCGACTGAATGTAGAAGGACTGGACGGAGAAGAAGATCCACTACAGACTCTCGTCTCCTTCCGATTCTTCACTGTTTGACCAAAACGACCACAACTCTTGCTCCTCAGGCTTCCGAAGGAGCCGGTGGTCCTCAGTGATGACACCTCTGCGGGATTTATGGGTCCGAAGCAGCAGAACTCCGGGATTGTTTGTTGGATTTGGGCCTAGAACCAGAACCAGGACCAATGTGACGGATGAGTTCCTCCTCGCTCTCTATCTATCCGTGGAGCTGGCTACTCCAACGTGGCTTTGGATGACACTTATGCCTTTTTCCTGAGACCACCAAGACAAAGGGAAGGACGTCGGAAAATTAGTCTGCGCTTTTATATGGGAGAACGTGATGGACGCACTTTCGCGGACGCCAACCCAACGATGACGGCTCTCTAGTTCTGACGCGAGATGTCAAAATGGGTTTCTCTTGTTAGATAAAATGGCATCGATTCATCTTCATCCCTCACCTTCGATTTTGCCTTGCGATTCATTTTTTTCTGTTCCCAAGTCCGGCACCGAAACTCTCAGGTCTTTTTCTTTTAGAGATAACGTGACCTCGCACTTGCGTGTTTCGTTACGTCCCAAATGTGTTGGATTGAAGAGTGTGACGGTTGAGGAAAACCACACACACACACACACACACACATACACCCACACACACCTGAATGTTTGTTCTGAATGTTCAGAATTCTGAATGTTCAGAATGCTTCTGAATGCTAATTTGGCTAATGCTAACTCGCAATTTACACACAAACGAAAGACTATGTTCAGAAGGCACGCAGAATGCTAATTTGGCTAATGCTAACTCGCGACTTACACACACGCACACGAAAGACCATGTTCAGAATGCACACGAAATGCTAATTTGGCTAATGCTAACTTGCAACTTACAGGCACACAAAAGACCATGTTCAGAATGAACACAGAATGCTAATTTGGCTAATGCTAACTTGCAACTAACACACACACACAAAAGACTATGTTTAGAATGCACACTGAATGCTAATTTGGCTAATGCTAACTCGCGACTTACACACACGCACAGGAAAGACTATGTTTAGAATGCACACGGAATGCTAATTTGGCTAATGCTAAATCGCAACTTACACGCACACAAAGGATCATGTTCAGAATGAACACAGAATGCTAATTTGGCTAATGCTAACTTGCAACTAACACACACACAAAAGACCATGTTCAGAATGCACACGGAATGCTAATTTGGCTAATGCTAACTCACGAATGCCATTCTGAACATAATCTCACACACATTGTAAAAAAAGAAACACAACAAACGTGCAATACACACACACACACACACACACAATACCTCGCCGACACACACTTCAGCTTGTCCTGTCACATTGAATCGTGATCCTCTGTTTCATTATATCGAGATTTACCGAAACACACAAAAAAAACGGAATTATGAAGGGTCCATGCTAGTTTCGCTAGTTTTGCTAATCGGAAGAGTCTGAACTAGTTTCTTTGCTCGTTGTCTCTGTAAACAGTCTTCATGTCTTGAGAACTGCATCTATGTTGTTGTTTTATTTTTTACCATGATTTTTTTGTACTTGATTGTCTCTGTTTCTCTGCATATAATTCTTAATGGATAATGTGTCAAATGCAGCACTATTTACTATTTATATGAACAAAAAAATAAATTCTTAACAAAAAACACTTGTAAAATGATTTGTGTTATTTCTGAAAATTTTGTGCTTATTTGATACACAGAGATATAAACATATAAATATGTGTTAAATATGTGTTTATATGTTTATGTTGTATGTTTATATATACAAAAATACAAGTATGAACGATTATTATTTGTTGTTTATTTGTTCTGTAAATCTATTGGAAGTGGAAAGGTTTATTTGTGAAGTGAAGTGTTTTCCCTGGGGGGTTTTAACCGAGTTAATGACAAAAGCAGATCAGTGTCGACCACTCGAACGCGTCAGCACCAGCACACGGGGATTTTCTTCTTCATGTGCTTGTTTTTGTCTCATACACTTTTTTTGGTTGGGACAAAATAACGCATATATATATGTATATTTATATATAAATAAACAAATATCCGAAAAGTAGCATTTCAACTTCTTAATAGTTTAAATAATTTGATTTTAATTCTAATAATCAAATTTATTATTTTATTATTTTATCATTTTATTTTATTATTTAATTTTTTTTTACTTTTTTTTCCAAATTGTCTGTTTATCTGTCTCTCTGTCTGACTGAATATCTGCCTTTTTTTTCTTTTATTTATTTATTTTCTTTCTTTCTTTTTTCTTTCTCTGTCTTTCTTTTATTAATTTCTTTCTTTCTTTTTCTTTTTTCTTTCATCCTGCCTTTCTAGCTTTCTTTCTTTTCTTTCTTCCTTTATCCTCCTTTCTTTCTTTCTTTCTTTCTTTTTTTGCCTCTAATTCTTTCTTTCTTCATCCTCTCTTACTTTCTTTTTTATTTCTCAATTTCTTCCTCTTTCTCTTCTTTTTTTTCTTTCTTTCGTTCATTCTTTTTTCTTTCTGTCTCACTTTTATTAACTTCTTTCTTTTTTCTTTCTTCTTTCATCCTGCCTTTCTATCTTTCTTTCTTCCTTTATCCTCTCTCCCTTCTTTCTTTCTTTCTTTCTATCTTTTTGTCTCTAATTCTTTCTCTCTTTCTTTCTTTCTTTTTTATTTCTTAATTTCTTCCTTCTCTCTCTCTCTCTCTCTCTCTCTCTCTCTCTCTCTCTCTCTCTCTCTCTCTCTCTCTTTCTCTCTCTTTCCTTCTCTCTCTCTCTCGTCTGGCAGTTTTCTAACATTTTCTAACATTTTTGCACAAACCGCACACACACACACACACACACACACACACACACACACACACACACACACACACGCACACACACACACACACACGTAAAAAAAGACACACACACTTCCATTCGTCCTGTCATAGCTAGTTTTATATTATAAGTAATTACCACCGAGATTACGTTATTAGAAATAATCGTTTTTTTGTTTTCCCAGTGTGTTTTTTTTTTCCAATAATGTCCTTTTTTCCCCTTCAGATTTTACATTTGTTTTTCCCATCTGAAGCTGGACGACTGTGAAGTGTCAGCGCTCTCTCTGGCTTGTCCGGCACGGAGCCCGGTGTCAGACACAATAACATATACGGGAGACAACTTAACCTTTGACCCCGGGTGCTCTTTGAAATCAGTACACAATCACAGCATAGCTGACAGGGCAAGAGTTACTCCCCCAGCGCGAGACAGACAGCCGAAAGAAGAGAGATCATGTGGAAACCGTGGAAAATAAGCGAATATCTTGAGCAGAAAGCTACACAATTTGATAAAAAAAAAACGGGAAATTATATGCATGAGTGATGCCTTTATGACCTAAAATTGACTGGAAAATATTTGCAAGTTTCAAACTTGTCCAGATGGTGAAACGTGAGAAAAAAGTTAAATTAAAATTTCACTAGCACGCTCAATTGCGACAATCGACTCACTCGTTCATTGCACATTCCAGAGAAAGGCTGGTCGCAAACTTACTTTATTACGTGACAAAACACTTTATTTAGCAGATTTTACTCTAAGTTAGTCCATCAGAGAGGTCTGAAATTGAAAGTTCATTTAATATCCTCTTATAGAGCCGCCTTCTGAAAAGACTCGAATCTGTAAATAGATGTCATTTTTAAAATCGAAATCAAAATGTAACATCTTCACAAGCCGGATATGGCCCGTGGGCCGCTGGTTAGTCATCACTGAAATATATATTTATATATTAATATGTAAATTATATGTAAAGAAATACTATACAAGTTATTCTGTTCTTAAAAGTCCAACTGGAACATTTC
Organism: Paedocypris sp. Pulau Singkep; assembly: GCA_017309775.1. NCBI lineage: Eukaryota > Metazoa > Chordata > Actinopteri > Cypriniformes > Paedocypris > Paedocypris sp. Pulau Singkep. Next base: position 293,733 of record MU204267.1, read on the forward strand.
ACGCTTTTCCTCAATGTGTCTGCTCTTAGTTCCGTTGATTTTATTTTTATTCCGCGGAGCATGCTTGGAGTGAAGCTGTCGGCCCTTATCTGGAGGAGAGAGATACAACTGGAGGTCTAACAAAACTATCTTTCAAAGCACTCTCTCTTTTCAAAGTGTATCTCTCTCTTTCTTCTATTTCTTCTATTTTTTCTCTCTCACTCTCTCGCTCTTTCTGTCTCACTCTCTATTTCTTCTCCTCTGTCTCTGCGTTTCTTGCTCTCTCTCTCTCTCTCTCTCTCTGTCTCTCTCTTTCTCATACTCTTTCTCTCTCTTTTCTCTCTCTCTCTATCTTTCTCCCCTTCTGTCTCAGATTTTCTCTCACGCTCTCTCTCTAGCGCTCTCCATCTCTTTCTCTTTATTTCTCTCTCCCTTTTTATTTTTCACTCTCTCTCACAGTCTTTCTCCCTCTCCATGTCTCTCTCTTTCTCTCTCTCTCTCACACACACTCACACACACACACACACACATACACGCACGTACATACACATGCTCACACACACTTTATTTTACTTTGAGCAAACTTAACTTATATACTTTACTTTTAGTAATTTCTTTTCCTCTCTCTCTCTTCACTTTCACTCTTTTCATCTCTCTCTCTCTCTCTCTCTCTCTCTCTCTCTATCAAACACACACACACACACATGTGACCTTCTCTCACAGTGTTTTTGTCAGGATCCTCTCATAGAAAAGCATCAGCAGGAGCGTGTCAGCATGGCCGACATTGAAGTTCAGTGACCGAAGAGATCAAAACTCATTTTTCAAGAACAAGAGATTTCGTATTAAAGGCTTCCATTGGGGCAAAACCTTTCTACAGCGAGGATAATCCAAGGCTTCATATACAGTAGGTACATGCTAAATCCGCTAGATTCCACCAGTGAGCGTGTTGTTTGAGTAAGAATTAAAATGTGTATTTTTTCTTTTCTTTTCGAACTCCGGGTGAAGGATTCTTCATTGAAGAAAACTGCAAACAGATGAACCATGATTTGCAGAAATAAGCCGAACATCGATAGTTAGGCAATCTTCTCTCTCTGGAGACATAAAAAACCTTGAGTCTGGCCCAAAATGCCTCTAGATGGCGCTCAGACGAAGCAAACGCTTCTTCGTCTTCTGGCGAGATGCCAAGAGGCTTTTCTAGAAGAAACTCAAGAGGACAAAATGACCTCACCAGCACCGACCTCCACTGCGGACCCCAAACATTCCTACAACAATGCCTACTTTTACATACTGTTTGTGTTGCTCTTCTACTCCTTCCTCGCTCTCACTCTCTTAAAAGGTTTCGCTCAACACGATAAGAAGGAACCATATGAAGAGTTCATGGCCCCTAGAGAGTCTTCACAGCAGAAGCCCACCAAGCTCCGAGTCCGTGATAAAGTCGAATTTAAAGAGGAGAACAGTATGTGAGGAACAGGTGACTTTTAAATCAAATAGTAGACTGAATTGCAACAACAATATACGGTAATAGAAATCTATACATATATACGTAATATCAGTGTAATCAAAAATAAATAAATAGAATCTTATGTATGGAATCAGTACATTAGAATGGAATTAGTGCCAAAAATATTTAATTATAGAATAATTAAATTAATTAATTAATTTAATTAATTCAAGAATAATTAATTTCTAAGAAATAAACGAAAATGCTTCACATTTACGTTTGGTTTATAATTTTTCGCCCGCCATCTTCACGTTTTTGTCTGAAACCTATTTTTCCGCTTGAGATTTTTTGTTTCGTTTCATTTTTTTTTCTGATACAAGCTCCACGTGGGGGCGGCCCTTACTCTGATTGGCTAGTGAGAATGTGATTGGCAGCTGCTTGACCAGGAAGCAGATTAAAGGCCGCCAAACAAAAAAAAAATAATAAAACAAGCGGAAAAATCTGAAGCAAAAAAAAAAAGGTTTCAGATGAAAATGTGAGAATTGCAAGCGAAAAAAAAAGCATTGTTTTTTGTCAAGCATTCAGATTCCATACTTATGTAGTTCATCTCTATCCTTTAAAATAAGATATTGTATTAAATGAAATATTTTATTCCGTTTTCAGCTTTGAAAATATCAATTGTTCACTTTTTAGAGGTTTTAAGACCCATGATTTTTTAAAACTATAGTATAGTACGCGTACATTTTATTATGCTATTTTATAAAAGAGTAGTTTTCTAAATTATAAGTGCTACCACAGCAATCATTTTAACAATTCCTATAATAATGTTTGTCAGTAATTTGGGATTCTATGTTAAGAAAGGCCACTTCAATAAAATTCCCGGCAATTGCAAGGTTAATTTAAAAATGTGACAACATGAGAATTAGATAAAGTGTTTATACACAGAGTTCCGTGTTTTTTTTTCCTTCAGTTGTGGAGTAAGATTTAATCTAGCAGAATCAGGGGTCCGCTTGTGCTGGGTTTGATCCTTGTAGAACGCGGCAAAAATCCGCATCGTCTAATTTCACCCTCCCGCTGACCCCGTGTGATCTTACATCCCCAACCCGCAGCAGCGAGGACCCATGGAACCCTAGACTTTATCGGCTCTGCGAATTAACGTCAATTGCTTCTTGCAAGGATGTCGGGGGATGTCTTTAATGAGAACATACGCTTTTCATTTCGCCGGCGTTCTACCAGATGGAGACTGGGAGAGAAAGCAGGCTGTGTAATGGGTAATAATCGAGGAACAACGTGTTTCTCGCAGCCCCTGCTCGCAAAGTTTTGGGTTTCAGAAGCAAATCAACGTCTGGTGGACGAAATCGCAGATGCTGACGGCTCCTCGAAAACCAAGGACGCAATGAGGCCCTCTTTGAAAAAATTCACAGGTCACAGCTTGTTATTTTCCATATTGGGATGAAACATGGTTCTCTATCTGCCGATCAGTTGTAGAAGTGTCTAAGCACATTCAGTGATTCCTGCTTTATTATCTGAACATGATTCGTTCTCGGGGCGGCCCCTCGGTGTCCCGGGTCAAGAGAGAAGCATCCTGACCCGAGGAAGGCCCCGACCTGTCCTAATTTAATCTATCCGTCTGCTCTCTTTGAAGACACGCTGAGGCCTTGGGGTAAAAACCAAAACTGACCAGCTTCTTTCTTTGACCAAATCAAGCGCCTTTGACTTCAGACGAGCAGCCAAAGCTGAGAAAACAAGGAATCCTCGCACTTAAAAATGTAATTGTTACCTAAGTGCTGCTTTGTTTAATTATTCCAATTCCTCAGCTATTCTGCTTTGGTTTTCAAATTCAATAGTTCAATAAAAGTTTTTCAAAAATCAATATGACTCTTTTATTTTCCAAATTTCACATCTTCTAACACGGCTAAATACAATAGTCTGTCGACTAATTTTATTCTTTGTTTTATTGGAATGTGAAGTAGTTGAGTTTATCATTTTCAGTTCATTTATTTTAAGTGTTTAAACATATTATACACATATACACTTTCCAAACAATTACCTTAAAGCTGTTTTCATTTATTTAGGTATACAAATTGTAAAGTAACACTGTTGTTTCAAAGTATGAAATTTTTTTTTGTCTGTTCCAATGACGCTTCTGCCACCATGTGGACAAATCTGTACAGAACATGCCATGTCATTGGAGCTAGTGAGCTGAATTGCTCACATTAAAGCCCAGGTTCTCAATGGTAGAAGTCACATTTTGCAAATGTATTATTGGATTGACACACTTGGCACACATTATTATTATTATTTTTTTTTTACTTTTTGTCTCAAGTCTTTTAGCTTTTTTTATTTTGTGTTTACTGAAAGCACAGAAAATGTGAGAAAAGTGGAAAACTGAGGCGGAAGAGCGGGACTCAAAGAAATAATTAAAAAAAAAAAATAAAAATACTCAAAAAAAAAAAGAAAAGTTTCTCAAACAACGAAGCCGGCGGCCATACTAAACTAAGTCGTTGATTCAAATGCGTAAAGCTAAAAAGAGAGTCTGGTCATGCCACCAGTCAACGTAGAACCGCCACTGTGTGTGTGATGGGTTTTATTCACCGTGAGCACCAAGTAATGGAGAAATGTGGTGAGAAGAAAAGAGCTCTCGTGTCCATAGAAACCAAGCAAGATATAACAGAAAAGTTCTTTTACTTGCGTAGTCAAACAAAAAAAAAAACTATTATCTGATAAAAGCTAAAGCTAAAAACAAGCTATTGCTGTCACTTTCATTGACTAAGGACAAGGTGATTGTTGCCACCTGTTCCTCATCTGTCTGTGTATTTCAGTCTGCAGCAGCGCAAACCACTGTGCCACCATGTCGCCAACCCCTCACAAACGGAGCAGATAGAGATTGTGTTAAGAGGGCTCTACGGCAGATGTGGGGTTAGGTCTACCCAGGTTGGTACATCACAAACCAGTGCTCAACTGGACAAGATTTCATACAATGTCCGGAAACGACACTACGAGAGTACCGTGTTGTGCCGTTTGGTCTTTTCAATGCACACTCTGACTGGAAGATGAGCTGCTCAGTAGTTCTTCTAGCTCACATTATTTGAGGATATACTAATTTGTATTGTGGACCTCCAGTTTCATGTAAATCATGTAGCTTTGGTTTTAGATAAACTGTTGTCCTCAGCTCTTGTCATCAACTGTTGTCATCAAAGCTTGAGCAATGTGAGTTTCATGTGATCAACTCCTTTGATTCTGAAGAAGTTGCACTAATGGACCAGGAGAAGATCTCCGTCATGAGTCAATGGCCTAACCCCAAGACAGTAACTGAAATTCTTAACATTTTTAAAGATTTACACGACACTTTTATCTCAGACACGTTGTCAATAGACGTACCTGACATGTTTCGACACGGACTTCCGTCTTCCTCGGAAGCGTCACTAGGTGGAGTCGTGACATGCTTTTAAAACAGCATAATAGTCAAATATACAATAGTCATAGTTACAAGTCAAGAACCTAAGTGAAGTGAGTGAGATTGTCAATATGGCATATCCAAATTGGTTCTCTGCATTTAACCCATCTAGTGAAGTGAACACACACAAACCCGGAGCAGTGGGCAGCCTAAGCAGGGGTGCCCGGGGTTCAATGAGGTTCAATGTCTTGCCCAAGGACACCAAGTTGCAGAACCAGCGGTAGAACCGTCTCAGAGTCCGAGTCCTCTACCACTGGAACACAACTCCCCTGTCTTGTAAGTTAAACAAATATGACATTATGAAGATGTTTGAGTTAATTTTTAGAAGAGTAAGAAGCACCACTTCAGCTGTCTGAATCTGCAGAACTTGGTGGAATGAGAAGATGTTGGTCCTGAGGAACGCTTTTGGGTCAAACGACAGGACATTTAAGATCCCAGCCTGTTCTCAGACTTATAGCAAGACCACGACATCCGTCTGGGCAGCGTGAACTGACTTTCATTCCACTTCTGGCACCAGTGTAGATGTTTTTCTTTCTCACACATACGTTCCTACTCACTGTATCACTCATTTCGCATAGCGGGCCACATACGACCTAAGGAGATGTCAGGCGGGCCGGACCATTAAAATTATACCATACTCTGCATTAAATATCAAAAATATCATGTATTTCCTTTGTTTTGGTGTAAAGAAGCACAAGAACATTAGGAACATATTGAATTTTAATGAACTATGCTTTTACAAATCATTCCAAGAATTACCTCATAATTCCTTACAAATGTGCAATTTACCTTTATCATTCGCATTTAGGCATTGCAACTTATCCCACTTATTGTACACAGGCATACAACTTAAATTGGTAATGAAAAATATAGTATTGCACTTAAGAAGCTTTTAGAGAACCACTTAAACCACTTGTATAAAATATAAATTAAATCCCTGCATACACCTTACAAACTAAGGAGAGTGATATTAAATGTGCAATGAAGAAAGTCAAATTCGTAAACTTCATAAATGAAACATGCAATATTTAAATGCAAACAGTATTTAAGGCTTAAATACTGTTTGAATTAATACTCTTTATCTATCTTTCTCCGTTTGGAACATTTTGATTAATGAGGTTGTAGCGGATAGGTAGCGGATAACTAGGGTGACCAAACGTCCTCTTTTCTCCGGACTTGTCCTCTTTTTACAACTTGTCCGGGGCGTCCAGACGGATTTTTGAAATTCACGAAAATGTCCGGGTTTTACTCTTTTTCATAACGCGCGTTCAGAATCATTCCGCGTATAGGTAAATTGACCAGCGCTTTGCACTCAGAACACAGGCACTACTTTTTTACGCAATGAAATGACCCAGATGCTGCCTTCCTTGTGTGGATGGGTCTGCGCGGGTCTGCGGCTGCGCACGCACGCGCGCGCACACACATAAACTCACGTGCAGGTCGGTACAAGTGTAAAGTCTCGTTTCGGGTGCTGGAGTCTCTAAGTCTAAGCTCACATTATAAACATCTCATCTCATCTTTGTTAAACTCTTCTATTATTATTCTACTTATCAAGAGATATTGTTGAAGCTGAATTTTCTAACAGAAGAGTAGTTTTTTCGTCTAATTTTTTGTACATTTTTTTTTGTATAATTTTTTGTACGTTTACAGATGTATTTTTATTGTATTGCCGGAGTTAATTTTGCACAATTAAAGCATATTAAACTTCAATTATATGTATGTATAAATATATTATATTAAAGATAAAAAAGTCTTATTTCAGACTTTAGAAAAAAAAAAAAAAAAAAATTTGTTGTATATACGTATGTGTGTGTGTGTGTGTGCGTGTGTGTGCGTGTGTGTATTATTATTATTATTATTTTATTTTATTTTTTTTTTTTTTTCAAAAGTCTAAAATGCTATTATTTTGTTACAGGTTTTCACAGATTTTTTATTTTTTTATTAGAAGTTAATTACAGGAGCAACCCCATTGAACCATAAGAAAGTGTGTTCATCAACCTCAGAGAAGCCTGTCTGAATTTGTGTCCCGAGGCCGCGCCAATTGTCCTCTTTTTTGGAAATCAAAATATGGTCACACTAGGATAACACCTGTTTTAAGATGCTGTTCTCTGTCCGTCTCAGTGATGCAGCGTTCTACTCCGATGGAAACAGTGCGCCCCTTAGCGGACAATCAATGAATTGCAGCTAAAAAATTTGCATGTATTTTTATTTGTCACTTTCAAACAATTCGGCGGGCCTGATCGAACCTCCTTGCAGGCCGGTATCTTTGACACCCCTGGTGTAGAGGGAGTTTCTTGCTCTGGAGGAGATATTGTGGAATGGTGTTATTTATGGGGCTGGTGATGGTGTTGTTTTTGGGATGGAGGTGGTAATGTTTCTGGGGCTGGAACTGATGTTACTTCTGTTACAAAGTATGAAACTATTGAAAGAATGAGCTATAAGGAAAACCAAGCCACACACACACAGACACACACACACACACACACACACACACACACACACACACACACACGTGTAGACAGTAGCGGTTCAACATTGAATCACGCCCTAGGCGAGACTCTGTCTTGGCCAAACTTGAAATGCAGGCATGAACAGATATAAAAATTGGAATTTTTATCAATATTAAATACTAATTATAGAAACTGAAAAGTAACCAAACACCAAAACAACAAACAAAATGCTCAAAGTGAAAAAAAAAAACCTAACACGGGTGGGCAAAACATAAATGTAACTAAAAAAAGACAATTTTATTCCTGAACAAATAAACATAAACTTTAAATAACTTAAAGCAAGTTGCCGCCTATAGAGCAATGGACACATATGGATTCAGAATTTTACAAAATACCTTATTTCATTTTAAAATAGTGTAATTCGAGATTATGACTGTGCTTTATTACCATGATGTTTTTTGCATTCTCTACAAAACCCTGTTTGGAAATTTGACAAATTTTAAAAGTCGAATTAAGCCAGTCTATAAAACGACATTCCACAAACATATTCTAGGAACTTTGCGGACAAGTATTTCAACGTGACTCTAGCTATGATGTTTGTTAAGGTTCAAGATCAGGTTATATATAAAATAACCTGATTGATTGCAGTTTGTTGCAATTTTGTTTGTCTGTATTTTAACTTGATTTATCTTGATTCCGACGAGTTTGACTGAGATGCTGAGAGTTGATGGATGTGTACATCGGTTTCCGTCTTCTCACATGAGGAAGAGAAAAACCCAGTTAACAAGATACCACATACATGACTGTACACATCATCCCAACGAGAATGCATAAAGGAATATTTCAGTTAGTGCTTTCTTGAAAAGTTTAAATTACTTCCTTGTAGATTTTTGCACGTGCCATTTCATAGAATGAAAATATTGGAAGAATGAACAATACGCTCCTTTGCAAAAAAAAAAAACAAAACACACTGCAAGTCAAGAGGAATGCAGGTGAAGATGTGTAGATATTATTTTGTTCCAGTAAGTATAGCAGTTGCATTCTGAGAACATCTCAGAAAACCATTACAGTAATCTAAACTTGAGCTCATAAAAGCATGTATGTGATGCGGCTTTGAGATGGAAGGCGAATTGTAATATATAATGTAGTTTCTCTGAGGTGGAAAATGTGGGTTACGTTATTACCGTAGCTTTCAAAAGAGAGTTAGGTTTTTCCTAGATTTTTCACTGTTGAGGGATTATACTTTTGTTGAGAGTCAATGATCAATAATTAGTTTTTTTTTTTCTGAGTTAAGCATGAGAACATTTTTATCACTTAATCACCAATATCATTAGAATATTAGTATAATAAAAACAAAAAAAAAAAACGAGATTTTGTGTTTGTGTGCATATGTGTGTCATCTGCATAACAACAATAGCTGTGTCCATGATTTCCGAATATGCCTCATAGATGAAGCATTTGGTGTGAAAATAGAATTGGGCCAAGGACTGAGCCTTGTGGAGCTCTGTAAATTCTTTATCTGGGTGACAAGATTCCATTGACATGGATATAATGGAAGTGATGAGACAGGAAGAAAGATGTCTTTATTAATTGATTCATAGTTTTAAAGTGATAATAAACACGACTGGAATGTCTATACTTATTAAACAGGAAACTGGTGAGTGACCAGTGATGCAGTCACTCGACGAAACTACGTATATCTACATCATGTGTGATTTAAGTTTGTGAGGAAATAAGTGAATTATTGTCAGAACAGTGAAATTTGGTCTCATTCACCGCTGATATGGTGTTGCAGATATTAATAATGGTTATAAATAAAATTTAAAAGGCTTGAACACAGTTATTGTTGCATCCGTTTATTCCTTTCTGAAGAATATCAGCTCAGTGAAAATTCCTGCTTTTCTAGTTCTTAGAACTTGTTTGTTGGGCCGTAACAAGCAGGAAGCTCTTCACAATAGTCCAGACCCAGAGGGTTTCTAGGTTTAATGCAATGTTTATTATTGGCGGTATATATTTATTATACAATGGTGGTATTAGATTAGAAAAGATCAGACTATGGGTTGCAGTCATTAGCCATTAGTGGAGCATTTTTGAGGTTTGTGAGTTTAGTTCTAGGCCAAATATTTCTCTTTAGTTTGAGAAGCGAACAGTTTGTTGGAAGCTCTGGTGTTAATAGTACGGTAGTTAATACTTAACAGTAGTGGCCTAGAAGTGGAGAAATCACCATTTTATATTAATTTCCAAATTGAATCTTTTTCTGTTAGTTTTATTTTTTGAATTTTCGAATCTTTTCATTCTATTTCATAAAGCAACGTTCTCCATAGATTCTTATTCTATATTTATTTTCTCAATTAGTAATTATTCTTTACGTCTGTGTGGCTCGGGTTGATCTGTCATGTGTTGCCTTTTTACCCAACCATCTTTGTCTTTAGTATTACAGTGGTACCCTAACTTATAAAACAAATCCGTGCCGAGAGCCGTTTTGTGCGGGGACAATTTTGTTAGCTGAGCTGCGTTTTACATCTAATCCATCTAAACCGTGCCTCGACTTCATAAATTCAGATTAAATATCTTTATAAATGAATGCACGCTAGCGGTAAGAAAAGCACCTGCTCCTTTCGTTCAGCAAAAAATTTTCGTAAGTTGGGACGACATTTTTGCAGCGACGCATTTCGTTACTCGTTCCTTTCGATTTTTTTAAGGAAATTTGTAAGTCGTGGTACCACTGCATTTCATTTGTCTCTTTAGCTGTTCTTCTGCGCTTACACCTAAGGAAATCAGTGTTAAGAGGAAGATTGTGTGTTTCATTAATGATTGCTTGTATTACTGTCTGTGTGTTTCCCACTGTACTGATCTCTTTCTTATGATAAGATAGAACAGACAATATAATAACTGGGTATTTGATGAGGTTAATTTGAGTTTTTGACAAAATCATCTCATACAACCTAACAGATACAAGTTGACTGTTGTTTAATGTTTAGTTAGTTACCTGCTTACTTTCAGTTCCCTCTCTGTTCTCTCAATAAAATACCTTTTTCCTGGCTACTCCAGTTATCAGGTTTCTCTGACCGGAAACCCCTTCTGTACTTCACCAAGGAAAGCCCAAAATTCTCTTCTGGCTGTCGACACGAGTAGACTTGTTTTTTACTCTCTCCAGCTCTGATTTCTACATATCCTTGAAGGCTTTTGTCTATTTTTTTTTCTCCAGCTACTTGAATGTATTGCTGAATATTGTCAATCCCTCTGCTTCCCGTGTGTGAGGCACTCGGAGACTCAGGAAGATCCATACGCAAACTTGAATGGGTTCAGCATGGGAAACAAGGGCGAATCCTAAATCAAGGTCAGACGGGCAAAGGGTCAGGGCAGGTAGCAAGGATCAAGGTCAGACGGGCACAGGGTCAGGGCAGGTAGCAAGGATCAAGGTCAGACGGGCACAGGGTCAGGGCAGGTAGCAAGGATCAAGGTCAGACGGGCACAGGGTCAGGGCAGGTAGCAAGGATCAAGGTCAGATGGGCACAGGGTCAGGGCAGGTAGCAAGGATCAAGGTCAGACGGGCACAGGGTCAGGGCAGGTAGCAAGGATCAAGATCAGACGGGCACAGGGTCAGGGCAGGTAGCAAGGATGTCTCTTCTTCCGTGTTTGCTTATATAGTACAGATGATGGGTAACAGCTGGAGAGTAAATCGGTGTCTCCCAAAGTGCGAACTCTGGAGACTCGCCTGAGCATGACAGAGCCCCCCCCCCCCCCAGGAGCGACTCTTGGCGCGAGGACAACCTCTTTTTCTGGGTCTTCCATGTTTGCGTGGCCCAGGCTTCTCTGGGTGGTTTCAGTGAAAATCGGTAAGTAAAGTGGGATCTAGGATGTCCTTGGCACTTACCCAAGAATGTTCGTCTGGTCCATAGCCTTCCCAATCCACCAGGTATTGTAGTTCGCGTCCATGACGTCTGGAGTCCATGATGTCGTGTACTATATATGCTTCCTCTCCTTCTACTGTGATTGGAGGTGGTGCTGAAGAGACTGCATCTTGGTCTGTATTTCTGGGTGATCTGGCTGGTTTTAGTAGTGAGACATGAAACGTTGGTGAGATCCTGTAGGATGGTGCGAGTTGTAACCGGACAGAAACTGATGTGATAATTCTTATTATTTTGAATGGGCCAATATACCTGGGGCTCAATTTCTTGCATGGGAGCTTGAGTCGTAGATCTCTGGTTGACAGCCAGACCCAGTCACCATTCTTATATTTGGGATGTGGTCTGCGCCTCCGGTCGGCCTGAGCCTTCTGCCGTTGAACTGCTCGAGTTAAGTGGGAATGGGCTTCACTCCAGGTTTCTCTACTGCGGTGGAGCCAATCCGTACTGCTGGTAGTTCTGAGGGTTCTCCGGACCATGGAAAGAATGGAGGTTGAAATCCGAGAATACATTGAAAAGGGGTTAGTCCCGTAGCGGGCATACTCAGCTTTTGTGCATACTCAGCCCATATGATCTGCTCCAGTCGTGCTGGTTGCGATGGCAATATGACCAGAGATAGCGACTGATTTCCTGGTTGAGCCTCTCAACCTGTCCATTGGATTGGGGATGGTAGCCCGAGGTAAGGCTAATATTGACATTCAAGTGTCCAAAAAACGCGTTCCATACTTTGGAAGTGAATTGGGGTCCCCGGTCGGACTCTATGTCTTCTGGAAGGCCGTAAAGGCGAAATACGTGATTGCACAAATGCTCTGCCATTTCTAAGGCAGTGGGTAATCTTGGTAATGGAATCAAACGACAAGCCTTGGAGAATCTATCGATTACAGTCAGGATGGTTGTAAAACCCTGGGATCGAGGAAGATCAGTTATAAAGTCGATGGCTATGTGAGACCAGGGTCTTTGTGGAATGGGTAAAGGTTGTAGAAGGCCTGCTGGGGCTTGTTGTAGTGGCAGGTGGTGCAGTCCTGTATGCTGGAGATGGGCACAGGGTCAGTGCAGGTAGCAAGGATCAAGGTTAAACAGAACAGGCAAGGTCGGTAGTAGAACGGGAACTGGGAAAACGCTCAGAGTTGTAGGCCGTGGCAAAACAATACTTTGCACTTGTCTCTTCTTCCATGTTTGCTTATATAGTACAGATGATGGGTAACAGCTGGAGAGTAAATCGATGTCTCCCAAAGTGCGACCTCTGGAGACTCGCCTGAGCATGACACCGTGTTGCTGATCATTCATAGTTGTTTCTGGTTACTGTCTGTTTGCCTGTCTTGTGGATTACGCTGTTGGATTTGCCCCTTTGGATACGGTTGCCCTGTTTGGACTGTCTAAACGTTCTGATCTTGTTTGCCTGTGACCGCGACTCTGTTCTATGCCTATCGTCTTCTGTTGTTGTTTGCCTGCTGATTAAAAGTCATCTCTGCGAATGGATCTTCCTCCGGATGATTCAGCGGTGCTACACTCAGTAAATTAAAAAATTTTCAAGGATAAAAAATTTAAAAATAATTGAAACACACCTCATAAACTTGTTGCTAGCCTCACGTATCACAGATGTTCAAACAGGCCGTAATAAAGCCGCTGCTTAAGAAGCCACAACTCGACATAAGAATTAACCAATTCTAGACCAATATCTAATCTTCTATTTGTGTCAAAAATTCTTGAAAAGATGGTTTCAGGTAAACTTTGTGTGTTCCTGGAACAAAATGAAAAATTTGAAAAAAAAAAAAAAAAAAAAAACTCAGGTTTTAGACCGAAACCTAGTACAGAAACAGTGCTGATTAGAGTTACAAATGATCTCCTAATGGCCTCAGAAGAAGAAGGATTTTAAAAGATCACCTTGAAAACTATGTTGGGGTATCTGCTTTGCCCAATATGCTTTGGCATCATATTCGTCAATATTAATACTAATATTATCATTGGTGTGGTTATTTTCATTAAATCTGGCTGAGCAGATATCTGTGTGTGTGTGTGTGGGGGGGGGGGGGGGGGGGGGGGGGGGGGGGGGGGGGGCTTTGCAGTAACACTGCAAAGCTGTGTTACTACTTTGCAGTAACACAGGAGAAAACAAAGTGTCTCTTAGTCTCTGACTAGTTGGCCACCCCTGCTCTAGGAGATATTATCGCAAGCGATGGACACCGCTTTCTTTGCTATGCTTACGACACGCAAATGTATATTATCACAAGGCACAATGAAACCTTGCAATTTCCTAAAATATCAGATTGTTTCAGTGATGTTATAGTGGCTGGATGATGAAAAACTTCCTTCTAACCTAAAAATAAAGGACCCTGAATATAAACTAAATCCTAATGGACTTAAACTCTCGACCACAACAACTTGGGTGTTATTTTCGATAATAAACTTTCATTTGAAAGCTATGTCAACAACGTTTGTAGAACCACATTTTTCCACCTCAGGAATTTCTCAAAGCTGCGCCATATGCTCCCTAGGTCGGATGCAGAAAGACTCATACGTGCGTTTATGACCTCAAGGTTAAATTACTGTAATGGTCTTCTGGGGGGGTTCTCCTGCCAGACTATCAGATAAACTTCAGTTAGTTCAAAACACGGCCACTTGATTACTGACTAGAACAAAACAGTACGACCATATTAGTCCAGTGTTAATGTACACTGGTTTGTGTGTGTGTATCTTCACTGGAAACTCAGAGCACATTTTCAATATGACCCCAAGTGGCAATATTGACTAACTGTTACAAATCTGCCCTTCACTTCCGGACTCCGCCCCCTTGTTATGTTTTGGTGTTTCCCACGCACAGCTGTCTTGTGTTTTATGTTAATCGCGGTCCCTATTTAAGTTCTCCTCACTCCTCGTCCGGTTTCGTCAAGATGTCAATGTGTTCTGGTCTATGTTTCCTCGTGTCAACCCTACAGACCCTCCGTGGTTTACCCGAGTACCTTGTATTTACAAGTTCTGTTTTGCCATCCCGAGTTCTGTTTCCTCCCACTCCTATTGTGTTACAACCGTCGTGTTCAGTGTCCATTAAACCCCTCTGTCCTTGGAGCACGAGTTGTGACACTAACTTACTCACTTTACTTTTTAGGAATGCAATAAAGACTAATTTAAATGTCAATGATTAGGTGGCATACTGTAGATTGTGTTTTCATAAAGTATGTAAAATAACGCTCATGTAAAACCAAAAGGATATCACTGTCACATGAAATGGAAAAATGCTTTATTGTACTTTCACCATGTAAAAGAACAAAACAAAAAACTACATGTTAATATAAGAAATTTAACTAAATATGAATTAACATATTATTAATAAATACAAGAAGGCTGCATGAAACAAAAAAGTGAAAGAGAGAACAAAGAGAAATCAGTACAGCATTAGTGATACTGTAATAATAATAATAATAATAATAATAATAATAATGATGAGTATTTGTAAGGCGCTTTTCACAGTTTTAACTGTCTCAGTAGTAGAAGAGGCTCTGTACAATCACCACGGAAACAATCAGCATCGCCAGAGAACCACATACTCCTGGAGCTCCAGAACCGGTCTGCTTGTCTACAAGCATCATTTCTGCAAACACACAAAATGACAGTAGATTGGCATAGGTTGGGAATGTTAAATAGGTTTCAAGATTTAAAGAAAATGTCTTGAAAAATACCATTGTAAGTCTCAGGAAGCACAAAGGGGCCGAGTGATATTGAGGCACTGTCATGGTAGTTCTCAGCCCATCGCTTTTGGTGGTGATGATGATAGTGGTCGTCGTCATCCTCATCAGAGCCACAGTGCTAAAGACAGAGACAATTCATGAGAGTTCTCAAATTTCTCAAGTGTCATTTGGTGCAAGGAAACGTGTTAATGATTCACATAATCTGACTGAAACAGACTTCAGTAAAAGATGATGAACGGTTTTCTCACCACTGGACAATTATCGTTTTCTAGAAGACAAAGGTGCATGGCACAGTGGATGTAAACTCTGGTGGAGTTTGCAGTGAAGATGAACATGCTGAAGGAGAAACGGCTGGATGTGGAGATGCCGTTCTGGAGGAGATCCACACTGTCATGTGGACTGGGACACCTGAGAATAGTGAACATGGTCAAATACTCTTGTTGTCTGTTTAATATGCATAATCAATCTTTCATTTACATATCTTATGTAGGTATGAACTGAGACGTACTTGTCGGTGATGAGGTCCCAGCGTAGAGGATACTGAGGGTCGTTCACAGGTGTCGCCCAACAGGAGTCAATCACCGTGGAGAACTGATCTTCATCGACTCCGTCAACACGAACTTCCACATAAACCCGCTCGTCCAGCTCCACTTTTGTACTGCTGTTGAAGGGCTTTAAGAAATTATGGTCCGAGTATGAAATCATGTGAACCTGATACGTCCCTTGTCCAGCGGGAAGGTTCCGGTGCAAAATGCTGTAGAGAATAATGATTGTAATGTTAGGTTGGATGTTGGTCCAAATTACAAATGGGGGAGTAGAAATGATCCTTAGATTTAGCTAGATGTTGTATTTATTATTATCACACACACACACACACACACGCACACACACACACACACACACACACACACACACACACACACACACACACACACACAGATGCGGTCTATTTACCTCTCAAGGGGATTGATGTCCATTGAAATCAACTGGGTTTGTAGATAAGTACAACTAAACTCCAACTTCAAAATTTCACTTCTGCTGATGATTTGATCGGCAGGCGAAACGTCTCCCCAGACAAAGTTCTCGTAAACAATATGACTTCCATTAGCCTGAAGTGGAAAAAGAATGACAACTTGTATTTTATTTCTTTAAGCAATTGTCCTCGGGTTTAGAATTTTCATGGTACAATATGTGCATGTATGTATTTCATAGAACAAAGTACCGTATTTTTCGCCATATAAGACGCACCGGCATATAAGACAATTTTAAAGGAGGAAAATCTAGAAAAAAAAGATTCTGAACCAAATACTGTAGTGAAATATTTTATATCAACTGTATAAAAGTTAACAGCATTTTAAGAACAATTGTATGCCAAACATGTAACATGAACAGTCAGTAAACAGTGAGAGTAGGGCTGGGCGGTATAGCGGTATTGAGATGTGCCACGATATGGATTTTGCAATACCGTGGATACCGTGATAATTCATGAATTAGATTTTTAAAGTATAAAAACTTCTTAATACAGTATTACACATTAGTTTCGTTACAAGTTGTAACTTACAACTACCGACGACGGCACGGACATTGCTAATCAAACACAGTTTGTACTTCACGCGCATACGCGTGCCGCTCCGTTTTCTGCGCTGTGCCTTTAAGAGAGCGGCTGTTTAATTTTAAAGACGCGCGCGAGAAAATCTGCTTGTTTTATTTTGATCAAAGTCTGTTTTTGGACCATTTGGAAGCCATTTGGAAATCATGGTTTCATTGTTTCACAAGATTCTGCGCGAGAAAGAAAGCGAGACAATGTATGTAATACCGCGGTATTGCATACTAAGATGGCGGACCGCGGATCTCTGCATTCGCCGCATAAGACGCACCAACTTTTCACCCTCAGTTTTGGGGAAAAAAAAAGTGCGTCTTAAACTGTGAAAAATACGGTATGTTCTTCATTTGAGTGTGAAGACGGTAAACCTCACCATAAGACTTGTACCACAGACGTGACCATGGTTGTCAAAGTAAAACTCCACTTGGCCGTTCTGAACAGTTCCTTTGCAGTTTGGGTCATTAAGGTGCAGAGAATCAGGAGAGTAACCGGCCTCAAAGAGCTGACAGCGGGACAGAGAGAGAGTACCAGAGCTGCTTTCACAGGTCTCCGTGAAATCTGAAATGGAATCGTAGTAGAAAAGAACTTCAGCAAAATGAAAAACGATTAGATTCAAGACTGTGTAGAAGAACAAACCAAACACGTCGTGATTCTTCTTCGGATGATGGCTTTTGCAGAAGCAGCCGTAGACGCCGTCCTTCTCACCACAGCGTTCATCCTTGGTGCAGTTGAGCTCATCACAAGAGTTTGCTATTTGATAACAATCATCAAAATATCACATTATCCACTTGCATTGGATTCAAGTAAATACATACTTGACTATACTGTACAGAAGTCGTTTTTCAACTTTTAAATATTGCAAACATTACTGATAAGCTTTACATGTGAACTTTTCCTTTGCTATTTAATGCAAACGTACTGTTATCCTCTTCCGATGAGTCTGTGGATGTTTGCAAGGCTGGTGTTGTTGGAGCTGGCTGTGGTGTTGTTGTTTCTGGGGCTGGTGGTGGTGTTGTTGTTTCTGGGGCCGGTTGTGGTGTTGTTGTTTCTGGGGCTGGTGGTGGTGTTGTTGTTTCTGGGGCTGGTGGTGGTGTTGTTGTTTCTGGAGCTGGTGGTGGTGTTGTTGTTTCTGGGGCCGGTTGTGGTGTTGTTG
>MU204268.1:0-42199 GCA_017309775.1 Paedocypris sp. Pulau Singkep
ACCCGAAAGCCTGTGTGTGTGTGTGTGTGTGTGTCTGCTGCAGTGATGTAGGGGAAGAGACGGAGATGTGTGACGCAGCTGCACCTTTCTGTCGTGTGTGTCCTCATTTCTCTCCCATCACCATAATGGAGCTTAGAATTATATTAAATTATAGCGGACAAATAAAACACACCCTGGATTTCAAATAGGCCTTCTGATGAAAGCAAAACTCTGTTATTTCGGAGCATCATATTTTCCAGACAATAAAGCGCACTGGATTAAAAGTTGCACAATTATTAAACATCTTTTTCTAGTGTTTTTTCGTGTATCCTGGAACCTCCACTTACCAATGACTCTATTGAAGATGAAAATATTGTCTCTATTATCAAAACTATTTCACTATACAATGGGCCAAAAGTTGTGGCGACAAGAATGGCGAGGGAGTTAATTTTTCTTACCACTAATATGCAGGGAGATCTTTTGAGTGAAACGTTTATTATTTAAACACGTTTTTTTTCCATCGAGACGGATTATCGAACTTACATGCAAAATGCGGCCCGTTTGACGAAATTTTCATTTTATGAAGCTGCGGTCAGCACAAATTAATTTCGTAAAGAGAGGTACGTTAGAGAGGTATGTTAGATATTGTTTTCCTAAATTTGAAGGTGCAAAGGCATTACTTAAGCAATTCTTAGGATTTTAAGTGCGCAGTTTAGGCCACAAAATGCAAAAACGAGTAGTCCACGACAGTTCTAACGAGATTTTACAGTGTGTGTGTGTGTGTGTGTGTGTCATACAGGAGTGACCTAGACCATATGTTCCGCATGTCTGTTATAACATGGTGTTCTAAAAATAAAAAAACGACTATACACACTTATAGAAATCTAAAATCAGCAGAGCGGAAACAAACGTCCCTTCGCCAATCAAATATGCCCGGCAGCAAGACACACACACACACACACACACACACACAAAGAGCCGGAGTGAAAGGAATGTGTGTGTGTGTGTGTGTGTGAGTAGTCATCCGCAGTGGTGTTTACGCCTTAAGCAGTCGTGCAGTGAGCTGAGATGAAGCACTTCCCATCCACACAACCTCAGGCCAAACACACACACACACACAGTTTGAACACGCTCCCTCACCCACAGGTGGAGCACACGGGCCGGCCGGACATCGCCCTGTTCCTCATCAAGTACCTGATGATGCTGGTGGTGGGCATCCCCTCGGTGTTCTGGGTGGGCAGTAAGAAGACCTGCTTCGAGTGGGCGGGGTTCTTCAGCGGACATCGCAGAAAAGAGTACGTGTGATTTTTTTATTATTTTTTTTTTAAACACTGTATTTATCCCCGTGGGGCAATTAACAGGACCACGATCTGCCACAAGAGTAGCGATTAATAGTAGAATTCTGGGTTTTAATTTTTTTTCAGTTTTTTTTTTTTTTTTTTTTCCAATCTATTAAGTTCATTTATTGTCTCATCAATCTGAATAGCAGAATATCAAAGTAACAGAATCTTGAATACAAAATGTCAAATATGTGCAATACTTTGGAGAAAAAGTGTTCAAATGCGAGTAAAAGTCGATTGAGCGTTTCACAATAATTTACATATGTTAATGCTGTTAAATACGTGTATATATATACACACAGGTAATGCAGAATTGTGCATTAGTTTTAAATGAGATTTATTATTTATTAGTTTTACTTAATTGAAATAAACAAATTCGCCGTTATAAATTATTGCTATTTTGTTCTGCCACTGAAATTATAATTGATATTATGTATTTATAAAAATGGATACTTGACTATACTGTACTATAACGATAATATTTTATACTTACAATACAACAAATGTAGTAATATTTATACATCACATCATTTTGTCTTTTCTTTTGTCTCTGTTTTATTAAATATAAATAATAACATTAAATCAGGAACATATTTTGGTATATCAAATTCACAAGAATGAATGCTTTTTAATATGTTATTAATGATTATCTATTAATTTATATTGATATGATGTAAATATGTATGTAATTATTATATGTACAGCAATTATGATCATTTTTATCGCATGTAAATGCATATGTAAATGAATCATCACAAATTATATTTTAATTACAATTATAATGTAATACTTCTCAATAATAAAGCATAACACACTGCACAAATAAAGACTCTCGTGTCAATTTTTCTAATATTATGATTATGCCGATCCGTGACATGGTCTCCTTATGCTGCTATTTATATACCGCGCATATTCATGCCAGCATTAATTACGAAACGTCACTTAATAAACCTTTGAAGCGGCGACAGGAAGTGGTGAGGTGTAAAGGTTCCTCTCCTCTGTCCCCTGTATCAGGGCATTAACATCCTCTCCTTCCCCTTGTTCCCTCGCCCCCTCCTCCCTCCTCCGTCTCCATCTGCCATCCGCCTTTCCTCTCTCTCTCCCTTCACTCCTCTACCGCTCCCTCCCGTCTCTCTCCATGGCTCCCACCATCAGCAGTGCGGTCCACGAGAGCCGGCAGGTGCTGCAGGAGCCCGACTTCACCCAGCTGCTCCTGCGGGACCCCAACACCCCGGTGGTGAGGAAGTCCCGGGGCACCTCCACCCAGGGCACCTCCACCCACGCCTCCTCCACCCACCTGGCCATGCTGGACGAGCCCCCCAGTGCCAGCACCAGCCACGCGGGCAGCATGCGCAGCAAGTCCAGCAGCTTCCACGGCAGCCTCCATCGGTCCCGGGACGGCAGGTGAGGACACAACCTCCATCACACCGTTAACATCCAACCTTTTTGGTGCATTGAAAGCAATTGAACAGGTCAAGATGCATAAGTGAAATTTAACAATAACACTGATTTTGTCTTTCATTTCTTAGTGTCTTCTATGCCTCTAACAAGGTTTTCAACAAGATTTAGCTTAAATTGTCTTTTTCACAAAAGGGAAAGTTTTGAGCTGAAAATGATTTTTTGAGCATTGAAAACAAAAGAACAGGGAGGGAGGAAAATCGACACTTCACGTTCAACAAAAGCGTTTTTAACCTTATCGTGAAATGTTTAATTAACTACACATTTAATTTGAGCGTAAACCTTTTCCTGTCATCACTTACCGGCGGCTCAGTCGTGGATGTGGCCGCTTGCTGCGGGGGGTGGGGCTGGGGGCGGGGCTACCTGAGGGAGGGACCTGCTTTATTGATGAGATTGCGACAAACATGCAAGTAGAAAAGATGCTCATTCTACAAGCTAAATATTTTTTTCAAAAGTCTCGCCACCTTGTGTCAGGATGTTATATTGCGCGATCAATGTTGGGCAAGTAGCCTTCGCTAGTAGCTTAACTATATTTTTCAGTAAATTGGTGGTAGCGAAGCTATTTTCTGATTCGAGTAGCTTTTCAGTAGCGAAGCAATTTTTTTGCTCAAGTCGTGGAGTAGCGTCCGCACAAGCTACATTTCAATAAAGCTACGTTGACGTTGAAGTTTCACATTTGTGGTGCTGCACTACGAGCCGATGCTTTAAGTTATAAAGCTATAAGTTATAAATTATAAACGCACAAACTGTTAATGATTGCTACATAACTTTCATTTATCCGCTTAAACACTTAAGCATTTTAAGATGATGCTAAGATAAACATCGAGAGACAACTCAAATTTAATATATGATATGTTATATTGAGTAATTGATTTTTATTAATAATACCATAAGACAACAAATGGAGGTGTTAAGTAATTGTGGATTAAATACAGTGTAGGATAGCTTCACTGTAGTGAAAGATACATTTATTGCAGGTTAGCGAGTAACTTAGCTTACTACATTTTACAAGTAACTTGCCCAACACTGTGTGCAATATTATTTTTCTTGAGAACAATTTTTTAATGCACATGAAAATATGCTAAAAAAAACCCAACAAAGAAAAAAACGCTTTTTTTGATGGCAATAAAATACTTTATCAAAAGTCTCGCCACCTTGTGCCAGGATGTTATATTGCGCGATATCAGTTTTCCTGAGAACAATTTTTTAATGAATGTGGAAATATGCTAAAATAAAAAAAAAACAAAAAGAATAAAATACTTTTTTGATTGAAATAAAAGACTTTATCAAAAGTCTCGCCACCTTGTGTCACAAAGTTATATTGCGCAATATAAATTTTCTTGAAAAGTTTTTTTTAATGAATGTGGAAAAAAATGCTAAAAAAAAACAAAAAAGAATACAAAGTACTTTTTTGATTGCAATAAAATACTTTTTCAAAAGTCTCAAGTTGGCGAGACTTTCGTTTCCAATCTATATAGTCTTTTGTCAATTTACATTTCTTGAAAGTCTCTCATTTCCAGAGACTTTCATTTCCAATCTATATACGTAAAAAGCTAAAATAAAAAAACGTCATTAAAAAGTTTCAAACGAAAACGTGAAGATTGCAAGCGAAAAATAAAAAAAACCCAAACATAACAGCAAGCGAAAACCTAAAAAAACCCAACGTAAATGTAAATAATTGACCTTTGTTTCTTAAAAATGTACATTTGATGTTCTTAGCACTAATCTGATTCCATACAAGTCGGATTCCGAAGTAACACAAGACCAGTCTCGCCACCTTGTGTCAGGACGTTGAATTGCGGTTTGATTCGTTGCGAAATACTGACCAAGTAAAAATGTCACAAAGTTTCCAAGTCATGGAACGTCATGGAATGTTGTATGTTCTTTGCGTCAGACACACGGCGTGCAGCTTCCGCGGCGTGGAGGAGCGTCCGGCTCACGATCCGCTGCAGCAGTGCGTCAATCGCCTGGACGCGCATTCCCGCCACGGCAGCCTGCAGCGTCTGGAGAGCCAATCACGGCACAGCAGCACACGTGACCTCAGCGGCCCCGGCAACGGCATCCACCGCGTCCTGGAGGAGAACGCCAGCAAGGCCTGAGCGTCACTCGGCCAATCACGCCAGACTTCTCAAATCTCGCCGGTTTCTATGACACCTTTTTAAATGACTTTTTCCACGTGAGACTTCAAAATAAAAGCGCTCGGGGTCGTCTCAAGAGGTCAAGACGGTGTGGTGACGTGTGGTTCTCCACAAACAGGGTTTCGCTCGTCGCTTTACGCGATTTCCGTGATTTGTGCTTTGGTTGGGTTTTTTTTTTTACGCATCTTCTGATTTCCAAATCAATGTTTTTTACTTGTTGATTTTGCACTTTCCACCGTTTTGTACGACAGATCTATTGTTATGGGTTGTGTCACTTTTCGACAAACCTTCTGTACGTAACAATAGATCTGTCGAAAAGTGACACAACCCACAAACTAATCTTTTGGCTTAATTTATATATGTGTATGTATATACATATACTAGTTATATACTTGCGTATGTATATATACAGTGTATAATGTGTGTATATAATATATACAGTGTGTGTATATATATATATATATATATATATATATATATATATATATATATATAAAAATAAATATACATACATACACAATTCAAAATTATAAATTTGCTTCCCATCTCACCCATCATATGGCCAGTTTGAAAACCGACGTTTATTTTGTAATGGCCATTTTTATATATATTTGTGGTGAAATCTAAGCTGTGGGTGAAATCTTCAAGTGCTTTGAGGGGGAACGAGTAGAATATTTATTTCACGGTGAAACGTCCCAAATTAATAAAAACGTGATTTAGAGATAAGAAGTGGAAAATTTAAAATTGTTTGAATAGAGGTTGTAGAAAATCTTTCAGGAATTCTGTCGAGTCTTGCCGTTATTTTCATTTTTGTGTAAATTACCAAAAACTGTCAAAAAGCTTTTTTTTTTTTTTTTACTCCATTTCAAGACTAAAAACACTATCACCATTTTGATAAGTTGTCCGTGTGTTTTATTGAATCAGCTTCAGGTAAATATAGCAGAAGTCTCCATATGTACATTTTATGCCTTTCACACTCCGTCTTTAACTGTGCAAACTGATCTGAAAATGACTCGTAGTGATAATTTACAACAGACGCCATTTCAAACGTGGCCATTGCGACTAGCGAATGTAAGATACACAATTGTACAAATGATCGTGAAATACAGCCTGAAGTAAAATAAAACCAATCGCTGCAAATGTCGATTTCTGCCCGGGCTGAACTTGAATGACAATGATCATATTTTACTGATTCCGCAAACTGCGCATCGTGTGAGTTTGAAAACCTGTGTTCTTGTGCTTATTAATTGACTGCATTGAAAAAACTATTGAGAAATCATTAATCGATTGAGAAAACGAAAGCGACGTCATTCCGAGGCTCTTTGGAATTCCTTTCGAGCGTCCTAGAGAACACAAATACAGAAACAATGGGAATTCGTCTAGAAACGTTAAGAATATTCAAATCATTTGCAAATTAGCAGAGAAAATTAGTGGTCGACCAATCACAAGCTGATAGACGGATTCAGTTGCTATGGTTACAGAGTTTTCCCAATCACTCGTTGCCGTAAACAGCCATTCGAAAAATATATATACGGAATAACGAGGGAGAAAAAAAAAAGATGATCAGCAAGGCATTGCGACAAAATCTCGATTTTACGTAGGGCGGGTTTCAAAGAAACGGACGGATAATAACAAGTCAAACCGGTTCAAGCCGCTTTGACACACAAACCACCCGTCTTCACTTTACAGTAACCCGAGCCTTAAATTACCGTTTCCCATTCCCATGCGTTGCGAAAATGAATACGGCAAGCGAGGCCCGACGTGAAACACCTCCACTTTATCTGCAAATCCCCAAATGACGTGTTGAAACAACCGGCGATTATTTTGTCCAAATAGTTGCCGATAAGGGAAATTCGATCTTTTCGGAAACGTTCCTGCCGATGTTTGACTTTCAAAGCCGCTATTGTTTGGTGAAACCGGAACTGGGGGAAAAAATGCTACAAGAGAGGCTAAAAAGGCAGTTTTATCACAAACAGAAATGGCAAGAATCCTTTAAAAATTAAAAATGACGCAACTGAAGCTCCTGGCGAGAGCGAGTAGACGAAAATAATGATTTCTTTTTACAAAATAAAAGCTTTTTTTTTCTTACACATTCCCTCATAGTTGCTTTGATATTTCCTTATATATTATACTATGCTGTACAGTACTGTGATGGTTCCCATAGTCTTAGTGTCCGGAAGGTTCCGATGACATAATCCGACCGTAGAGTCGTGGAAAATGACGGAAAGCTGCTCGAAATCCCTACGCTTCTAAGACTGGAAACTAGCAGGTTCTTTTTCAAGCTGACGTCGCAGTTTTTTGGGTAAATTAAGAGAGACTGCGGAGTCACCGTTCCCGTACGGTCCACAGATCGATGACTTGTGTGTCCCATCTCGGAATAATGGATAAATAAATAAAGAGTCCCCTCATCCCAGTCTATATACAAACTCCAAAATCCCCAAATTCACGTCCAACGTCTTCCACGTCATGGCCGATTAAACATCCACGTGTCATCCTATTTGGAATTCCCAAGAGGCGGTCTTATGCAAATGAAGAGGCAGGGCAATTTTATGAGGAGGCGGAGCATTGTGGCAGGCCGACCCAAAGCTTGTTGCGATTGGTCCATCATGTGTCCCAGCCAGTGCGGTCCGTGCTCTCCAGTGAGAGGGACTTGATCTTGTGCGGGGAGGCGGGGCTTGGGGGGCTGCTGAAGGTGGAGCTATTGGAGGCAGTGGAGTGACGGGGCGAATCAGAGTCCTGAGACAGAAAAGAACGGACAAATTACACATACGTCCAATTAACTTAATGCGGATGACTCGGGCTTCAAAGTTTCACAACTTTTCATGAACGAATCCAAACAGCGTCAAATATGGTGATGAAGGAATCCCAACATGCCGTGTTTCCCTGAAAATAACACCTGGGCAAAAATGGCCTCTCTGAAATATCAGACGTAGCATAATGCAGAAAATAATAGTGGTTTTAAGTCCCAACACCGTCTCACAGGATTTTTTTTTATGCTAATTATAATTTAAAACGTTTACATTTTAGTTGTGCTTTTGTCCACAAATATATAAAAACAGAAAATCTCAACAACATTCACTGAATGAAACACGTTCTTTTAAGGGGTTCAAGATTTTTTACATGAATCTTATGTTATTTTATACTTGGAAATGGACTTTTCCTCTTAATTATTCAATCAAATTGGCTGAAGTTTAAAAACTTGAATCCCTTGATTGCAATTTTTTTGAATTTGGTGAGGGAAATATAAAGAAGGCTTGTGTCACTTCCTGCTTTCAATTGTGTTTCAATTTGTCATTGTGTAAATACATAAATACACAGTATCTAATACTAGAAAGCTTTTAAAGAACCCTCCCACAAAATAACTACTGCCACTTTAAGAGCAAACATTTGCATAAATATGGGCGTTACATTCCAAAACCGAGCAGAAAAACACAAATCAAGAAAATTAAATGATCTCCAAAATATCGTTTTATGAATTTAGGTTGTAAATCATCTTCACACTGTCCAATTCAAGCAGTCAACATTTTTTAAAATATATTATTCATTTTGCTACAACCAATTTATTCATGACAAAATCCATTAAAACAAATGTACATTAATTACTCTATTAATGTAAATGTATGTAAATAATACTAATTATAAAATAAGGGTTTTTATAAGTCATCACATCTTTCAATAAAATGCGTCCACACATATATTATAAATTTAGACCTATTTGATTTCTCCGTTGGATTTTCTAAACGTTTCTAAAATGTACGTTGCACAAACAATGCACAAAAAAAAGGTCAATGACATGAGCAGCATATTTGTAGAATCACATCAGATATTTTCAGGGTCCTCTGGCGCCCACTGGAGTATGCAACAGGCACTACACGAAGAATGCGGGTAGAAAATGTAGTGCAAGTTTCATACTCTAGGGGTCGATAAAGAGGCCTTGAAATTTCTGATTTTTTTTTAAAAGATGCAAGGGCAGAGTGAGTGTGATGGATGCTTGCCATTCCAAACCAAAGGCAGCCAAGTGCAGGCGGTGAAGCCGAGGCCTTGTGAACGGGCATGTGGGTTGGGGGAATCACCATCGGGCAGATGTGAACAGCTGGTGTGAGTGTGTGTTTCACTGTAAACATGTTACCTTCATTTTACTAAGCAGGGTCCTTAAAGCCCTTTTCAGATCTGGGGTCTTCTCCGAAGGGGATACCGCCTGCCACTGAGAAGGAAAGGGCAAACTGAGTGCCAGAATGGCTTGAAGGGGCGCGGTATGAGGCGACTTTAAAAGATGGCTGGTGGGGTAAAGATGGGCGGGGCTGCAATGGGCTGAGGATGCTATTGGCCGAACCAGGAATGGAGGAAAGGGCATAGGCACAATGGCATGAGGGAAGGTATGTCCTATCTGTGCCCGAATGCTTTTTCGCAACATTTTCGCGCTACTAAAGGCCAGACGGGAATGGGAATGATGGGGCAAGGTTGTCTAGCTCAGAAGGTACCAATCGTGAACCAAAGAAATCGGTTTTTAATGACATCCAAGTTCAAACCGCAAGTAAATCAGGGAATGTCTTGGGATTTGGGTTTAAAACTCGGATGTCTTCACGTGGTTGACCTACTGTGATGACCCGACTCTGGAATGTCATGTTCGGAGTTTTGAGAGCGTCACGTAACGTTGATGAACTCTCCAAGTGCTATCGTGCCAAGACTGACCTCTCTGTCAAACTGAGAAAGCGGTGCCTCGCCCAGGTCCATGCCGCCTCCGGAAGACAAGGAGCTTTCCGAAGGAGACGTCATGGTGTGGCGCTTGGAGCTGTAGCTGCTGCTCGACAACTCCCTTCGTAAAGCATTTCCATTCTGTGAGGAGGTTCCTGAGACGGAGAACACCAAGATTTGGATTGGGAAAATGGTGATTACGGATTGGTGAGTTGAGGCGATCCTTACTGAGTCCTAGGCCGCTGCTTGCGCTCATGGACCGCCCGGGTTCGGCTCGGTTCTTGGCTATTGAGGGGATGCTGACCGACCCACTGAATCCTGCTCGATTGTCCTGAGCACGTACATTCTACAGGTTACACAAAAAAACGAGACCACCACACACACATGAGCATGCAATGAGTGGGACGAGCATGATTTGATGATAGTGGTAGTCATGGACAATGGCGTGACCCAATGTCACCCTATTTTGAATGAAATTAATCATGGAAATGGTCTATGGAATGTTAGCTGGCGTGGCTGAAGAACGACTCTCACCATAGGCAGATCTCGGAGGATTTGCATTCCATCTCCAGGACCCATGTGAGCCACGTGGTTAAAATTAGTAGGATTTGAAATCAGCTTGTTCCGTTTCTCGGGATCTCTTAGCATTTCCCTGCAAACACAACAAGTTGACTACAAAGCGTTCTTGAAATGACGAATTCAAAAGTCTACTTCATTCGGTCCAACTCCGACGTGATTTGTAAACGCGGATCAGCAGGAAGAGATGTAATGGTTCATAGTTTATTGCCGTTGTTTTAAAACCTGACTGTGCAGACGGTCGACTATCCTCGCATGTCACATATGATGTGCATAGAAACATGATTATGGATTCTGCATCTGAAATTGTCCAAAAATCTAACTTCCTGTAGGAATATAATAATAACAGCTCAACATATTTCCTGAAGTGCAATGTCTGTCCTGAAGCTCATTGGCTAACTTGTAGCGCAGTGTCTTTCAGGTATCTCAGTGTCATTTCCGTTAGCGTAATGTCTTTCATGTAGCTCGAACTGTTTCCATTGCTTAGGTGACCTACCTACCTACCTACTCCCTACCTATCTATAATAATAATAATAATAATAATAATAATAATTCATTCAATTTTATTTTTGTGGCGCCTTTCGAGACCCCCAAGGTCGCCTTACAGAAACACACAACATTCACACGTATACCATACACGCCAATCTGCGCCAGCGTTCACTCTGATCCGGGCATACACACACACACTCACACACACACACGGCCAGATTAACCTGAAACGCATGTTTTTGGAACGCATGTCATGTATCTGCCTACATACCCCCCTATTTACCTATCTACCTACCCCCTACCACCCTATCTACCTACCTACCCCCTACCTATCTTACTATCTACCTACCTATCTACCTTTTTACCACCCTACCCACCTACTCCTTTACCTACCTACCTATCTACCCCTTTACCTACCTACCTACCTACCTATCTACCTTCTTACCACCCTACCCACCTACTCCTTTACCTACCTACCTATCAGTCTACCTACCTACCTACCTACCTACCTATCTACCCCTTTACCTATCTACCATCTACCCCTGCACTTTACATTTCCTTAAATGTTTTCTGTCTACTGTAAACGTCTTTATTTAATTATATTCATTATGTCTTGTACAGCGTCCTTGAGTGTCTTGAAAAGCGCTTTGAAATAAATCTATTATTATCTACCCCTCTACCTACCTACCAACCTATCTACAGAACTACCTACTGACCTACCTACCAAACTATCTACCTACATATCTATATTTCAACAGAACCTCCCGTATCTTAGTGTTTTCCTGCATCTAAATGGCCTTCTTGTAGCTCAGTGGTTTTTTACTGTAGCTATTGTAGCTGTAGTTGTTCTTCTCATTGGCTCATTGGCCTCCTGTATCTCCACGAGCTTCTTGTGGCTCAGTGTTTTTCTTCTATCTCACTGGCCTCCTGTATCTCAACGAGCTTCTTGTGGCTCAGTGTTTTTCTTCTAACTCACTGGCCTCCTGTATCTCAACGAGCTTCTTGTGGCTCAGTGTTTTTCTTGTACTTTTACTGTATAATTACATATTCGCTTTGTGTATACTCCTTCATCATACTTGATGCTCTTCTTTTGCGTGTGCGTACCTTCTCTGCTGCAGTCGCTCCTCCTCTGGGATGCGGAATGAGAAGCGTCGCTTGTTGCTCATGCTGCGGACCATCTGCTTCCTGCTGTTGTCACACACCTCCGGGACCACCAGCTCATCCCCCTCTGAGCACCAGCACAAACACGGAACCGTTCGGAACCCTTCCTGGCTTAAACACACCCTCCTCGCTGCTTTACCTGCGGTTTTGTTCCTGAAGTAGATGAGCCGCACGGTTTCCAAGCCCACCAGGTTCAGAGAGCCATCGGTGTTCAGCGGCCGGACCTGAGTGAAGACAACCACAGCGTGATCCCACAGAACACTGATAGTATAGATTGTACAGAGACTTTTTTTTTAAAATCTCATTGAATTTATGTTTGAATGTCAATAGACATAAATAAACAAATTTGTTATAAATAAAATCGTATATTAGTTGTAATTGGCCGATGATTCGGTACTGAAATTATTAATAATACAGCACATGTTTAATATAATAATGTTTGTAATAATTTCATAAATAAATGTATCATATTTTTAAAAATATAATTGGACACCCATATTTTACTGCTTATGAAGACAATTATTCACACGTGTGTGTGTATCGCACACATACACACACACACACACACAAAAATATACAAAACAAGACATACATTATACACGCTATATATAATTTAACCTATTAATATCACTAGTTTATCATTCCTATTATGTATAATCAAAATATTTAAATAAAAATAAAGAAAACTCAAAAAACTTTAAAAACTCAAAGAATACACATACTGTAAAGCCAAATTATATATATATATATAAAAAAAATAAAATAAAAAATAAATTCAATATAAGTTTGAATTATACGTGGAGTAAAAACAAGTGTAAAACGGTGCTCAATATATATAAAAGAATTGACAGGATTCCAAAAATCCAAAAAATAAAACTGAACCTTTTTAAGAGGAATAGTCTGAATCCATTCCGTAGTGTTGACGTCGAACACATCGACTGCGTTTTCGCTGTAAACTGAGAGGTAGGGGGCGCTGTAGCCTGTGAAATAAAAATAAACACTCAAACCTGCTGAACCTTCTCAGTTGTTCAAGGGCGAGGAGGAGATGAAGGTCTTTAATCGTATAGAAAGGCTGCCTAGTTTAGTGCTCGGAACCGAATCACACCTGCACCTGAAACTGTCAAAATCTTTAATTATGGTACTTCATGTTTTCTTATTTGCTTTGTATTTCCTGCGTTCCACTCCTCTCTTTGTCATAGTCATAGAGATAATCACAGTCACCAACTACTAATAAAAAAAAAGCAACAATCCTCTTATATAAACACACACGTGCGCTTTGAGACAGTTCAAACTGTGAAAAGCGCAGGGGTGTAAGGTACTTGAGTGTGTTTTTGGCTACTTCGTACTTGCACTGAGTATCAAAAATAGAAGCAACTTTTACTCTCTACTCCACTGCATTTGAGATTAAGTAGCAGTACTTTTCACTCCACTACATTTGAACAAACACTTATCGCTACTCGTTACATTGTAATTGTGCGCGACAAGCCGGAATCGATTTATACCGTGGTTAATTTCTTGGGCGGACGAGGTGAATATCGCCATCTTTAGGCTGCTTATAATCAAGATAATGGAGGCTATTTGTGAATTAGAAACCACAAGAACGTAAATTAGGGGCGTAAATATGTGTTTTACAAATGTTATTATATAATATATAACTTTATATAATACACATAATATATAATTTACTAATCAGATTAATCATTTTATTTTATATCTACTTGCAAATTTAAGTGATTGAGACTGACTTTTTGTTCTTTTTATCTACTTTGTTCTACCATTTTTCAAACATTGAGGTTAATTTCTGTTTCTGTATTAGAAAACAACAGTTTGTTTTCACATTTCTATTTTTTGGGCTTATATTGAGCACGAAAAAAGTACTTAAGTTCTTTTGAAATTGGATACTTTGCTACTTTGACTCAAGTCTTTTAGAAACGGGTGACTTGTTACTTGTATTAGAGTAATTATTACAGTAAGCATCGGTACTTTTACTCAAGTATGGCTGTGTACTTTTACTCAAGTATGACTTTTACTCAAAAGCGCCTTGCAAACGCTCCGAATTGTACTTGTACTCACAGCAGGCGGTGGGAGTCGCAGGCCACATCAGTTCCTGTTGCCGTGAGCGTCGGCCGTGCGTGTCCACGTACACCGCGATCTTACTGAAGCACAGCAGCATCTCTTTACTGGAGATCTCCACCGCACAAATGGCGTCGAGGCTGTCGGCTTTAATGAAGGCCAAGGTGGGGTCGTCTGGGTGGAGTAGGCAGGTGGGCGGAGTCTCTCCATAAAGGTTGTAGCGCACGAAGCCGCCTTGATAGCCGACACACAACTGCTGACTGAACAGCGCCATCCACTGGACCAGCCCGGGAGCCTGAGAGAAAGACACGTATCTGATTGGTTCGGAAGCAGATCACTGGTAGTCCTGGATAATTTTGGGTGTGATGTCATATGATTGGGGAATTATGACATAATAAAAGTTCCTTATTTTATTAATATTTTCCATGGAAAATTTGGCAACCAAGTCATAGCTTATAATAACAATTGTGATGTTATCAGACAAAAAAATTTAATCAGAACAAAAAAAAAACGTAGACATTTCTGAAAACCCCAATATCTGGCAACAAACAAAATAGTTAAAATGCATACATTAAAAAAAAGAATGTGGTAAAAAAAGACTATTTTCTACATGGATCTGCTTGGTTTAAAAAAAAAATGTTTAATTGGAGTGATAAAATATTTGGCGACAAACCCTGACTTATATTGCCGTCACCTCACTTTCCTTTTTTCTTTATGTGGTCATTAGACCTGTGTTTAAATGCATTTTCAGGAAAGTCATGTAATATAAAACAACGACAAAAAAAGAATAAAATGCAAAATAGGTAAATTGTAAAACAAAAAAAACCTCAGATCTGGCAACAAAATCATCTCTTACAGCCTGTGATGTCTAATGATTGGCATTGAAATATTTACATCACAAAAAAGGCATTGCTTTAAAAAGTCTTTCTGGTTTTTACCAAAGTCTGATGTCACTTGTTTGGTGTAAAAAGTGTTTAACTGAAAAGAAAATTGCTTACAAGCAATGACAGTCCAATTATCTGGCAACACACTAATTGTTTCAGATCTGTTCTTTTACTTCAGACAGCAAAAAAAAAAAAAAAGAAGCATAAAAAGTCTAAATATGTCATCTGCTTGATGTGAAAAATTCGATTATTGAGGAGAAAATTGCTTAAAAAGGAGCGACAGTCAAAATATTTGGCAACAAACTCAAATTCGTCCTGTGATGTCATCAGACTTGCGTTTAAATGTCTGGAAATTAATGAATAAACGGTAAAAAACGACGGAACAAAGATAGGCGTCCATACACTGTACCTGTAGGTCCACCAGATGGCAGTAGCGAGACTTGCTCTTGTTCGCTTCGAAGCAGGAGATCTGCCGCTTCATGACCAAGCAGAAGCAGGTGCCATTGCGTGTCGGGCCGGACACCAACGTCTGGCAGTTTTTGGTGTCGGCCACTTTCATCTTCTCCAGCTCTCGGCCATCCAGCCAGGCTGTGGGCACCAGACTGACCTGCCGGTTCCGGCCCGAGATCACGGCCAGCAGCTGCTCGCAGGGCATCAGCTCCATGTGTTGGACTTTCTTGATGTCTCCCACACGGACGATCTCTAAAAAAATACCAGCAACATATTTTTAAAAACTTTTTATGTGAGGTTGTTAAAGAAAATGAGCTTTAAAATGCCTTAAACTTTTAAAAAATATATTTTTTTAAATTTAAAGTAAGCTTCAATCGCAAATAATAAGGTTACGTTTTCGAAGTGTGTGTGCTTATTGCTCAAATCAGATTGGTCCAGTACTAAAACCTGGAAGTAAGCAAAAGTCTTGCAAACTTCCCGTAACTGTCTCTTTGCCCCAGCGTTCTGAGATTCTTCTTCACGCTCTCACTGACGAGATATGGTGATGTTTTTCTTATCTGCAACTAATTCCTATACATTTCCTGGCTTGGACGTAACCATTGTAACGTCTACGATCTTTTCTCATCTTCTGAATAAAGATTATAAACTGAGGTGCGGAGACAGAGACAGAAGCTGAGAGAGATCTGAGGGAAACGGTTGCGGATCTTGGTCTCAGTCTGTCACTGCTCTGTGACTTTAGAAATGAACTTTAAATCCGCCGTGTCGTGTGTTTTACTTCTTAATAGAGTGCAGTCGTTTTCGACAAAGATCGGGTGTTTAAAGGGTCTTAACCCCAACAGCTTGCAGCTTTGCTTTTCTGTCATTTTAACTCCATTTTTAGTCACAAAATGGTTTTCTACAGGTGTATTTGCTATTGAGTCGCAATCGAGATTTCATCGAATCGACCATTTTGTTACTTGTTGCACAACTCTACCTCCAGAGGTGTAAAGAGCACCTGACAACCATACTCAATTGAATTAAATTACACCATTACAAGTTAAAAGTCACCCATTCCAAGAAGACTTGAGTAAAGATCGTAAAGTATCTAATTTTTAAAAAAACTTATGTATTTTACTTGTACTGAATTTAGCCTAAAAAAAAAACACCCAAGAAATGCGAAGAACAAGAAACTCTTTATTTATGGGGTTTTATTTCCTAACAGAGAAATCAAATTTAGCACCTCATTGATTCAAAACGACAGAATTAATAGGTGAAAACGAACAAAAAGCCAGTCTCAGTCAATCTCAAATGTGCAAAAAAAAATGCAACTGGTAATTCACGTGATTTAGCTGATAAATATCATCCAGTTCCTTCAGCCTCCTGCAGATGGCGATATCACTTAATCCGCCCAGAAAATTAACCACAGTAGACAAAGATGCTGAGTTGTCGTGCACAATCACAATGTAACGTGTAACGGTAAGTGTCCATTCAAATGTAGTGAGTAAAGAGTACAAATACTCAACCACAAATGTACTCAAGTACTTCACACCATTGTCCACCTCCCCCTTTTCATATTTGTGCTTTTGGATGGCATAGAAAGGGAAATACTCTGTAACCATAGCAACAGATACTTTCATCTGTCATCGCTCCCATACGCGTCTTAAACAATAATGTTATTGCAGCTCCCCGTGACCCAAAAATGCAAAAAAAAGGCAGAAATCAAATGTTCTGATACAAAAACGCTGAATAAAAAGAGATCTTGTACCATCTTTGGTGACGTGGATGACGAACAGGCCCTCTTCGTTCCCCAGCGCCACCCGCTCGTGATCTAAACTCAGAAACACAGTGAGACGTCCGTGTGGACCAGGAGGTTGGGGCCGGCTCGGTACCGATGATGGCGGCGGTCTGGGTGGTCTTGATGAGGGGCAGCGTGCTGTCATACGCCTCTTTAGGCACGTAGACGAAGCGGTCTTTCAGCTTGTTTTTCCTCAGGATGCGGTGGAGTTCGTTGAGAGCGCAGACCCACTTGGTCCTCTCCGGCTCGGTGTCGGCCAGGATCAGGATGCATGTCTTCTGACTGGAGGAGATGGAGAGCTGCGACGCCGTCACCTGCAAAAATAAGCAAAATCCATTGAAACTCAAAAACCACATTTCCCACAATGTCTTTCAACTACTGTAGCCGCGGCAGTGTTTCCGCAGTTATATTTCTTTATTCACTTGGACAGTTTGATCCTTCATTAATGAAGTTATGTGTGTATTCATAAGCTGACAAAAAGTTCTGCAAAGCGGCTTTGAGTTGGTCTGGGACTGAGAAAAGCGCTAAATAAATAAACGTATTACTTGAAGAATATCTCTGGACACACAACCATTGAAAAATAAGGATGATGAGCTGCAGCAGCAGAAGTCCACACCGGGTACCACCCCTGTCAGCTAAGTTCTGAGCATTTGTAAGGCGTTTTTCACAGTTTTAACTGTCTCAAAGCGCACAAAAAGCTAAGAACAGCAAACCGAGGCTCTATTCTGGACAATAGAAGATTAAAAAACATTGCCTGATCTCCTCCGAGCCTGACAAGTCATGATGTAACATGATGTTGTTATGTTTGTTTATGTTTGTCGTTGTTTTTATTTTTAATATTATGCCAAGTTTGTTCTCACATAATTTATTATTTTGTGTTTGTGTTTGCGTCAGTGCTTCGTGTGGTGAACGTGTGTTTGTGATTCAGTTTGTGAATGAAAGCAAGAAGAAGATTTGAAGACTAATTTGTTCCTTTTTGAGTTATAAAGGCCAATGAGGTATGTGTTTGTCATGTTGTTTGTATCATTGCATTTTGTTAATTTATCGTTTATTCTCTGTTCTGTGTATTCTAGTTCTGACGGCATTGTTTTGAGCAACAAGTGTTCGAATAAATGGCTGTTAAACCCAAAAGAATGATTTGAGTCTAAAAAGAACTCGAAAGGAACAGAGACTAACGCTGTAAAATTCAGACTGTATAATCAGAATTTGGCAACAACATGACACCATGGATCCATCGGGACTTCCGGTCAAGACTGGTGGTGTAATGATGTGAGGGATATTTTCTTGGCCTCGTTGAATCTATGTGATTCTGGCAGTTCTGGAGGCAAAAAGGGTCCAACCCTATATTAGTAAGTGTCCCTAATAAGTGGCCAGGGAGTGTAAAGGTTTATATGTTTGCTTATTTTTTGCTTAACCCTATAATGCGTCCCGTGACACCAGTGTCACGCTATGTTTAATGATTTTTTAATAGATTTAAAAAAAAAAAAATTGTTCAAAAATTTTTTCCCAACTTTGACTTCTATATGTAATTTGATGCCGCCAATTTACTGCTTAATTAGGCTTCCAGAGCAGTTTGTATTGTCCAATGTCCAAAAATTTGGGATCAATACCATTTTTTCCCAGATATCAAAAATCTTATCTACCGGGGGCGGGGCAATATTTTTACCCGAAATTTTTTTTTTTCCATAGAAAGTTCTGTCTGGTGGTATTCTTGAATATGCCCGGAAACATGTCAATGTTTTGATTTTTGTTTTCATTCTATTAATTTTTTTTGCATTATTTTAAAACATTTTTTTTTTCATATTTAAAATTTAAAAACATTTTTTTTTTTTTTTCATTTTTCTTGGTTTGATGCCAAATATTACGTTTGTTAGAAAAAAAAAATGTTTTAAGCGCTCTTTCTGGTACCGTGCATTAAAGGGTATTGTTCATATTTTTATATTAAAGCGATTCTCTCTCAATTTCCATCTGACAACACTGAGACGAAGCAGCTGCTGCACATCAGAACAAAACGCATAAAATAAACAAAAACTGAAAAGCGTTCGGATTTTAGAAACCAACTATAGAATCCCAACATAAGACTTTACCCTAAATATACAGGGGACGTCCTTCTTGTTAGCATGGATGACGTCCGACTCCAAAACAGAGCTGGCTGAAAACTCTTCATCCCTGGTGGAAGGTTAAAGAGACGCTTGAGGACGACGAGTCTGAGATTTCGACATATTTCAAGCGATGCTGGGTGTCTCACCTCATGTCGATGACCTGACTAACTACCACACCAGGTTGGGCGCCTTTCCCTTCTCCAAGCTCATACAGGAAGAGTTTGAAGTCACACACCACAGCCCACACCCTCTGCCATCCCTTCTTCACGCCCGTCGGCTTTGGAACCTGGAAGAGAGATTTCTGTATCAGTCATCTGTGCCACAACTCCTGTTCTTTATTTATCTTCATGTTGCTATGCAGATTTTTGGTTCACTAGTCCTCAAAGGTCAGTCTTGGAATTGTGGTTGAAATTGTGCCTTCTCGTATCATCTTCTGTACGCTTTTTATCGCTTCACTGTATATATCATCACCCTTTTAATTATTCTACATTTTTCATCCATTTTTTTCCCAATTGACTTTGAAGAAAGAGTCCAAATTCAATCGTCACCTCACTTGCCATCATAGAACTGTAATTACAAACTCCTAGATTGTGAACTCGGTATCTTCTATAATAAAAATGAAAATAATCAAATTGTATTATTGTAATATTTTCAACTAGATTTAATAACGTGTGCTGCACTGGATAGAAAGTTGCTAGAATTTCATTGTACATGTCTATGACCTACGTTGTATATGCGCACAGTGACAATAAAAGGCTATTCTGTTCTATTCTATTCTAGTCTTCAAAGTTTCATCTTTTTCATCTGTTACACTCCATCTTTTCATCGTTTTTTCATTCTTCAAATATTCATGCATTTCGCACCGTCCATCCTCTTTTCAAAGGCTTCTCGTCTCTTCGTTGTTCATTGTGGAAACAGCATTTCAACAGTAACTTGATCTAGACACTTTCACTGAAATCAGTTTCTTTGCAGACTTTTTCTTTACGCAAGTATACATTATAAAATAAATATATTGCTTAACATGTGTGCCTGTGTTTTAAAAGTCTGAAAACGTGTTTTCAGAAAAAAAATGCATCAGTTTAGTGAAATCGCAAATTTGTCCATCCATGCATCCATCTATCTATCTATCTATCTATCTATCTATCTATCTATCTATCTATCTATCTATCTATCTATCTATCTATCTATCTATCTATCTATCTATCTATCTATCTATCTATCGTCTCTGTCTATATCCATATTTCAATCTTTTTTACTGTCTGTATTTTCAACCATCTATCCAAATAAATACGTAAATATGGTCCCTACTTCGCAGATTTTCAGCTATTGCGGTCGGGTTTATCTACCGCGATAAACGATAAAGTTATTACAGTTTAAGTTTGGGCTCCATTTTTCACAGTCTGGAACTGTTACGTATAATACCTTTTTTCAGAACCACTTCATACATTGTAACAACTTCTTTCGCCGTTTCCTCCTTTCTAATTGGGTCAACTTTTATCATTAAAGATAAAAACGTGGGGGAATTAATTCTCGTTCAGGAAATGTGTGGCGTTATGACAAAACATATAATTCTAGACTAAACTCTTGCGAAATTGGCCCGTTTCTGGAGGTGTGTGTGGTCCTACCCTCAGATAGCCCTCGTAGGCCGTGCCGATGCCCTTCTGAGCGTCGATCCCCAGCTTCCCCCGGGCTTGGTCATGTGGCACGGGACACACCGCCGGGGCTTTATCCGCACAGGTGACGTGGCAGGAGAAGTGGCACACTGTGGTGGAGACGGAGAAAGAGCTCAACGTGAGATGATGAGATGATGGACTTACCATAAGGCAGGACTGAGGGCCCCATGTTTTTGAGGGCCCCATAAAACTTAATTTAACATAAAACTTAACTTAAAACTTAACATACACTAATGGTTAATACAGTTATTATTTATTTTTCGCATATTAATTATGTTTTTGATTAAACTCTTTTCAACTCTTAACAAGCACATCGCCCGACAATCGCGGCGTCCCCGCAAAAACATCCCGTCCGCGTCACGCAAACTCGCGCAATAATCCACGATAAACCCATAAACACGATATGGATCTACTTATTTGAAGATTTGCTGGCAAGATTTATCCGAGGCACGAAAGATACAATTTTAGGAAAGAAAAGAATATGAGAAAGGGGAACAAAACATGTAGACATCTCCATGAAAAAGAAAAAGAAAAATAGGATGAGTAAAAAGGACAAATGAAGAAAATGAGGACAAAGTTCTTTAAAAAAAAGTTGAAGAAAGAAAAAGGAAGAAGGAGACCACGAGTAAAAGGGACAGAAGAAGAAAAGTGAGAAGGGCTACAAAAAAAGAGCCAGGAAGAGAGGGACAAAAGGTATAAAAATAGCATATGTATATCCTTTTTAAAAAATGTTTCTGTATCATTGAGAGTTTTGTATGTTGTCTTCTGATTTCAGCACCCCTATAGTGGACAACCTCTATTTGCTTTTTGTGTATATATATATATATATATATATATATATATATATATATATATATATATATGGTTTATATAGATAAATATCTGTATAATTGATTTGTGCATTGTGTGTTGACTTGTGCATTGTCTTGTCATTCGATATTTCTTCCAGATCCAGATTTCTTAAACCCGCCCCTGGATGATGAGATGATGAGATGATGAGATGAAGAGGTTCCTCACCTTCACAGGAACAGCCCTGACGGACCAGTCCCACCAGC
Organism: Paedocypris sp. Pulau Singkep; assembly: GCA_017309775.1. Taxonomy (NCBI): domain Eukaryota; kingdom Metazoa; phylum Chordata; class Actinopteri; order Cypriniformes; genus Paedocypris; species Paedocypris sp. Pulau Singkep. The sequence goes on from MU204268.1 coordinate 21,848, forward strand.
AGAGACGTGCAGTGACTGCACTTAGTGGGAACGGTGAAGGACTTCACGCTGAACTGGTGCGCCTTGGGCTGTGAAGAGCAGAACCACATTATAATGCTGGTTAGCGTTTTTTATTTCCTCTGCTTGTGACTCTGTTTTCTTTTTTGATTAAATCTCATCCTATTATTCACTGTTATTAAGTGCGTTGTGAAAATAACTATTTCGATAAAATCGTCCGAAACGAGTCACGGATTCAGTTTCCGCTGCTTAGCCTCTTAGCCACGCTATTGCTATGAAACATGCATAAAAACGTGACAATTATATACAGGATTTAAAGATAAAAAAAAATAAAAAGATATTAATAAAACTGTAAAAAGTATAAATGATTAAAACACTGCACAAATAAGATGAACAATTATCCATAGAAGGATTGAAGTTGTAGCGTGTGTGTGTGTGTGTGTGTGTGTGTGTGTGTGTGTGTGTGTGTGTGTGTGTGTGTGTGTGAGTGTGCGTGTGTGTCAATAACGATTGTTGAATGCTTCATAACAAGCCACTGTTTTTTCATCTGTATGTATCATCATTATGTAAACAACTACAATTATAATTCAACTGTAAATATTAAGTTTTTTTTTTCTAAATGGTAATAACATGGAACATAGACAAAGTCAGACCACAAATAATTCCTTGTGTGTGTGCATATATATATATTTAATTATTATTTGTTTTATATTATAGAAACCATGATTTACAATGAAACTTTATATTTTTGAGAATGTACTGTAAGCTTCAATTCGCATTTTAATTTATTCAGTGGTTTTATTTTAAACAAATCTTCCTTTCAGCTTTATTGCTTTGTTGGGGTCTTCACATCTTAAGGGGAGATTGTTGTTTATTGTAACAATGTTTAAAAAAAAAACATCAATTCAATTCCATGTAAAATAAAAAGACAATCTGCTTCGGATGTTCAAGGGAGAATAAAATTATTTTAAAATATTATTATGAATATAATAAAATGTACTTAAAATGTTACAATTTTAAATAAATATTAATTTTAAAAAGCATTTTCAGCTAAAAACATTTATGTTTATGTATAACAATATGACGTTTTCAATGACATATTAACTCTTTCTGAATCGATCTCTTGATCTCCATTTTCCTGAAAGACTCTGTGCTCGACTGTCTCACCTTGGGTGACGAGTGTCCCAGGCTTCCATAACTCGACCTTCCTGTCGGAGTCTGAAGACTTCGGGAAGTTTGGTCAACCAACTAGTGAGCGAGAATGAAAAATTGTGACTTTGATTAGAGTTTATTAAAAAAGGAGATTTGCTGACAAAAAGATGAATCCACCTCGATGGGCTCCAGGTCACTGGCAGTGGAGGGAGAGCGCGAGCGAGAAATACGCCGAGACCTCGAGTCCTCGTCTCGAGACGGAGTGTTAGATGGTGTGAAATCCACCGAGTCCAGCTGAGGAGAAACCAGGGAATGTCCATCACTAGAGAAGGTTCATCATCCATTTTTTTAACTCGTGCAGAGCGGAGCAAACACACACACACACACACAAGGCGATACGGAAAATATCATTCAGCTTCTCGTTGTAATTGCAAACCTTCAAAGCTCCAGGCCTTGGCGCCAAAACCCCATCTCGACTTTTATATGCCACCCGGGGCAATTTTGAGGCGCCCACCCAGAGCCCCACACCCACAAAACAGGAAAACAGCATGCGAAAGCCACAAACATGTGATTAACATCGACTCTTAACATTAAAGAACCTCGCTTGCCATTACACAACAAAACTTTGTTTAACAAACTTGTCTCTAATAAATCCCAATTGTTCTATAATGTTAATCCGGTTAGCGTGAAGAAACCCCACATATAAACGTAGCAGTTTTGAATACGTATGTGAAGAGTTCAAATTAAAGACGCTATTTTGTAAAACCCTCAAACGTTTAAATGCGCCATTCCGCTTTTAAACGGCCACATTAAGAAGAATAAACCCCAGTTGACTCTTTATTCATTTTTGTATCACTGGTGATGCAGTTTGTTTATCGTTAATTTACAGGGACTTAAAAAAAAAATATATTAAAAAAAAACGAATACAAGTATACACTTGTAATACATAATTGTATCACCAGGTGGCAGCAATTAGTCGCTACAAGGTGCTTCCATTGCAGTTACCACTAGGGGAGCTGCTCCAAATTTGAAAAAAATCGATTGTGGCGTGGTAAATTGTTGTCTAAAACGTGTCTTAAAAAAGAAAAAAATATATATAAAGCATTTTTCTTACTTTTCTTACTTATTTTTAAGTAATTTTTAAAACTGTATAATTGGGGGAAAAAAAACCTGCGGTACCCCGCATTAAAGGTTAAAGCCAAATGAAGTTAGACAGCACGAACAACCTCAAAATCAAACGTTAAACCTTCGACAAGCACAAGAAAGATCTCATGCAGTTTAGATATCTCCACAATCAGACCTGCCACCCATGCAGCACCACCACAGGATGGAGGAGACAAGAGAGGGTCTTACGCGTCTAGTTTTGCTTCCTGGGCCGAAAGATGGCGATCGCTTCATATGAGAGAGAGAGAGAGAGAGAGAGAGAGAGAGAGAGAAGGTCAGAACCATAAACTATCTGTATGAGCTCTCCACCAGACAGGGAAGGGAGAAGAGCGAGGGTCTGCAGGAACAGGTCACCCACCACAGATGTCCAGCACACCTTCAGCCTGATGGTCACCATTATGTTCTGTTGAATAATCCTACTGGACGGCTCAGGGAGTTTACAAAAAAGTCTGGATCGAATTCTCCTTTCTTACAAAAATGGAAAGCGTTTTCGAAATTGAAACCACATGACAAAACCTCTGATTTAAACTATACTACCAATGTATAAAAGTCTCTCGTTATAGTTATAAACTGTAGAACTAATGTTTGATAATCACTAAAGAGACAAAATAACTAATGTTTTAAAACTACTATAAAATTATAAAAATATCATCTCTATCATCTTTCTAAAAAAGATATACATCTTTTGCACAAGATTCTGCGTAAGTTTAACTGCGTGAAATTCTAAAAACAATGGAAAGTGTAAAACTGATGTTTAAAAACTAAAACTCTAAATTAAAACTAAAAAACGTAATTCAAATGTTGTTGTGATTATGGTATTGGATTACGTGTAATTAACATAAACTCTAGTTCAGAATATTTTTCCCCATGTACCTCCTCTAGGGGCAATATTTGGTGAAACGAAAAAAAAAACTAAAAATACGATTTGAATACGATACTATTTGGTGACACGGTAAATACGATTTGAAACTATTTGTAACTATTTTGTATAAAACAGGGGTGGGCAAACTACACATGTTAAATGTTTTAATCCGGCCCGCCGAACTGGTAAAAATTTAATGAAAGTCAGACTTTTTTTTTCAATGTAAATTCGGTTAATCTGTTGTGAAGGGTTGTTTTGTTTATTTTTTATGTAACACATTTTAAAAAGCGGAACCACAAACGTAAAATTGTACTACTATATTTTTAACATTTATTTTAAACTGTCAGTCTAAGGAATCAGATGCCAAAAATATCTTACATTTCTAAGAAACTAACAAAAATCTTCACGTTTTGGTTTGAAACTTTAGTTCCGCTTCAGATTTTTTTTTGCCCTTTTCTTTTATCATTTTATCTTCTGGACTGGCACAAGATTGGCTGGTGAGAATGTGATTGACAGTCGCTAGACCAGGAAGCCCGGTCAATGTGGCCCGCGAATCAAAAAGTTTGCACACCCCTGCTATAAAATATCGTAAACCACTCAGAATATGTCCGTGTGACACTGCTGATGGTGTGTGACCAGAGGAACAAAAACATTTAATCTGACTTCATCACGGTCAATTTAACCGCAGCTTCCCAAGCTAAGAAGTCAATGAGCCCCATCAGGAATGTGGGATTAAAGGCACACGCGGGAAAACAACGGGAGATTAACAACACGTGGAGAGAAGTCACTAGGTTAAAGGAGAACTTACATCTTCCCGAAAATCAACTAAAGATGAAGAAGAAGAGGAAAAGGAGTCCTGATGGACAACAGAGCGGTTAGAAGGAAGCACGCGAGAAATCTCCAGGAAAAAAGATTGTGAGATAAGTCTGATCACGAAGAGTCGCGTAATTCACAATCCACGTCAAACTCACATCGAACTGGTCCAGAGCAGACGTGGGAGCGTTCAGGAACGCCAGGAAGGAATTCTGGGAATCCTGATGCTTCACACCTTGAAAGAAAAAGACATATTTGAGAAAATGATTTATGAAAATGAGATATCAGTGCTGTGGGATATACACCGGTAATTACCATGTAGGTTTATATTGCCTACAGCGGCGGAAACGATCACAAGTTAAAAATATCTTGTTTTAGGCTCAGTTGATTTCAAATATATTTGTTTTACACTCAACTGAATGCCATAGGATTATCTATATGCTAAACCTTACAGAGAATTTAGTTCATGAGCTTTAAAGACTTGAACAAGTAAGTAGTGTTGTCACGATACTAGAAATTTCCACAAAAAATATTGATACTCATAGTAAAGCTGAAACAATGTTAGGGCCTTTTTATTTTGCTTTTTTGTTAAGCTGAAAGGAAGTGCCAAAATAAATAAACTGGCACAATCTTGTAGATTTTCTAGAAAAGAGAAATGAGACATGTTGTAGATGCTTTCATCTCTGCTACACAGATTATCAAGTGCATACGATTTATCAGCAATTAATAATGTGACACGTGTATTAGCCTCTTAGTTATCATCAGACAAATATCTGTCGATTCGAATTCGTAAAGCTATCAGGTGCACAATTTAGAAAAAAGGAGTAAATAGGGAAAACTAGCAAAATATAAAGGTACGCAACAGTATTTTCTGTGTCCATGTCATCAATACAGGACTATAAACCAAGTGTTCCCTGTACGGAGAAGAAATGTATCCGTGAAACATTGTTTTAATATGTTATCAAAATACATATATCCAATATATGGGGCATTTTTAAATAATATAAGCATGTATATGTTGAAATCATGTTTCACATATGAATTTCAAAAATTACTTTATGAACGATGACTATATTCCCATGTATTTAAATATAATCAACCCGAATAGTAGAAATAGAATATACAGTACTATGTAAATATATTAAAAAGGGGTTAGGGTAATATTAGGGTATAAATATATATATATATTTCACATATATTTCACAAGAATAATACACACATTCATATGTCAAAAAAATGGCTTTTAAGTCTTTTTCCAATTATCAGATTGGATTTTAGATTCGGTTTGTGTTTTCATGAGGTGTTGTAATATTTCAAGTTATCTGTGATTTAACATTTAGAATATTTATTCTATGTTTTATTTGAGTATGTAATACTGTCAATGTTGAACAGTATTTATATGCTTAAAAGTTCAATGGAACACAAGTCGACCTAATCAACTTAAACACTAGTTTTTGGTTTCTGACACCTCACCAGAGCTACAAGACACGTTCCACCAGTGTTCCGCCAGTTTTCGCAGGAATAAACTGTCATAAACCTAGTTTCTGACCATTTATGCCACCGTCTTGTCAAAAAGTCAATGGCTTTCACCTCTCCTCATCTTCAGCTCTTCTGCCTCCCTCCTCAGCCTCTCCATTTCCTCCAGCAGATCCTGGTTCCGGCTTTCAGACTCCTGCAGTTTACTGAAAGAGCGAGAAGGTGGTCGAAAAGCAGACGTGTACGAGCCGGGAGATCCGTCCTCACCCTTCGGTGGCCATGATGGTGGCCCGGACCTTGTTGAGCTCGTCCTGGATGGCCTGCTTGGCTCTGATCTCGGCGTCCAGCGCAGACTGCAGCTCCAGCCGGGCAGACATGTCCAGCTTGGCAAAGCGCCGCATTTTCCAGGGCATGTCCTGAGGAGGAGAGAAGCAATGTTGATGCTGATGCTGATGAGACTCTGCCATGATGCTCTCACCGTTCCTCTGGCTCCCAGGGTGGTGTTCCTCAGACCCTCCAGCTCCTCCGTCATTTTGGTGGCCAGCGCTTGGAGATAACCACGGGCGTCTTTCTCGTCACTCACCCTGGACGGAGGAAATCATGCTCCAGACCTTTATTTTGTATTCGTTTTTTCTAGTGCTGCAATCTTGTTGAATCAGCGGCTTTGAGATGACCAAAATTGAAAAAACTTGAAGTTTTATTATTGGCTGTGACATGACCAAAACTGAAAGATGAAAAACTTTCTTATCACACCTCGAAACTGCAATAAGAAAGTATGGAAAAGAAAGTTTTTACAAAAATTAAAATATGTATTTTTATTATTATTATTATTGTTGTTGTTGTTGTTATCAATTATTAAAACAAAAAAGGCTTGTATTGAAAAAGGCTTTGAGGTGACTAAAGCTCAAAAATGAAAAACTTGCTTATCACACGTCAAAGTTTTAAAAATAGCCTAGGGACTTTTATTTTAAAAGCCCTTATAGAGCTTATACTATGTGCTTTTAAATTGTAAAACTGATTTTTGGGAACATTTGTTTCCCTTCACTACAATACTGAGATTTCTTTGTAATTTAAAGTGCACTATTTAGTTTACTATTACGGTATTGACATATTTTTTTTTAACTATAAGACACATTGGATAAAAAGGCACACCATTAAAAAAAGCCTTTATGCTCATCGTTGTTCACTAACAGGGCACATCTTTTATCATATTTTAGATGTTTACATTTTTAAACATTTTTTGGGATATTAAGTGTGCCTTTTAAAGTGTCTGGTTATGTGTTAGCGTCCGTGCAAACAACTATAAGTACGTGGGTTGCAATTTGTGAGAGCAAACAGATAATTTTAAAAATCATTTAAAAAAATCAGGTTTTATATGTTTTATATTAAATTATATTTTATACTGAATTACAGTTGCAATTAATGTTTGTCCTACAGGATGATTTTAGCCAAATGAAAATCTCCAAAAAATGTATAAAGTCATATAGATTTTTTAATAATTTCAATAATATTTTTAAATTAATTTAAAATGGACAATTTTAAAAATCATTAAAAAAAATCATGTTGTATATATTTTATAATAAATCTGAACTACAGTTGCAATTAATGTTTGTCCTACAGGATCATTTTAGCCAAATGAAAATTTCCCAAAAAATTATAAAGTCATATATTTTTTTTAATAATTAGTAAAAAAAAATATAAAATAATTGTGATGTAAAACTGTTTATCTTTATGACATTAAAATCAAAACAAAATCAAAACAAATTATTTGCCTCACATTTTAAAAGACACAGTGGCCAGGTCGCAGTATTTCTCTCGTGCCAATCATAGTTCAGGGAGATCAGATCGGAAATATTCCGTTAGAGCGCTGATAAACAGGACTTTTATTTTGTGTGCCAGATCAGAAATCGGTTCAAAACAGCCAGCAGGGGGCGTGGTTCCTCGACAGCGGCTAAATCCGCATCACTGCAGCGTTTATTGGCTCTGCAGACAGTATGTGCCATGGCACGCGGCTGCCGGTAGGGGGCGGTCATGAGCTCACTCACCACTGGATGATCTCGGTGATCTGGGCTTCCCAGTGGGCCACGCTCTCCTTCCTGTCCGCCATCTCCCTCTTCTCCTCCTCCAGCTGCTTGTGGCTACTGCCCAGATCCTGGTACATGGAGCTCAACTACACAAAGAGGGAGACGAGGAGATGGTTGGAGGAACGTCAGTCGGGGTAATTCAGTGAGGCTGCCCACTGCTCCGAGTTTGTTCGGATGGGTTAAATGCACAGACGAATTTCCCCATTAATGGATTAGCAAAGTTTCAATTTTTAATCAATTATTTACGCTGACCATATTTTGATTTCCAGAAAAAGAGGAGAACCGGCAAATTTAATTTTTGTAAAAACTTTCTTTTCCAGACCGGCTCGAGACAAATTCAGACCGGCTTCTCGGAAGTTGATGAACAAGCTTTAAAATGCTTCAATGGTGCAAAACTAACTTCTGTAATTAAAAAAAATAAATAAATAAAACCAGTAAAAATATTACCACAACAAAATAATAGTCCTAGACCGTTTTCTAATAAATAAATAAAATATTAAATTAATTAAATTAAATGTTCTAAATATCACCTGTTCTGTTCACAAATATCACTAAAATCACAAATATTAGTGGGCAGTTGTCATATAAAAAGATTTAATACAAAAAAGACAGACAATTTAATTATATAGAAAGCTTAAATGTATTAGTTAATTTGCATAACATGGGTATTATGTTGTTTATTAATGTATTACCTAGTCAGGTAATATATAATATGAAATCATATATATATCATATATTATATGACTAATATTTAATACATTCAATATTAATTTCCTATTTTATAGGTAATACATTAATACGTTCCAGGTACATTTTTATGTGTCTCACCTAACATCTCTCTCTCTCTCTCTCTCTCTCTCTCTCTCTCTCTCTCTCTCTCTCTTTCTAATTTATTAGTTAATTTTCATAACATGTGCATTGTGTTATTTATTAATATATTTATTCAGGTAATATAATAATTTATTATATATTATATTAAGTAATATATTAATAAGTTTCAGGCACATGTATTATGACCTAACATCAACTGAAATGACTGACAATGTTATCGCAGTTATTCTACTATTGAAAACTATTGTGATGTAAATCACTGTGATATTATAAATAAGATGGCGTTTGAATTCATATAACATTGATTTCTAACTTCCTGCTGCGTCATGTCTGTCTCACGTCTTATGTCAGCGATCTTCCTTATTGGATGATTTTTCACTCTGCTCACTTCCTGATTGGATGATTTTTCACTCTGCTCACTTCCTGATTGGATGATTTTTCACTCTGCTCACTTCCTGATTGGATGATTTTTCACTCTGCTCACTTCCTGATTGGATGATTTTTCACTCTGCTCACTTCCTGATTGGTTGATTTTTCACTCTGGTCACTTCCTGATTGGATGATTTTTCACTCTGCTCACTTCCTGATTGGATGATTTTTCACTCACATCCTGATGGTTCCTCGGTTTCTGACTAGGGTTTGTCTTTCCTGTCAGCTCAATTCCTGATTGTATGATTTTTCAATCAGTTTAGATTCTGAAAGGGTTGGTTTGATTTTGTCAGCTTGCTTTCTGATTGGCTGATTTTTTCAGTCTGCTCACATTCTGATTTAATGACTTTTTTTGTCAGCGTGGTTTTTGACTGGATGAATTCTGCATCGGCATGGTTTATGATTGGATGTTTTTTTCTGTTAATATTGCTTTCTTATTGGATGAGTTTTGATCGGTTTGATTAATTAATGGATTAGGGTTTTTTTTTGGTCAGCTTGCTTTCTGATTAAATGATTTTTCAGTCTGCTCACATTCCTTTCACCGAGCTGTCTGATTGGATGACTTTTCAGTCCATTCACATGCTGATTGGATGATTTTAGTAGTTGGCTTACATCCTGATTGGATGATTTTTCAAACAGCTTGCTTTCTGATTGGGTGTTTTTTTTCATGCTGGCTTGCTTTCTGATTGGATGATGTATCTGCTAGCTTAGTTTGCCAATAGCTATGATTACACGTAACAACTTTAATGCATCTTTCTTTGATTCCCACAAGTTCTGATTATAAAAGAACAAAGTAAAGGAGTCATAATAGCGTCTTTGATGTTTTCTGATTTCAATCACGTGTCTATAAAAGTATGGATAAACTACTAGGTGACATTTAAACAACTTTTGGTCGACTTTGACAGAAACAATCCTGCAGCTCAATCTGGTTCAGACATAGAGGAAAAACCTTGAAACGAATCCTGCAGATAAAACCACCTCTGAAACGCAAAAAACACGAGTGAAATCGTGTTTAATGGTCTTCGACATCGCCTGTGCTTGTTTTTCTCCTCAGCGTCCAATCAGATGTTGCCGCGTTGTTTTAACTGGCCTGCGTGTTCGAGATTTTACCGTAAAGAAACGTTAGAAATCTTAAAGCTGCACACCACAAAAAATAAAGAGCTCCGTCTGAACAGGCCGAATCTCATTTCACTCCAAGTCTAAAATAAACACAGGGGGAGCCAAGAAGTGTGTGTGTGTGTGTGTGTGTGTGTGTGTGTGTGTGTGATTCTGCTCTCGGAATGTCAGCAGACGTGCCAAAGGAAAATGGGGCTTTTAATTAGTCTGGTGTGATGCTGGAGATGTGGACTGACCTGCTCCACCTCGGCGCTGAGCTTCTTGTTCTGGTCCGATAGATGAGCTCGTTCCTGCTCGTGCTTCGTCTCCGACTCCTCTCGCTCCGTTTGACTGTCACAGACGCACAACGGCGTAAATATACGGCCAGAACATTTCGCAACCACCGTTTCTGCTGCTATTCCAATTTAAAAGTTTCATTTTCACACCGTTGTAATGACATGACTTGCTTTGGATAAAAACATCTGGAAAATATGTAACTGAAAATCTAAAAGGGAAAATTGTATGAACATGTAAAACACAATTTTTTTAAAATCCATTCAAAAAGCATGGTATTAGTTAAGTTCTACTACTGTAGAATAAATGCGTCTCTACGTGATATGTACAATATATGGAAAGAGTGAAAGTTATAAATATAAATAAGTAAAAAAATATACAGTAGAATTACTAGAAATTATGATTATTATTTGGAATGTATAATTACCGTAACTAATAAGAGAAAAATTCCATGATTACAGATTTATTACAGAATATCTAAAAATGTAAAACAGGTCAAATTAATGTAAAACATAATATTGTTAAATGCATTAAAAAAGCATAATAGTAGGTAAATTTTGTAATATTTGTAAAAGTAGTAATATATGGTACGAAAATACTAATATACGGCATGTTTCGCTATACATTTACATATATATATAGAGTATTTGCAATATAAAGAATTATAACAATTATTATCATTTTGAATTTATAATTAACATAACTAAAAAGAGAGAAAATCTATGATTATGTAATTCAAATGGATTTATTAGCAAATTTAAAAAACTATGTAAAACTTGTCAATCAAATGAAAAACTATTTAAATTTTAAAATGCATTACGAAAGCAAAATATTAGTAAAATTGCACTCCTTGAATGTATTACATTAACTAAAATGTGTTACAGTAATATATATTAAATAATGTATTTACTGTAATAAATAATAGTAAATATATATATATATATATATATATAAATACACACAAACACACACACACACACACACATATATATATATATAATTACATTTTAATTAAAAAATTAAAACTTTCTTTTGTCACGTTGTTTTAAAAAAACGGTAAAATATATATATATACAGTGAATTAATGTTTTTTTGTTCTCCATAGATCTAAATTATTATTTAAAAAAATCCATGCTACAGTAAGTTTATGACTATTAAACTAATCATTTGGATTTTCAGTTACATTTTGAGCTTCTTGACGAAACAAAGGCAGATCAGACAGTGAAGAAGTGTTAATAGTGTCAAAATATATTTTTCTTGTGTTCTTGTATTTTGTGTTACATATAAACCGTTTCTTGCCTTTTATATTTTGGACCACATTTTAATTTATCGCATTTATTTGTATTTGCATTATATTTATTTGTATGTGCTTTCACATCTTTCTTCTGCCCCAAACGCAGTAGCAACACTAATTTCACTGTAACCCTGTGAAACAATCACAATAAAGTATAGCAAAACAAATTCAACTGTGATTAATGGCGTAAAAAATAACTGACGTGATTAAGCACTTCAAATTAACCGCGTGCGTTAACGCGTTAACTTTGACAGCAATAAAGGCATTCTATTCTATTACATATATGGTGTCAGAAGGTTTCTTTTTTTTTTTTTTTGGCACCTTTCTCTGCGGATCTTCTCCAGTTTGTCTTTGAGCACGAGGACCTCTTTCTGAAGCGTGAGGTGAAGACCCTCGGCGTCCCGGAGCTCCTTCTTCAGACCCTTGAGCTCGCTGCTGTGGAGCGTCTCCCGGCGACTCAGCTCCTCCTCGTACTGGACGTTCTTCTTCTCCAGCTCCGCCCGGATTCTCATCAGCTCCTGCTGCTGGTCCGAGCCGCCCGCAGTGTGTGGAGGTCCCGCCTGTTTCAGCTGCTGTGAGGACCACCACAACGTTCAAATGTCAAAAAATGCATGCGTGTCTATTGAATATAAGACCTAGCCCTGAAAATAAGACCTAGTTGAGCCCAGCAAAAAAAATCAGACGGAAACGAGAATCTATTAGTAAACACAGTGGTTACGTAAATCAACTCTGAACACTAGTTACTAACACACACACAAAAAAGTCAAACGTTCCTTGTAATTTTACATTGACGCGGTTTGTGTGACAAAAAAAAAATCAGTGAGTGACAAAAATGTAGTTCCACGCATCAATGACGTCATCAATTCATTTGTCATGAATGAGGATGTCATTCATTTAATTGTCATGATGCCATCCATTTTTTTGCCATGTATAATGACGTAATTTTTTTATTGTCATGATGTCATCCATTATTTTGATATGAATGATGATGTCATTTTTTGAATGCCATGAATGATGTTGTCATTAATTTATTTGTCATGACGTCATAATTTTTTTTACTATGTATGAGGATGTATTTATCTGAATTGTCATGATGTCATCAATTATTTTGATATGTATGATGATGTAATTATTTGAAGTGTCAGGAATGATGTCATCAATTATTGTTGCATGGATAATGATGTCATTAATTTTTTTGTCAAGATGTCATCAATTTGTTTACCATGTATGATGATGTCACCAATTATTTTGTCATGATTAATGATGTCATACATTTTTGTCATGATGTCATCAGTCGTTTTTCCATGTATGATGGGGCCATTAATTGAATACCATGAATGATGTTATCGATTATTTCATCATGACTGTTGTCGTTCATTTATTTGTTGTGATGTCATCATTTTTTTTACCTTGTATGTTTAGTTGAGTTCAGCCATGTATGATGATGTCATCATTTGAAGTGTCAAGAATGATGTCATCAATTAATTTGTTATGAATGATGACAAGTTGTTTGTCATGAAGTCATCACTTTTTTTTTGCCACGTATGATGTCACTCATGTATTTGTCATGATGTTATCAATTATTTTGCCATGTATGATGATGTCACTGTTTGAAGTGCCATGAATGATGTCACTAATTTATTTCTCATGATGTCATTAATTATTTTGATGCAAATTAAAACGATGCAGTTATAAATAAGTCACGCGTGAGTTGATCACCATCGAGTGGCTTCTACATTTTGAGCCACATTTCAGAATTATAACAATAATGACTAAAATGCTGTATTTGAGCAACAACAACAAAAAAAAACAGTTCTACTCTGAAAGTAAGACCTAGTGTGGCATTTGGGGCATGTAAACTACATAATTCGCTAGCACTTTATAATAACTACACCTTATTTAGCATTAACTAAGCATGAATAAGACCTTTATTATAAGACCCTTTCGGTGTTTTCTTCATCATTAATTAATACTTATTAAACCATAAACAGATGATTTCTTCACGGAAAATCTTAACTAACTATTAACTAACTAATAACAAGCTCCTGAACACTTCATGAATTAAAGCATGAGGTAATCATATTTTCATGCGTTATTAGGTATTAAATAACAATGACTAAGCAGCTTGTTCATGAGCTTATTCATTACATGTTCATCATTACCAAACGTGTTACTAAGTATTTGTCACGTCTAATCCATAACGTTGTTAATAATGAATAACGGTCTTATTCAGGCTTAGTTAATGCTAAATAAAGTGTAGTTATTATAAAGTGCTACCCAAATGTGTTACTAAGTATTTGTCACGTCTAATTCATAATGTTGTTAATAATGAACAAAAGGTCTTTTTCATGCTTAGTTAATGCTAAATAAGGTGTAGTTATTATAAAGTGCTACCCATAAGTCTTTAGAATAATAACTGTGTAAATTCTACTAGCTGAGCGTCACCTTCATCCCCTCCAGCTCCTCTTCCAGCTGTCGGCTGTACTGTTCGCTTCTTTCCCGAAGCTTCTTCTCTTTCTGAGCGTCTGCTGTCTGCTCCTCAGCCTGAGCCTCCAGCTAAAGCCACAGAGCCAGACTTCATTAGTGGTCAGTGGCCACCGTCCACGCTCCAGTGGTTTGCACCTCTTTACGCATCCTCTCGGCTTTACGGATGTCCAGACGCAGAGCTTCCAGCTTCTGTGACGCTCCTTCCATCTCCTCCTCTCGCTCTCGGAGCTGTCGGCTCAGACGCTGCTTCTGCGTGCGCAGGTCACTCAGCTGCCCGTTGAGCTGGGAGAACTCCTCCATCGCCAGCTTCTTCTGACCGTGAGCCTCCTTCAGGTCCTTCACCTGGGCCTTTAGCTTCTCTCCCGAGTCTAGTAGCTTCTGAAGACAGACACTCGCAGTGAGAGAAGACTGGGGGATCTAGTTGACTCACATCTACGCTCGTGGATTTTGTGATGGAGCATTGTAGGGAATTATCGGGATAGAAGTGTTTTTGGAGTGTGTTAGCTATTGTGTTTTACTCAAGTACTCAAAGGAAGAGCTCATTGTCAGCTCAGTATTTTTTTTGAGCTTCCGGATTTAGCGAATGTTTGAATTTTCGAATTGTTCTATTTTTAGAATTGTTCAAGTTTTCCAGATTTTTTTTTTAACTGCTATGGAGCAATGATCTCGCTGCAAAAAATCCACATGGAAAAATAAGAAAAAATAAATATCCACATGGAAAAAAAAGAAAATAAAAAATCCACGCGGAAAAAAAATATCCATATGGAAAAATAAGAACATAAAAAACAAAATGAGTTAAAAGCAGGATTCCTAGACTTTCTCAAAGGTAAAATTCAAGCACTTTCACGGTCTGTGTTCAAGCTTCTTCAGCACCATTGTTGTGGCTATATATAGTTAATGTATAATGTATTACATTTTTTGTATTTTGTATTCATGTATTAAATTAATGTTTAATTCAAAGGTCTGCCTGAATACAATCACGATAAAATGAAACTTAACCATTTTAATCAAGAGATAATACGCAACAAATAAAAACAAAGTTGTGCTTTGTAATAGCAAGTGTCACTGTCTGTCTAGTCGACTGTTGATATTTTTGCATACAGTTGATATAAAACACTTATTTTGGACTTGTGTCCAAAGCCACTTTGCATTTAGATTTTACATTTCCATTCCTATTATTCGGGAGGCGCTTTTTAACAAAGTGCTGTTCATAAGATGTTCTCCAAGCAGAAGGAACTTTTCTGGTCTTCGTCATAGTCGTTAAATCATACAAATATTTCAATTAGTGTATTTCGTGTTTAATACAGCTGCTTTGAGACTTTAAAAAGCTTTTTACAAATCAAATGTTTGAAATTGTAGTAGCTGAAACGGCAAACGCAGACCTTGTGCAGATCTTTGTTTTCCTGCGAGACATTCTGGAGCTGCTTTTCTAGGCCCTTGATGACTTTAGACGAGTCTTCTAGGTCTTTCCGGGTGGTGCTGGCTTCCTCCACCTGCTGTCCTAGCTGTTCCGAGTCTGGCAAGACCAAACAGCGTCACTTGTGGGGACTCAAACCTGAAAGTCCATCAGGTGTCCAGCAAGCGTACCTGCGATCTGCTTCTTCAGGATATCGATCTCGCTCTTCAAACTCCGTATCTCCACCTCCTTATTCGCACTTCCCGGGGTTTCGGAATCGGTATGTTGCAGTGCCTGCACTGTCTGGGTGGATTCTGCAGTGTTTGAGAAGCAGTGAGTGTTTCTAGAAGAGCTTAGAACACGACGAGGCCTTCACCTTGGAGCTTACGAGCCAGTTCGGTTTTCTCCTGTTCCAGCCGGCGGATTCTTCTCTCGTAGGCCTCGGAAGCCAGACTCTCCTCAAGGCTGCGCTGCAGGTTGGCATCGAGCTGGGCCGGTCCTATCAGGTCCCGCAGACATCCTCGATCCGACAGCGTGCTGCAATTACCGTCTCATTACATTCCATATTCCATGCAAAAAGTGTTGAATTCATTAAAGAAGTGTTTGTTTTTCAATTCAGCGACACTTTTTTCGTGACGAAAATTAAAAGAGAACTGTGTAAAAACTCACGCTCACGGACGAAAAGTACATTTATTGACACTTTCGTCAACGGATAAAAACGAAATAACGAAAAAACGAAACAAAAATGCCTTCCGTGACGACGTTCAAACATAATCCAAGCTTGTGGTGAAAGTCAAGTGAAAAGGCAAAAAGAACTACTCCGGCAGGAAAAAACGGTCAAATATATGGATTAATTTTTCACTCAACACGACCTTAGAAAAGTTATCTGTACGCCGCATGTGAAGCAACAATCACAACACACCTGAAGCGCCATCTGCTGATGAAACTTCCTTTTTCACCGTGCAGCCATTTGTTTCTTATAAACGTGATGCAATTATAATTTATTTTATTTAGCTGTAGCTCATTTTCTCTTTGTCGAGGTTGTATTTGTGAAAATACATTTATTTGGATTGAAAGAAAAGTTCACAAAAGTAAGTTCAAGAAAGTACTAATTTAAAAATATTGTATTATTATTGATTTTTATTATTGTTTTTTAATTGTATTTTATTATTATTAATGTTCATAGTTAACTAGGTATTCCGATTTCTCAGACATAGCAACTTTAGTATATATAGCACCTATATTTTCGTTGACCAAATCTATACTGTAATTTAGTCGACTACAATGCTGTGGTATTTAGTTGACTGAAATTAAAGTAAAACAAAAAAAAATTAAGATGAATAAATTGGAACTATAACAAAACTCAAAAGACTATGACTAAAACTGAATTATAAATCTTTGTTAAAATAAACGCTGATGCAAAGAGGGTCAAAACAAAACGTGGTATTAGGATTTACAAGCTGCTTTACGATGGTCTGCAACTGTGAAAATAAACGGAACTTCTTTGTTTCAACTTTACTTCTCATGGAAACTCAACATCCAAAGAAGCTCTGAATTTAAAGCGTCATTGATTGCCACCTACGTGAGAACCGGAAAAAGCAAGTTGTGACTCACCATTTGCTCGTGTAGGTGAAGCCGACGAAGGGAAGATGGTGTCCGGAAAACGCTGTGTGAGAAGGCGGTGGCAGCGTCTCCTGAAATAAAAGCAACGTTGAAAGAAAAAAAGACTTTTCAATAATGTTGGAGACACAATATGGCAAATGTACGCGATTATAAGCACCCCTTGATATTTCATAGCAAAAAAAAGTTGTAATAAAAAAAAAAACTAAAAAAAAAACAAAAAAAAAAACAAGAAATATTTTTCTCTGTAAATTTAAAGAGAAGACGACACTACGCAAAAGCAAAGTATTTCCGTTTTGAAATGCCATGCCTTGAAATGTACGCTTTTATTTACGTGCGTATTTTACCAGCACATATAAGCACCCCCCAACATTTTGAGCTTCTAAAATTGGAAGAAAGGGATGCTTATATTTGTGTAAATACGGTTTATTTAAATTTTAAAAAGTAAAATAAAAAAAAAACAACAAATGCTAGTGGTAAAAGACGCAAAGAAGCCAAACTTGTAGGGAAATGCGTACACAGTTTTTAAGGCAATCGTCATCCACGTCAAAGTTGGAGGTGTCGGTGGGGCTGCTGACTTCCGGGATGTAGGGGGCTTCACATGTGCGGATGTTGTCCCAGTCGATGCCCGTGAAGAAGGGATGCTGTTTAAAGTCTTCGATGCCGTTCTGGCCCAATCGGTGCTCTCGGCTGCAGACCAGGCGGCGAATCAGATCCTTGGCGTCTTCTGACACGTCCGTCACCTGAAGGGGAAACTGGAATCGCTCCTGGAGAGAGTGCTCCTGTGAAGCAAATTTAACGCCGCGTAAGACGTGCTGGTTTAAAAAAAAAAAAAAAAGGCCCAAGCAGCAGACAGCCAAGCAAACCTTGAGGAAGAGCAAAGTTTTTACCTCGTTGTTAGGTTGAGACGACTAATCCAGAACAAAATGGTAAAGAAAAGACAAAAACAAGTTCAATTCAAAACCTCCAAACACTCAGAATCACTATAAAAAAAATGTAAAATGGCTAATCTTCTTGTTTAAACTAACCAAGTCGTCTGGAAATCAACAAAGATTTGAGTGAGAAGAAATTAAAATACATTTGGACTTTAATACCCTAATACTTAACTCAATTAATTCGCACCGCCAGCAGTTTCGTTATAGGGAAATTTTGTTTTATGAACCGCGTTGTACATGTTAAAGCCCTAATCTGTTCTGGGGATCCGTAAATTCAGACAGAATGTTCATATAATTAATAAAATACTGGTAATATATGTAATTTAACATGCTACATAATAGATATTTAAACGTATAAAATGAGTTCTGTGTGTATAGATAAAAATATCTCTTTTTTTAGTGTATTTTCTTAATCGTCTCGACTTTCGTTACAGAAAAGAATTTTGTTAATAGAGACATTATTTTATTGACTTAGCTAACAAAAATTTCGAGTTACAAAAAAATTCGCCCCGCTTCGCAAATTGTTATCGAAAAACGAAACGAGGGTGTCTTTTTTTACTGCAGGGAGATGAGACAGTCCAGGTGTGTAAAACTGTTGCTTAATCTTCATGTATGTCAAATAAACAAAAAAAAACACAACAAATCGTAACTGTTGCCGCGAGATTAAGGAAATCTGGGGAATTTGCGTGACGTATATTCAAGATGGCGGTATAACAACCGATTGTTCACTAAAGATATACCTTTACTAACACCTGGCAAAGGGCAAAATTTTAATATTTATTACCAATATTTTTTTAAATGTTTGTAAGAATTGACTAATGCTTGGCACGGATTAGATGAATTACGTGTAAAATGCGTCTCATTTAATGAAATTTCACTAATAAACTGAACCGCTCTCCGCACGGATTAATTTAGTAAATTGGGGTATCACTGTATATATATATATATATTTCGCAAATCAAAAATTCTTACACGTAAATGTAAAAGCTTCCTCACGCATGTCATGAAACATCTCACCTTGTGGTTCATGATCTTGCCGTAGGTCTCCACCAGGGACTCGGCGTAAAATGGAGTTTCTCCGTAGAGCATCTCATACATGCAGACCCCCAGAGACCACCAGTCACACTCCGGCCCGTATCGCCCCTTCCCGTCCTCCATCGCCTGCAGGATCTCCGGAGAGATGTAGTCCGGAGTCCCAACTGCTACGGAGGATTGAACCTGCATCACACACAAGAGACCAACAAATGACATAAAATAAAAGTCCCCCGCGGGTTGAAGCGTCAGACCCACCGTCCCGTCCTCTCTCAGTCTGAGGCAAGAGCCAAAGTCTGCCAGCCGGATGTGACCGTTCATGTCCATCAGGATGTTGTCTGGCTTGATGTCCCTGGAAACACAGGATTTTAATTTAATCAATACGCAAAAATGCATGTTTAATTGTGTGCAACTTTTTCGTTTAGAAAAATTTATTCATCATAACCGAAAATTCACATTTTGCACTGCTAACAAAACATTATGATCGTGTAATATTGACGCGGTTCACTATCAATAAGGAACAAAGGTTAGACAGATTCCAGGCATTCAATGGTCATAATAAGACTTATAATGCATCATTTAAATGTCATTCATTTCATTAAAAAGTCTATTGACTTTTTTGTGCATCCAAACACAAAATACTGGATCACTAAATATAAAGAATAAAGGTGTAGAATTATAAATCATAGAATAATAAAGGTACTTTTTTCAAATTAAAATGTATTTTTTTTATCTTCCATAGAACGACGAGTTTTTGCACTAGTCATTGTTGCTTAAAACGCCATAATCTCCCTGGATATTCGTTGTTAATAAAAATCATAGATGTGTTTTTAAATTAATACGCCAATTATTACTTAGTAGTTCATACTAAAAATGTGAGGTTTTTTTTTACACATTTGGGAGATAAAAAGTCTATTTCTTTCAAGTTGTAAAGTTGGATTTAAGGCATTTTATATTTTATTTATATTTACTTTGTATTTTCTTTGTTATCCGAAAAGTTATACGTCATAATTAGCAATTAAAAAGTAAAATCAGAAAATGCTGTGGTAAAACATCCTCAATTCACAAAATAAATACATTAAAAAAAAAAAATCGCAATTGTGTGGAAGAAAAAAGAAATCTCTGTATTCGGAAGTTAAACATCGCAATTTTTACATTTATATTTTTTAGTCCGAATGACTTCACAGCACTTTACTAACAAACCACAACATGAACGTATTAATATAACTTAACAATAAAGCTTCTTCGCATAAATCAATGTAAAATCTGCGCCATGGCATTACTGGGTACAAACGTCAGAAATGTTTAAGACGACTTTGTTTATCGGCGTCAATAAATCAGCCGAGCGGCACGAGCACGAGACTGTAAACCAGAGAAGCCGAGGAATGAAG
>MU204268.1:45719-142071 GCA_017309775.1 Paedocypris sp. Pulau Singkep
ACTGAACACACCCACAACCTCTGTCCACACCCTTATCATCTAACCACGCCTCTAACCTATAACCACACCTCTAACTGAACACACCCACAACCTCTGTCTACACCCTTATCATCTAACCACGCCTCTAACCTATGACCACACCTCTAAACTATGACCAGACCTTCAACCTCTGACCACGCCTTCAGCCTCTGATTGCACCTCTCTTCTCTGACCACTCCTCCGAGATGGAGTGACCACACCTCCAAGCTCAAACAGACTCTGACGTTGTAGGTGTAGTGAGAGATTAGGGGTGTGGTCACTGGGTGGAGATGTGGCCAGTTAGAGGTGTGGCCAGAGGCTAGAGGCGTGGTCAAACCTCAAACCTCTGACAACACCTCAAACTTGTCATGTCCCCTATAAACTGCTGTAAGCTCTGACCACGCCTCTAACCTTTGACCACGCCTCTAATCCCATTAATTCTGCTTTCAGCTTTCAACCTCAAAAGAATTTTTCTTTTTATTGGGAATAAAAAGTGATAACATGTAGAGTTTCTCTAAACAACCAGTAAGAGGAACTGCAGATTACTCCTTCAAGGCTTATCAATCATTCCGTTCTTTTGCTCTTGCTCGTCCTTTTATTCACCCGCTCATAGGGCTGGGTGATTAATCAAAAAATGATCAAAATAGAATTTCAGAACATACAATCGGTCACATTTTTCCAGGTCGATTATTTTGATTATTTTCCATTTTTGAAAAAAAATAACTGAGTCTCATGGAGTGAGTCTCACAACATTAGCAGCTTGACTTGACAAAAAAAAAAAAAAAAAAAAGCGCAGTCTTTTCAGTTAGAGTAGATTGTCAAATGCATCAGGTCCAAGTCCGAAACTTGAAAGAGTTAAACACACTTGCATTTTTTAGTAAGAACTGAGGAGTACATTCATGTTCATACAGTGACGTGATGAGATCACTAAGATCGATCTAAGTTCAACTTTCATTACAACAATCTGCTGTTTACAGAAGATGCAAGAAATGCACGGGACACATCTTATTATAAATTATATCTTATTATAAATGAGTTGTTCTACTTAGAAGCGAACTGCTCATTTTCCATGTAAATAAGGAAATATAAAAAACTTTAATAAAGTTATGTGTAAAGTTAATGTAAAGTTTAATTACTTTAAACTTTTAAACTTTAATTAAGCGATTGTGTGATTGAATTTCAGTTGTTGATGATCAATAAATAGTCCTATAGAAGATCTGTGTGTGTTTCCATCAATTCTTTTAAAATCAAGTAATGCACACTTTATCGAAAAAAAAAAAAAAATTTGCCAGTGAACTATGAGGGGGAAATGTAAAAAATTAAATAACATAACCGTTCAATAACTCTAATCGGGTTAAAATGTTCAATAAATCGCAACATGACAGATTTCCGTGTGTGTGCGGCTCCAGCTTTGCACTCACCTGTGAACATAATGCAGCTGATGCACGGAGTCGATGGCCAACACCATTTCAGCCAGGTAGAACTTGGCCATGTCTTCAGGCAGACGGTCTTCAAACTTACTGAGCAGAGTCAGCAGGTCCCCACCCACGTAGTAGTCCATCACCAGGTACTGTTGGGAACCACACTACTAGTTAAAGACAAACCAGGTAGATCTGGGGTGTGTGTGTGTGTGTGTCACAGGTCAAAGGTCGGCCTGTGGGCACTTGTTGAGTTTTGCTTAGTAGACTAGCAATTCGTAAAAGGTTTAACAATGCTTAACTAGTCCTCATATAAACAGTCACTGAAAGCTGGAAAATGATTTATAACTACTGTACTTGAACTAATCAGGAGTTCAACCGGATTAAGTGCGAATTAAGTGTTCTATTAACCCACTGATTAAATGTTATTTTACGTTTGCTTAATTTATGAATGAATTAGCGGTGCTATTATATATATAGTGCCTAAATAAAGTGTGAAAATAGACATATTAGGCATGATATATAGTTGCGTTTAAAGCCTGCCTTAACAGTATTATACATAACCGACTTAGTAATGTAGGAACAATGCTTAAAAAAATGCTAAATTGATTATTTATTGATATAACGTATGGTTCATAGCACGTAGTAATTTTAACTTTTTTTATTTGCTTTTGTATATTTAATGTATATTTTTATGTTTGTAAAATATATATTTTGTGTTCTATGTTCTTCTATATTGTGTTCTATTTTCTTGCCTTTAAACCGTTTCTTGCCTTCGACATTTTGGACGGTATTTTAATAAATTGTAGTTCTTTATTTTGGTTATTCAGTGTTTTTTTTTTACCGTTATCTCATCTTGCTTTTTGCACCAAACGAAGCAGCAAATTGTAACCCTGTGATACAACGACAATAAAGGTTTATTCCTTATTCTATTCTATTCTATTAAAGGGTTGTTTGATTGTCAAGGTAGAATGATATGGGTGTGGTCACTGTTGAGATTAGGTCCGGCAGAGTAATTGAGGGTATTTTGATGATTGGGGTCAGGGGTCAGGGGTCAGAGAGAGGTCATGTGATGTTTTTGCATGTATGTAAATTGTGGGACCTCACTATGATATAAAAATAGGTTTTGCCTATGTGTGTGTTTGTGTGTGTGTGTGTGTGTGTGTGTGTGTGTGTGTGTGTGTGTGTGTGTGTGTGTGTGTGTGCGTGCCTCATTGCTCTCTTCGCTCACAATCTCATTCAATCGTTTTATTCTTATCTCAGTTTTACTTTATTCTTTAACTCGGTAAAGAAGTGACACACATCTGTCACACATTGTGTTTGAATTTGCACGTTATGTTTTGTCTTTTCAAAAATGCATCATTGTATTTGCACAGTTGTATTTTTGCACAACCAACTTAATGTTGTTTCTTCCCTTTGTTCTTTGCTATTTGTATTTTTGCCTTCACTGTAGTCATTTAAATTGTCTTTATTCGTTTCTGTTAAAAAAGTATTTCTTTCTCTGTATTTTGCTGCTGTAGAACACAAAAATTACCCCTAGTGAGAATAAAATCTTATCTCGTTCATTTCATCAGTATAATCTCGATCTAGAATGCCAGTCTAGTAAAAGAGTCAAACACTTTAAGACCATAAAAACCACAGTCACATGACCTCATAGCTCCGCCCTCATCAAAGGATGTGATAGTGAGTGCTCTCACGCACCAAGTTATTCTCATCCTGGAAGGAGTAGTGTAGAGTAGTGATCCACTGGCTGTCCCCGTTCACCAGCACGTCCCGCTCCTCCCGGAAACACGCCGTCTGAGCAGAGAAGGACTTTCAAAGTCAGCACTCGGAAAAACACACAATCAAGAGGGACCAGACAGGAAGTAGCGCTCCACCAGGAAGCTGAGAAAGCGCCGCATCAGCGGAACGGCGAAGGCTGGCTGCTGATTGGACAAGGCTTCATACGTGATTTAAATTACACCAATATAATTCCATCTTTTCAAATGGTATGGAATTAATTAGTGCCAAAAATATCGAACGTAAATTTCGAGGAAAACCTTCATCGTATTTGTAGTATTTAAACATTTGTCCGGACTCGCTATTTAGTGTGCACGTATACAGTGAGGATGTGATTGACAGTTCACATTCTCAGCATGAATGCAGCTGTCAATCACATTCTCACCATCCAATCAGAGAAGGGCCGCCCCCACGTGAATCTTGGGACAAAACTTCAAACGCAAAAAAAATGTATGCAAAAAAAACCGAAAGAAAAACCTGAAGCGAAAAAAAAAGTTTCTAATGAAAACCTAAAGAAAAATTAAAAAAAACGAAACTTTAATAAAGTTATTTACTTTTTTTGACAAGAACAAAGTGTTTGTGTGCTTTAATTTCAGTTGTTGATGATCAATAATTAATCCTATAGATGATCTGTGTGTGTTTCCATCAATTATTTTAAAATCAGACAATGCACACGTGAAACTTGCACTATTGAAAGAAAAATATTTCACTTTTAATGTACATTTATTGTGAACTATGAGGGGGAAATGTAAATAACGAAACAAAATAACCGTTCAATAATTAAAATCGTGTTAAAATGTTCAATTAATCGCAACATATGACTTCCGTGACTTGATTTCTGTGTGTTTACGTGTTTGCAACTTCCTGCGACTAGCGACAACAAAATCAGCTTTTCTTTCTTGGGAAATTGATCATTTATAGCCGTAAAAGCAACAGATTCCTAAAATACTGCCGTTTACAGAAATGCTAAAGCAGATTATATTACATTACAGATTACGAGAGAAACTCACCTCGGCCCTTTTCAGCATTTCCCATTTGTTGAGGATCTTCATGGCGAAAACTTTGTCTGTGTTTTTCACCTTCACAACTGCGACCTGGAACGAAATAAGAGTGTATACGAAGAACGTTATACGAAGATTATATAGTCTTAATTTGGCATTTACACCGAAATTTTGTAGAATAAAAAGCTAACATGGGTTTACTCTGATACTCCGAAATTCTCCAAATTGGAATAAAAAAAAAATAGAGTGAGAGTGTAAAGCTCTGTGATTGGTTGGAGCCAGTTTAGAGGGTGTGTCCTCACTTGTGATTGGCTCCACCTCCTCATGACCAAGAAATGGAAAAATGGTTACGAAAATGAGTGTCTTGAAGTGGGAATAGGGAATTTATATTGGAAATATCTATAAACATTAAAGAAACTAGCAAATGTAGAGTTTTTTTGCACAAACAAACTTTCTACAAACTAGTTTTGTGAGTCACGTTTTATGCTTCAGTTACAAACAATCCCAAAAGTGACTTTTTGGCCTCAAAGCAAAAAAGTGACCTCATAGTGAAATCTCCCATCTTTCCTGATAACCAAGTGAAGCTTAGAAAAGCACAGAAGTGTTTCTCGATGACTTCATGATCAGATAGCGCGGCGCTAAGCTAGCGCTTGTGAAGCAACACATATTCAACTTGGGTTTTGCAGAAAGTGGCTCCTTTTTATTTGCTGATTTCAAAATGAAGTTGGGTTTTATGGAAAAAAAAAAAAAAAAAAAAAAAAAAAAAAAAAAAAAAAAAAAAAAAAAAAAAAAAAAAAAAAAAAAAAAAAAAAAAACATCAGGACGCCCCTGAAAATAAGACCTAGTAACATGTTTGGAGCAAAATAAATAAATAAAAGCACAATCTTGATTTGAAAAATTTTAAAGTGTGTAAAATTTTACAAAATTAAAGTGTGTTTTATTCACATGCATAGACAAAAATTTCTCTGATTTCATAATGAAGTTGGTTTTTATGAGAAAAAAAAAAAAAAAACAACATCAGGACGTCCCTGAAAATAAGACCTAGTAACATGTTTGGAGCAAAAATAATAAATAAAAGCACAATCTTGATTTGAAAAATTTTAAAGTGTGTAAAATTTTACAAAATTAAAGTGTGTTTTAATCACATGCATAGACAAACATTTCACTGATTTCATAATGAAGTTGGTCATGAAAGAACATCAGGACGTCCCTGAAAATAAGACTTGTTTGGTGCAAAAAAAACATAAAAGAAAAACATTATGAATAAAAGCACAATCTTATTTTGGAGCATAAAACAAAGATAATAAGCTCTGCAACGACATTTGCAGAAAATGTACATTTTCAAAACATATGCTTTTTCTTTTGCTTTTTCATTTTCTTTGTAAATGTTAAAAAATGTTGTATTGCAGCATCTGAAGTGCAAAGCCAGTGTGTCGGCTACTGGCTCAGAAGTCACACAGGAAACAGCGTAATGGGCCTTTTATCCGTCTCTGATCCATCTGGAGATGAAAGTGTGTGAGCGATGCTGAATCGGCCGCGACGCTTCCTTGATTTTATTGCGTTAGAGACGGAGCAGAACACACGTCTGCTGAGTTTGACTGGCTGGACAGGCCAATATTTTTATTTCCCATCTGAAACATCACTGAGCTACTTACTGCCTTTTACCATTTAAATAATAGATCACTTGCGTCCCCTTTTTGCATTTTGCTCATGTTATTGTATTTTTTTTTTTATCTTTTTCTTCATCTTCATAAATTTTCCTTGTATTTTTTCATATTTTATCTTTATCTTTTTATCTTGTATTTTATTGAATTTCTATTTCTTACCATTTAATTGTATCTCTTTCCTGTGTATATGACAATTCAAATTTGAATTTGAAAAAGACTTGCATACATTCATTACATAATTACATACCTACATCCATTACATAATTTTTTGGGAGATTTAAGTTTGGTAATTTTTATAATATTTTAAAAATTATTTGTGTAAAGTATCTGTTTAAATCTAAAGTTTTAACAGATTTGTAAGTGTTTGGAATAATACCCAGCGCTAGTCAAAAGGGAAAAAGATCCTTATAATCCTTATAAAACTAGTTTATAACTACATTAAAAACTTTTAGAAAGTTTGAAAAAAAAAGGCATTTTGGATTTTTGAGATTTGTAGTTCTTTTAGTGGTGTTGCCTTGCCCAAGATTAAACCAGCCATTTTGCAGAATAACAAGCAGATTTACCATAAATCCATGTTTTTGCACTTTAAAAAGCACGATTAATTCTAGGCTTTCTGTTTATATATCGTTTTAGCAATACAGTTAATTGTGATAAATGATAAATGCTGATTCTAGAGTTTGCTATTGTAACTTTTGTAAATACTACTTTCTGGATTGTATTCCTGACCTGATTTACAGGAGCTCAATCGTTGTCACTTCATAATAAAAGCGTCTGCTAAATGGGGAAATGGACATTCAATTAAATATTGAATCAATTAAGTATGTAAATATTAGCAGCACTTTGAGATTCTGTAATGAAAAGTGTGTTATAAATAAAATGAATTGTTATTATTATTGTTATTACTATTATTGCTGTTGTTGTTGTTGTTGCTGTTGTTATTAAATGCCCATTTAATTTTTCCCATTATTGCACTGTACTCACTTGGCTTAATAGTTTTTAATTATAATGTTTTTTTACTCATATAAATATTTCTTTTCACTGTGTGTAATGACAATAACGCGTCTGTGACGAACTTTCTCTGCACTTCCTGCTCAAAACGTGCAATTTCCACGGAGCTAATAAAGGGTTTTCTTCTCCGCGTCCACTTTTAAGCGCTAGTCGCTCGCTTACCTTTCCTCGCAGATTCCTCAGCGATGACATCACACGTCTGTCATCATTACAAAAGAACATCAGCCCGAGGCTCTCAAAAGTAGGAATGAAAGGAGCTTCTCACGGGCCTGTGCTTATGGGAGACGTTTACACGCCAGCTCATGAAATAACGCTGACTTTATGAGCGGCAGAGATCCGCAGCGCTCAGGCTCGGCAAGGACGACACTCACCTCCCCGAAAGCTCCGCGGCCAATCACCTTCAGGATCTCAAAGTCTTCTTTACGCAAGCGCATCTGTTTAACCTTGGACGTGAACGGTTTGGCTGTGGGAAGGAAGCGGAGGAAGCATTCGTCAAAAACGCCGACAAAATGGAACTTTCAAATGAAGAACAATTGTAACAAACGTTGTAACAAAGTAACAAAAGTCAAATAAAGGAAACGTTTTTTTTCTCTACATTTTCTTTGATTCGTATTCTTTCTTCTACTGAAAAGCTGTAAAGAGCAACGCCATCATTTGCATTGGGGTGGGCGATGAACCCTAATTACGGTTAATTCCGCTACTTCTGCATTATCAACAATAGTAGCATATTTAAAACGCAGCATCGTTGCTGATTGATCCGCGTGCTGAGCTCTGTCCAACGAGAGAGTGAGAAAGAGAGATAGAGATGAGACACAAAGAACAAGATAAAGTAATAAGACAAACTGAAGGAGTCAGAGAGTGAGAGAAACCGAGACACAAAGAACAAGATAAAGTAAGAAGAGAACGTGAGAGAATCAGAGGGTGAGAGAGAACAAGACAACAAATGAGACAAAGAGAAACAGCGTGAGAAAGAATCAGAGAGTGAGATAGAGAGAACGCGACACAAAGAACAAGATAAAGTAAGGAGAGAAGCTGAGAGATTCAGAGAGTGAGATAGAGAGAACGAGACACAAAGAACAAGATAAAGTAAGAAGAGAAGCTGAGAGATTCAGAGAGTGAGATAGAGAGAACGCGACACAAAGAACAAGATAAAGTAAGGAGAGAAGCTGAGAGATTCAGAGAGTGAGATTGAGAGAACGAGGCACAAAGAACAACAAAGAAAAAAAGAGAAACAGGGAATCAGAGAGTGAGATAGAGAGAACGAGGCACAAAGAACAACAAAGAAAAAAAGAGAAACAGGGAATCAGAGAGTGAGATAGAGAGAACGAGACACAAAGAACAACATAAAGAAAAAAAGAGAAATTGAGGGAATCAGAGAGTGAGATAGAGAGAACGAGACACAAAGAACAAGATGAAGTAAAAAGAGAAACTGAGGGAATCAGAGAGTGAGATAGAGAGAACGAGACAACAAATGCTTTCCCAAACAGACAGTTGCGATCAAACACAGAAACACCTACAGATTTTCAACAACTGTCGGCTTTTTTCCAGGCGAAACTTTCATGTCTATCTAATCCTGCAGCCAAAGCTGGAAACGACTGGAAACGGCTGAAATCGTGTCTGACCAGAGCAAGTAGAAGAACATCCTACTAGAGTAAAGGTCGTGCATATGATTCAATTTGGCGACTTCATCAAAATTGTGGAAAATAATGCAACATTTTTTTACCATTACCTTCTAGCTATAGTTTAAAAGTTAAATTTAATAAATGTTAAATGTTCGGCGATAAATCTTATGAATTATTTATGTGTTTAATGAAACAACATAAATGTTATTCATAAACATGAACGTTTTGCAGACATGAAAAATAAGGCCTGGAAATATATTGCCTGTAAATGAGCTGACAATTTTAAGGTGTATTTTAATTTTTAAAAAAATGTAATAACGAAAATAACCGTAATTATGGTTCATCACCCACCCCAATGCAAATAATGGCATTGCTCTTTACAGCTTTTCACTTTCAACTTAGACTTTCAATTCAAAGTTTGAAAAAATATCCAAGGAAACGCAACAACCCATATCAACCCACAAAACGGTCAAAATGGATCATTCCAATAGTTCCATCGTTTGAAAAAGAAAAGAAAAAGAATCAAGGCAACCTTATTAAAAACACCGTCTACATTTCACGAAAACCACACGTCACCACCACTCTCCATCGTCTAGACGTCTACAAGCCGTGATGGTCCGTCTGTGGCTACGACGTATGTTTCTCAGCTTCTCCAGATCAAATCCCGGCCCAGTTATCTAACCGACAGAGAAACGTGAAAAGAGCGGATGAGGGGATCTCCTCCTCCGCCGCCGTGCGATAAGGACGCAAACAGAGAGAACAAATACACCTGCCATCATTTGTCTGGCGCTCTATATTTAATCACTTAGAATCAGCCGGGCGACCTTTCTCTGGGAAAACATCCGTTCCACTGCGCTTTGATGGTGCGAGCACGCGTGGGAAAAAGTGCGGCTGGACCAAACTCTCGGCCAATCAGCATCGGCCTCACGGGGCGGGGCATCCTTGTTGTCATGGCAACATCGGAACATGACATCATAACATTCAGTACTCATAAAAAGGCCCAAAACTACATATTCTGGAAGGTTTTGCTAATGACATCTAGCATTTGTCGTTATGGGTTAACGGGTCAAACAAATAGTTTTAATAGTTTAATCGCAGCCCCTGGCATTTGGATGGAAGTAGATATTCCTTAGGTGTCATCAGAACCCATTGGGTTAAAGTGAGTCACAGAGAGTCTGAGATAGAGGGAAAGAAAGAGACACTGAGAGTGAGGTGAAAGGTAGTGAGAGAGAATCAGAGAGTGAGATAGAGAGAACAAGACACAAAGAACAAGATAAAGTAAGAAGAGAAACTGAGGGAATCAGAGAGTGAGATAGAGAGAATGAGACACAACGAATGAGACAAAGAGAATGAAACTGAGTGAGAGAGAATCAGAGAGTGAGATAGAGAGAACAAGACACAAAGAACAAGATAAAGTAAAAAGAGAAACTGAGAATCAGAGAGTGAGATAGAGAGAACGAGACACAAAGAACAAGATAAAGTAAAAAGAGAAACTGAGAGAATCAGAGAGTGAGATAGAGAGAATGAGACACAAAGAACAAGATAAAGTAAAAAGAGAAACTGAGAGAATCAGAGAGTGAGATAGAGAGAACGAGACACAAAGAACAAGACGAAGAAAAAAGAGAAACTGAGAGAATCAGAGAGTGAGATAGAGAGAATGAGACACAAAGAACAAGATAAAGTAAAAAGAGAAACTGAGAGAATCAGAGAGTGAGATAGAGAGAACGAGACACAAAGAACAAGACGAAGAAAAAAGAGAAACTGAGAGAATCAGAGAGTGAGATAGAGAGAACGAGACACAAAGAACAAGACGAAGAAAAAAGAGAAACTGAGAGAATCAGAGAGTGAGATAGAGAGAATGAGACACAAGAAACAAAATAAAGTAAAACGAGAACTTGAGGGAATCAGATAGCGATTGAGAACGAGACACAAAGATAACAAGATAAAATAAAAAGAGAAACTGAGGGAATCGGAGAGTAAGGTAGAGAGAACGAAGCACAAAGAACAAGATGAAGTAATAAAGGGAAACTGAGGGAATCAGAGAGTGCGATAGAGAGAACGAGACACAAAGAACAAGATAAAGTAAAAAGAGAAACTGAGGGAATCAGAGAGTGAGATAGAGAGAACAAGACAACAAATGAGACAAAGAAAATGAAACCGAGTGAGAAAGAATCAGAGAGTGATAGAAACATGGGGTGAAAAAACAAAACACAGAGTGAGAGTCAAAGAGACACAGAAAGTGAGATACAAAGTGAATGAGATGGAGAAAGAGGAACAGTGAAAGAGGAAAAAAAAAAGAGACGATAGACGAGAGAAAGAGACACAGAGAATAAGATAATAAAAGACAGAAACACACCCTGATTAAGAGAGTCAAAAAAAAATAAGGTGCTAAAGAGAGCGGTGAGAGAAAGAAACTTCTAAAAATTTAAATCATTTACCAATCATAACTTGCACTTGTTGTTACGTTTACGCAAATGTTACGTTTTTATTATTTGTTACATCAAACAACTGGTTTTAAATGGTCATCAAATAAAAAGTGGCAAACTACTCGTTTCCATCAAACGTCACATGGTTTAACGTCTGAAAACCAACGTTAACAAGTTAATAACGTGAGAAAATAAGGAATTGTTGAAATGTGACGTCAAGCGCCGAGTCCTGAGAAGATAAAGTGCTCCATCCGCCCGTGTGGACCCAAGGATCAGCGCTAACACCGCCACCAACAGCTTTACCAACGCATCCGTTTCAGTTTGGCAGGTGAACAAAAGCTTTACAGTTTCATTTACATACAAACCGCGGGCGAAAAAAAAAAAACGACACCCCAAACATAGCAACAGTCGCCACAACAAACGAGATCCTGTTCTCTGGGCGTCTTTGCTCGCGTTGACTTGTGTGGTTTGAACTGTGGCTTATTACTTCTCAGGCGATATCAAAACTGTATTTTACAGTTTCGTTAGCAAATTCTCAAAAAGCGTATACGGACTATTATTTATCGTTTGAAATGACATTGAAGGAAGGACAGAAAAAAATGACTTGTATTGCTTAGATATTTGCTACAGTGCAGAAAACAGTTGACTTAAAACAATTAAATGAGTGTACAGTTTAAACAATAAATAATTGAACACATTTGTTTGAAAAGTTAAGACTTGAGATAAATGTATCCACGTCATTTCAGTTTGTAAGTTCAGCAAACTTGAATAAATAAGTAAAAATCGCTAATGTAAATGGCCAAATATACCAGTAGTGTATTTTTTTTAACAGAACTACTTTTTTACAAATAAGAAACAAATGGCACGATATTCAACGTAGAAATAGTTTGCTCCGTCAACCTTGGGACCTTTTGCCACCAAGCGATGACGTTTCAGCGTTTCTGCGGAAGGGGGCGGAGCCTCAAACATCACCCGCTGTAGAGCAGCCGACACGGTATTATGATAATGCGCAAAGAGTTTACGCCAGGTCTGAAAATAAAGCGTCACGACTGGAAAAACACGTCCCGTCTTTGTGTCGCCGGCTGGTGAGGAGAAGCGCGAGGCCTTCCTTCTCCACCGCTCTGGCAAGGAGACATCTGGAAGCCATAAGAGAGATTATTTACGACCACAGTGAGGTAACAACAGAAAAATGCCGCTTTCAGGAGCGCACGTCCTGGCTCCTGGAGCTAAAGGACCCGGGAATGGCCTTGCTCTGCTGTAACCCGAGAGGCTAATAAGGCATCCAGAGCATTAACACTCCAGCAGGACGACCCACAAGCAGGCTTCACCAAACTGGAGCTTCTCGAACACGCTCAATCGTTCCCAAGACATCACTCCAGTCGCTTTTCGTTGAACGTTTTACGTCTAGAGTGAGTGAGTGAAATTGTGTTGGGCGTTTAATCATCTAGTGACAGCCGGAGCAGTGGGCAGCCTTAAGCCATGTGGGATCCGAACCTGCAACCCCGTGGACACAAGTTCAATTCCCCTCCCACTGGAGTGTCATGGTAAAGCGTCACAGTGGGTGTTTAACGTTACGACTGTCACGATAAAGCTACGGTGGCCAACGTATCTAAACACTTTTTTTAAAACGATACAAAAATGTAAATAGAGCGAAATTCGCAATTTGATCAAAGTCGCAGATTTGGCTATTACACGTTTTTTTTATCGGCTTTTAAATGTTTTTTATCGGATTTTAAAAGTTTTATCTCCAGTTTTATCTAGGCAAAACAATTCTGCGGAGGAAAAGTGGTGGCGATGCAGAAATGTCATCGCTTGGTGGCAAATTGTTCGAGGTTGAAGGAGCAAACAATTTTTATGTTGGAATAAAAACCACACATTGGATACACTGTATTGTGCCATTTGTTTCTTTTCTTGTAAAGTAAAAAAAAAATGTACACTACTGGTCATTTTTTTATTTATTATTTTTTTATTTACAATCGATACATTGATGCATTTACGTTAGCAATTTTTACTGACTTCGTTTGCTGAACATATAAACGCAAATTACGTGGATGAATTACTTTAATACATGTCTTAACCTTTATAAACAAATTTGTCTGATTATTTATTATTTAAATTTTTTCCTGTCCTTCCTTGAATGTCATTTCTAATTTCAACCAATAAATAAATTACAATCGGTTTTGTTTTTGCGATTTTGCTAACGAAAACGCAAAATAAAGTTTTTTTTTTTTCCCCTCCATATTGTATTTATTAGAGATTTTTAACAAAAACAATAACCAAACAAGCCAACAAACAAACAAACAAGCAAAATACAGTTTTGATCTCGCCTAAGAAGAAATAAGCTACAGTTCAATCCACACAAGTCAACGCGAGCAAAGACGCCCAAAGAACAGTCCGGACAAAAGACACGAGGGTCCCGAAGACCCTCTTTAAAGTCACACGGAGGTCCTTCTTATTATCAGACAAACGTGCAAGATATCAAATAACAAAAAAACCTCACACTGCGTCTAATCCCCGAAGCAAAGTCATGACTCAGAGTAACATATAGTTGTTTTAAAGGGGCGGGGGTGATATATGAAACCTCGAGCGAGGGCCGAGCAGAACATTAAATCATTAATAAGTACCCCACGTACATAAACATGCTCCGGAATCACTTTCATACTGCATAAACATGCAATGGAGCGATAAATTGTGTTTAATGCTAGAGTGAGCACCCATGACACCCGGGTTCCCACAGCCATAGATCGGCCCCTGAAGCCCCGGGATGGTACCAGACAGCCACATTCATCTAAACCACTGCAGACCGGAGCACAATGAAGCCGAGGGAAACAAAACAGCGGGAGAAAATGAAAAAGGCGGGAAAATCTTCTGAAGAGATGATGAGTCAGCATTAGCTAAAACTAGCCATCCCCTGATTGGTCCAGAAGCGACTCCATCCTTCATGACCGATGCTAGCCGCTTCCCTACAGCGAGAGGGATTGCTGTGAGAAGACGGAAGGAGAAAAATACTTGAGTAGCTGGTTAATAAGAAGTTAAAAAGTTAAAAAATAAAACGAAAGTTTGTCCTGGAATCCCAATTTTACTCTTTCTGAAGCAAACCTGTTTTTCTAATAATTAAATTGATGTTTTGCTAAACTAACCCAACTTTATGGAGTTTAGGTTTAGGTGGGGACTTATGGGGACCTTTGTCTGGTCCCCATACTGTACATTTGAAGGGTTTTTAAGGCTGACTTAAGATTTGGTTAAGGTTAGAATAAGGTTTAGAGTATTTTGATCATAAGAGTATTTTGTTTAGGCTTGTTTAGTAAGAGTGCTATGTTTAGGCTTTTATACTAAAGTGGGGACCTATTTGCCCTTGTGGGGACCTTTGGCTGGTACACACAATTCTCAAGGCGTGTTTGATGGTCAACGATGGGATCATGATATAAATTAAAGTGTGTGTGTGTGTGTGTGTGTGTGTGTGTGTGTGTGTGTGTGAGAGAGAGAGAGAGAGAGAGAGAGAGAGAGAGCAGAAAGGGCCACAAATGAAAACTTTTTTGAAAAAAAAAAAGTGAAAATTATTTTATGAACTATTTAATTGTCCATTATGTGTCAATTACCAACCATTTAAAACACATTTCAATAATAATTCCATTTGCGAAATAATAATAATAAAAAATTTGATTAATTTTATTATTAAAAAAAGGCACACACATGACACGTCAGTGTTTAAACTGGACTTTTCCATTCGCCAGCACGGGAACCCGGCTATAAATAACTTCCCTTTGTCTTCCACAAACACTGGCACCAGTTATGAGCAAACACAGACCGAGAGACGTTTATAATCACTGGTCAAAAAAACCCCAAAGGTTGCGTCAAGAAAATAATTGCGTTTGTGTGCGACGTCAAGGTGTAATTACCTAGCGCTTTACTCAGAACTCACCGCTCGGCAACTTTAAAGAGGAGTGCTCATGTTACCCAAGCCGACAGAATGACAATGACACAAGAGAAGGCCTGTGACATCACAACAACAATAAGATGCTATGCTAGCACTATGCTAAAGCAACGTTAGCATTAGCATAGCAGCTTCCTCGACATCACAACCGTGTTCTCAGGCTGCCTGACAGGAACCTAGCATGTTAGCATCGTGCTAATGCAAAGTTAGCATTAGCTTGGCAGCTCATTTTTGTTAACGCAACACCATCAAGTCATCCACCGCGGGCAAAATGTGTCACTCTAGATGTAACTTGATCCGGCCGCATTCTCTATGTACAGTCTAGCGAATGACACGGAGAAGACGTTTCCTACCACAACTCAACCGCTGGAAACTTCACCTGCCCGGTTAGCCGCGCTTCAGTTAGCATCTGGTACACCAATCACCATTATCTCGGGAAACTTCGCCAGAATTTCACTTGTAGAATATTCCATCTCGCCTCGTATCTGTCATATACATTAAACTCAACAGGCAGCCTGTAATTTGTAAAATGAACCGCACGCACATATAAATTTTAAACTCCCGCCTTACCGCAAATTGAAATTCTGTCAATTCACTTGATTGCGAATTTTCAATGGAGCTGCATATATTTTGTATTTTTTTATTTCCAACGTTTAGTGCACACACACACACACATATATACATATCAACACAAACTCGAAACCCTTCATTGTAAAACTATTTTTTATTTTTTAACAAATAAATATAGAAACCTCTTTGAAAAATCAATGATAATGTATATTTTGCATTGTTATACGTTTAAATACGCTTTATTTATTTATTTTGCTGTGACATTCAACAAAGTTTCGCAACAAAGTTCAAAGTTTCGCACTACAACACATGTTACTTATGCGGTCATCACAAAACATATCAAACGTGTCAGTTTTAATATTGTCGATGTTTTTCTCCTTCCTGCACATAACAAAAACATGTGACTCCTCAACAACCAATCATCTGCTAGAAAACCGAAGCCAGAGATTGTCATCAGAAGCGATTTGCACAATTACTTCCTAAAGCTTCCTGACGGCCTTTAATTCCCAAACACGAAACATCTGCACAGGAGCGTTTCTCTGCCTCGGCCACAAACATCACTGCTTCGCTTTGCCAATAATTAAACACACAGCTTGGTAAAAGCTCGGTGTCCATCAACGTACGGTAAAACCCATTTTCGCCATCGAACGTCTACGAACATTTCTCTTTGAAGAATCCATTCCATCCTTCAAACTCACTTTCGTGAACTCTAAAAACCCAAACTTTCTCCTCAGAACGTGCAATATTTTTACACACACGCAACAGTGCAGACATTTTCTGGGCCACAGCCGATCCCTCAGGCTGGAAACAACTACTAATTATAATCTATACTGAGCAAAGGCGTCAGTGCTCGCTCTCGAAACCGTAAGTGTCCCGAGAAGATGCATTTCGAGAAAACGTGCCCCGACACGACTCGAACAAAATGTACACGGGTTCAAAAAGTGGATTGGCTTTCAAAGGAAGATGTTGCAAAACACGTTGAGCGATGAAAGACGGGCGGGGGTTGGGGGGGGCTCTTTCAACCCGACGGAATACTCGACACGCAAATACCGTCTCAGCCGCGAGATAGACGTTTGCTTAAATGCGCCAAAATAGCGGCAAAACGAATGGAGTTCAAACTACTGAAAAGCCGCTGGCACCATGAATTATATATATGGAGACACCCACCCTGTTTTAAAGAAGCGCCCATCCCCCCGTCTTCAGAGCACCCACGACCTTTTCCTCTAACCCCCTGCAGCGGGTCCGAAACACCCTGACAGCCCTCATAATGAGTGCGCCCGTCTCCGAGCCTGATAGATTTGACAGACGACAATGCCTTTCATCTAGTCTGGTTGGTTCCAAACACACCCACCGAAGACCCTTTGCTTCGAAAACCACAACCTATTAGATTCGGTTACCCGACCTGCACCCTGGATTCAGACGTCACGTGAGGTTTGATGATGGCTTCCTGACATCTGGGGTTCGTTTTTAGACGCACAACAAACCATCAACTGAGCATTTTTTTTCCTCGTGTCTCTTTTGCAAAGCATTCTGGGATTGGTCTCAGTTTTCTGGCAGGAAGCGGGAAAAGGGCAAAACGAAGTGTTTTAAAAAAGATACATTTTGTCGAAAACGTATATAACCCTCGCTATAGTATGGTTTTCGTAAATATGGCGAATATTCACAATCCTTAAGATTGAAGGGTGTTCATAACCTTCGATATAGTAGGGTTTCTATAACCCTTGATATAGTAGAATCTTGTAAAATGTGTAAGATTACTACATTTAATCTTATATAGTAGAATCTAATATACCCTACTAATATAACCCACGCTATAGTAGTGTTGTAACCCTGCTAAGATAGGGTGTTTCCGACCCACGCTATAGTAGGGTGTTTGTAACCCTTGATATAGTAGTGTTGTAACCCTGCTAAGATAGGGTGTTTCCGACCCACGCTATAGTAGGGTGTTCGTAACTTTCGATAGTATTGTTTGTAACCTTTGCTATAGTAGGGTGCTGACTCCTTTCTCTGTTTCATTCGCTACTTTTAGCTGCTAATAACAAAAGTATTTGGAGATAAATTGCTTACATGGAGCTGCTCCTTCTCCTAAATAAGTCAGACGCGCATTCAGCAGTTTCTAGTCATTTCCAGCTTTGGCTGCAGCATTACAACGGCACGACAAACACTCAATCGCCTGGAAATCAAATGAAACCACAAAATATTACAGAGCTCAACAAGTTAATCATTAGGCCCTGATGCTGCTTTATAAAATGAAGGTCTACAATACAGGTTTTTTATATAAACTGACGTAACGGTTTTTTAGCATAATACCTGCAAATTGTCCTCAGCTATTATCGTGTAATATCTTATGCATTCATGTTTCTCAAATTCAAAGAAATTCAGTCATCTTCATTCGCGAACGCAGTTATTACAATTGCCATAAGTTTTGTCCTATTACCCTACTGTATTACAATAATAATAATAATAATCTATTGTTGTCGACATTTTTTTAAAATTGTGAGTAAATTAATTTAGATACATTTTCACTAGAAACTGCTTTGGGATTTGAGTCGTAATTCGGAAGTTTGTCCGCGTTTTAGTCAGTCGGTCAGGATTCTATAACAAAGCCGTACGAATATTCAAGAAGTCGCCGTTGCTTTAAAAACCGCCTTTGTATCGGGTCGGTAACGTGATGCCGCGGACCAGAGGCAGGTGGACCACCAGGTCGGACACCAATGCGTATTAATAACGCTGAACACAACGACAAAAATCTGGAAAGGTCAGTTGCATCTAACCACGACTCTTACCAGCTCTCAAAGGATAAAACACTCGCACTTTACTACTGAAAATCCAACGCAATCATCCTTATTTTTCACTTACGCTAATCGCTGTGCACAAGAGCTGAGCGATTCCGCTTAACGGGCCGACCCAGGGGTGCGTGAATTTGCAGCAAACGGTCGTAATTATCCAAAATTACGGTTTGAAAAGCGTGTGACTTCTCGCTCTGCGTTAGCCGGATGTGTGGGGCGAATCTCGAGAGGGAGATTTGGCTGTAATGTGGCCTAACGTGTGGATCTCCAAATAGACATCCAGCGGTGGGACTTCACCAGGGTCTGCGAACAGAAATAAAGCCCCCAACCGCAGGAGTTCCACTGGAGGAAGCCGCATGGAGAAGAACGTCCAGGGCTGGAAACTCTGAGTCAGAACAACCACACGACTATCAGAGCGAAGCTGTATCAGGAACACGCGCCATATGCAATGATGATTCATCAATATATTCCAGTATCGTTGGTTTCTGTTGGAGCTGCACGATTCTGGAGAAAAGATTCTACATGGAAACGAGAATCACAATTTGTTTGCTTAAAATAAACATCGCAATTCTCTCACGATTCTGGATTTTTATCTTTTATTTTAGAGATTTTACCCTGAACATCAAGATGTCGTTTCTTAAGGGTTTGGTGTTAATATTTGGCTTGTTCCATTAACCGGTTAAAACTTGTGATATAAAGTAGTGCATTTTTTATCTTAATTTACACTGATGGATCAGTCATATGAGACAATGTCTTCGAATACTGTTATTCCTATTTTTCACACTCACCAGTTTTAAACCAAATTTAAACCAATATCAGAAAACCATGACTCGACAAATAAAAACCTGCAGAAGTGGGAACAAATTAGAATATCCATTGTGATATATTTTTACACTGATATATTCATATTGATATTAATATAAATCATTGAAAAAAAAAAAGTCAAGGCCTACTACGTTTTACAAATTGTTCAATTACGGTACATAATAATCAAATCAACAGACAATAAATCATAGTCAGTATCTCAGAAAGGTTTTACGGCACAAAAATATTTTACACTACGTATAATTTCATATTACATCTTCAGTCGCACACATTATTGGAGGATGCAACAAAATTGAAACATTATGGCCTGATGTTTCAATTCTTCAAAGCTCAAGGACACACACACACACACACACACACACACATCAAGAGGCAGGATGGGTAAAGGACAAGCCAATGCCGTGTGCATGCAGTATTACAGAAAGTCAGCAGTGTTCCGCAGAACATCTAGAAAACTGCTTGCTGATAAAATACCGCGTTGAATTTGAGTGCATTACGCGTGAGTTACGCTTCTATTATGGACGCACTCCGTTACAGATGTGCAATAAATGTGGAGATGTGAGGGTGGGCATCAGGCAGCAGAAAGCTCCGGCTCTGAGTCAGCGCTTCCTCACAGATCCCACTTCAGCAATTCTTCATCGGAAGCTTGCGGCGAAGGTCTGGATGTGCCAGCTCAGTGCAGAGCGAACCGTCTCTGCTAGCAAAATATGTTAAGCCGATTACATTATAATTTAATTGTTAATTTTAAGTGACTTCATTAAGTCTAGCTTCCTGCTTTCCCAAGTACAAGATGCTTTTTCTTGTTTGAAAACAGACACTAGGTCTTTTTTTCAGTCTTTCGGGTTTATATCATTTAATTCACTTAATCATTTAATCACATAAATTAATTTTATTATTATATTAGTATAAGAACATCAACATTTATTAAGCGGCGAGAAATTCTTGAGTGTTTGTTTAGATAGGAAGTCTTTTATAAGTGGGTGTTTATTTGGGACTAGGTTTTATATTGGGAGTAGGTCTTCTTATAGAGGTGGGCATAAATTTGGGGTATGGTCTTAGTCACAAGGTTCGTAAATTTTGTCACATTGTGCGTAGTCTAATTTTGGACATACGTCTCACTTTGGTGATAGATCATTTTTACTAACTTACTTTTATTTTGAGGTAGGTCTTAAATTGGGTGTAGGTCTTATTTTGTCACATTGATTAGGGATCGGTCGTATTTTGGGGTAGGTCTTACTTTATTGAATTAGTTTTAATTTGAGATGGGTCTTATTTGGGGGGTAGGTCTTAATTTCAGAGTAGGTACTGCATTTTGGAGGTGAGCAATATTTGAAATTAGAGCTTGGTCTTATCTAGAGATTATTTTGGGTTAAGTCTTATTTTGTCACATTGTTTGAGACAAATTTTATTCCTATAGTAAGTTTTTTTTTTTTTTATGAGGCCTTTAACTTTAAAGTAAGTATTATTTTTGGAGGTAGGTCTTATTTTTGGATGTAGGTCTTATTTTTGGAGGGTGGGTCTTATTTTGGGAATAGGTTCTATTTTAGTCACATTTTTCTGAGTAGGCCTTATTTTCAACATAGTAAACCATGACATAGTACAATACATTACACTGGCAATACATTTATGCATGGAAGCTTAGTTGAGAGTGTACCAACGCTGAGAAATGTGCGGAAATAAAGAAGATGGAAAGAACTGGGTTGAAAAATGGAAGATGGGGACGTGATTTCTTTGGCTCTCATCGAGACTATTACAGCTGAGATACAAGCCAAGCCACCAACAGGAGACTTGTCACGTGACCGAAACGAACAATGCATCCAGACCTCCAACGCGGCTCTAAAACAATATTTTTGGAATTTGTTTTTCCACCTTGGTGCCGAGAAGCCAAATTTTTGTCATTCTTGGGATGTCATCAACATTCAAAAAGCAATCAATTAAGCAAACAGAGATAACCAAAGCCGTCAGCTAACATTAACCCATCTCGGATTAGCCAGATTTGTCAAAGTTGAATTATTTCACGAGGTAGGAAAGCGCTTGTTCACCGTTACGCAAACAAATGTGCCACGAGGGAAACGCTGCTGAACTTTTTCCCGAGTTGGAGCCGATCTTCTAAGGGGTCAGGCGAGAGAAAAGCAAAGTATTTGGGAATCTCTGCCAGTTGGCCAAAGATCCATCTGAGTGAAAAGCCTGGAGAGTCTGCATGAATTCACTCTTTCTCTATGAAAATAATAATCCGAACAACACAATATGGCTGTGGGTCAGCGGTCTAGACTCGGCCGCCAATGAAGGGGAAGGAAATGTGAATGAATCCATCATTAAGTCTCAAGGTTCAGCAGACGTTCCTCTCGGGGGCTTGTGACACAACAGTGGTCTTCAATCTCATGGCATGACCTATCTAACTTCTATCTAAACTGGTTGAGATGAACGTAGACCAGAACCAATGAACTGAACCTCATCGATGAGCCTCAATCGACCTTGAACCTCGTCGATGATCCCTAAGAAACGTACTGGACGAGAGAACCAAGCCTTATAAATCAGAGGTTTCTTCTCTGGTGAACGTCTAAAATCGAGGAGTCAAAATGATTATCAGTCTTGAAAAAAAATTAGGAATGAATGTCCCAATTCAATTTCAAACTCCAAGATCTGGCCAGATTAAGCCATCGACTCACAAACCCAACCTCAATCTCCACTTTTACACAAGTGTCGTGGAGTGAAGTGCTTGGTCCCATAACATCTAAAATATCTGCACTGTGGATATTTAAGTGGAATATGTATATTCATAGATGTGTAATCTGCAATTTCAGAAGGATTAATTAGCATTCATCTCGCATTTGTTCCTTGTGTCAAACACAGAATCTGTGATACGTTTTCTCTTTTAATCAATGTTATTTTTCACATTTTTTTTTTTAAACAGGCCTTTTTAACAGGCCTTCTATTATTGGTTTTACGATAACTAGTTTACAGTAATGCAGCGCTATAACTCGCACTATAACCCTAATTACTCGAGCAAAGACTCGAAAAAGTTAAAGAGAAGTTAAATTCCTCAATCTAGGTCGTATTTTTTAAGCCATAAACTAAGTTATTCATGCTTGTGTGTGTGTGTGTGTGTGTGTGTGTGTGTGTGTGTGCAGGTATTTAGGTCAAAGTGGGGTCCTGAAAGCTAGGTTTTTATACTAAAGTGGGGACCTATGTGCATTGTGGGGACATTGGACTGGTCCGAAAAGCCTGTTTAGGGTCAAGATGGGTCAGATTGTATCGTTCAGTATATCAGTCAATGGTTTGATTCTACTATGGTAAATGCAAATGTGTGTGTGTCTGATCCAGTGAGTTTTAAATAGTCTTGTTTCTACAAAGGAGACAAACACAATGCACAGCCGTTTCCCAACATGACATCATGAGTCCAGAGCTTCGGCCCAGTTTCCTGTCACTTCCCGACCGAGACTCCCCACCGGAAAAGACACTCGCACTCGTTCACTCGGACACACAACCGTCCTGACCTGTGTGTGACCGCACCAGCGGGTTCCTCAAAGGAATGACGCATTTGCATTGCTATTCAAATCATAGGATCAGGAGGATTGTAAACACAGAGATCCGTGATTTAGCGCGTTCACATGATGGTGACGGAACACAAACCAGAGTTGTTGTTTGTTTGCATTCTGCTCATTCCTCGAAAAAGTAGACGTGAAGCCGCTCGCTGTGCATTTTCTGGAGCTTCCGTCTCAAACTCGTCATTAGAAACCAGCAATTAGAGCTTTTACAAATGGGGGACGAACTCTGCACCCTGAAAACTTTTATAAACCGAGTTCACACTTTAGCATAATCACGCAGCTTCCTTTGACATCTGTCCTCAGAACTGTATTTTAGGATTATTCCCAGCACCGGTACTGGGAATAACAGGCGTGCTGGTGTGTTTGGGATGAATATTGAATGAAGTCGGCACAACATCTGCCGTGAGCATGAATTATTACTGGGCCACGGAAAAACACGCAGGTCATGTGACCGCAACATGGCGGCGCCCATGAGGGTTCGACCCGACCCACGCGAAACCAAATAAAAATGCGAGAAATGTGAAATAATGCTACGTGGTGAACTAATAGAACGATTTGTTTGGTGTATGAAGCCCCGTTCGCAAAGTCGGACTGGGTTGCAAATGCTTTGAAATGTTTAATGTTAATTAGCTATAGGGTGATTTATTATCACTATGTGTAGAATGTTTTGTTCGTAATATGTGTATTAAGAGGCGCATGGTGATTCTGCTCATGCCGGCTTAAGGCGATCAGACACAGCGCAGAGCTTCTTCAGCAGGAAGCATCGCAGAGGTGAGTCTTGCATTCCACGATCATGCACAAACCAGTCCTGCGATGGTGGTGATGATGATGATGTCACCTTCATCTCAGTTCCCCATCGAAAACAAGCCTTAAACTTTCGCCTGGAGCCACTACAGACGTTTAACGCTGGTAAAAGTCTGCGCGATGAGTCGACTGTCCTCGCGCACACGCGCACGCGCGCACGCACACACACACACACACGTCGCGTCGCGTCAAACCAAAACAAAGCGAGAGAAGTCAAAAGCGAATCTCACCCCAGTCCAGGAACTCCAGGACACTTTTCTCCCTCCTGAGAGGAGAAGTGCTGCACTCGTCGTACAGGCAGACGAGAACATCCAGCAAGGTCTCCACGCTCAAGCACTGGCCGCTGGACTGGCTCGGGCCGTCGAGGACCAGCTGCTCCAGCTTCTTCAAACGCACCTCCACGGACATGGTTCCGAACGGTGCTGATGATGACTCGGTGTGGGCTAAATCCTCTAATCTGTCGCGCAATCCACCCTCGCGGGTCCCACCGAGGCGTCCGGATCCGACACCATCACGAACTGA
The DNA here is from genome assembly GCA_017309775.1 of Paedocypris sp. Pulau Singkep. Lineage (NCBI taxonomy): Eukaryota > Metazoa > Chordata > Actinopteri > Cypriniformes > Paedocypris > Paedocypris sp. Pulau Singkep. The sequence continues at coordinate 69,651 of MU204268.1, forward strand.
TGCGGAGAACTTCCAGCCCTGGCCGGTGGAGGAGGGTCGGACCTCGGTGGCCGAACGTCCAGGTCCGAATGTCAACGAGAAGTCATCAGAAAAGTTCCGAGCGATCCGTGGAGACGTGAGGCGGAGATGTGCTCCTCCATGATGCGGTAACAAAAGCGCATCAGCAGCCCGGGATCTGCATTGCTACAAAGCCCCGCGTGCCCCTCCTCTGCTCGGACTGGGCTGGTTTGCTCTTTACAATGCTTTTCTTTTCTTTTCTTTTTTTATTCTAGACGTGAGCCGAAAGCGCTGACGGACAGAGACCGACTAACCGAATAACGCGCACTTGTCGGGAAGATTCGGATGAGATCGGACGCGACCTCGGTCATGTCGGTGGAGGACTGACTTCCACCGCCCGGTCGCCGTGTGTGCGCGTGTGTGTGCGTGCGTATGTGTGTGTGTGTGCGCGCTGCCGCAGGCAAACGCCGACATCATGGCGACCGTCACGGTGTCTGCGGCAAAAGAACGAGGGGAAAGCGCCGGAGGGAGATTGCGCTGTAAAAAGAGATGAAAAGTGTCTGAAAATGTGCAAATGTCGCGCGACTTTGCCGAAATCGGACCTTTGCTTTGAAATGTCGAAGTCGTCTCGTGCGTCACGGTTGCGTGAGGCGGACCGTTAATTACCAGAGTTTATTATTAACAGAAATGAAGAAGTCAGTGCAAGTGTGTAGACGTCTTAACCGGGCACTTCTCTTCCTCGAAGTGTGTTTGTTTTTTGTGTGCACACGCACAGCACACACTCAATTATGTGTATTGGTTTTAATGCGCACATTGATAAACTGAAAACTGTCGGCCAATGCGTGAATGGGTTTTATTCATGTTCACACACAGAACGCCCTTGACATGCCACTAAAATCTACCACTTAAAAATAATACACACGGCAGACTGAGTTCAATTATACATGTCGAACTGCAGCTCATATTGAAATTTGAACAATGGCGCCCTCGTGTGTTCGATAATGCGAAGAGCACTGCAACTCACTGAACGGGTTTTAACTTTGTCTATTTTTTCCCAGTCCATCTCTTTCTCTTTTCTTTGCCGTTTTGCGTTCCAAACCTCATTGTCTCGTATGAAACATTAAAGCATAATTATCACATCGAGCGTCACAGCTCGACTGATAGCGGTTGACTTTCACAACAAAGACCCTTTTATCCCCTTTATTTCATAAACACGCCGTTATGGATGTGAATCCGACAACTGCCACACCAACACTAATAAGGTGCTAACTGCGTCTTTCATGTCGAAGATATTTGATGTCGGAGCCAAACTCCGGCAGGATGTCGAAAGAAGCGCTTAACAGGATGTTACCGTTCAATTACTTACTCCAGCGGGACAGAACTGATCGTACAATAAACATCCCCAGCGTTGTTGTTTTAACTTAAAAAATAGAGTAAATCGACGCTTTAATGTGACGTAATCGTGACGACCGAGCGGAATTCACGCGCTGATGACGTAGGGCAGGAATGTTTGTTGTTTTATCAAACCGAGGCGGGAACCGCGTGAATAGCAGCGTCTTTCGTATGTAGTATAGAGGTGTTAATTAGCACGTGTTTTGTTGATTGGCCTTTGATTAGGGACATACTGACTGTGAGAATTAGAAGGTGCTTGGGTTGACCAAAGGGTCTCCAAATAATCGACAGGGGAAGGACAGAAGACCGACTGAGCTAACACGGGACTCTGGTTTACTCGAATAACGGTTCAAATAACGGTCCTCGTGTATTGTCCCAGACGGCGGCTGTCGGGTTTATTGAATATGCGTCGTTTCATATTACACAAAATGTGTGTAATATAATGGCACAGAACTTTCTAACACGCATAAAAGCGTTTGAAAAAACCAATACAAATCGGCAGTAACATATATTTTGCCGTGTGGTCATTTTAAACACGTATTCGTGGTGTGTTTGTACAGCCGATGGCAAACAGACTCGGTCCTTCTTTGTCTGATCCTGCATTTGTATTGCATTAATTTGCCTCCATCTCCAGCCAGTCATTTGTCATCTGTTCTTCCTGTGAGCTGCTTTAGTCTGTCTGACATCTCCGAGCAAACAGAGGGGCCAATACACATACTCAGACACTGGGCCCTCAGTGCCACCGGCCCCTCTTCTAATGTTAGTGTGACCAAACAAGGCATGGCAAATCTGGCAATGGAATCAGATAATCACCAAGCCGTGAAGAGCCTCCCAATCCACATTCACACTGCAACCCTGGATTAAACAGTCTGTTTGCCTAATAATTTTAATCTGTGTATCAAGCGAAGGATGGTGGTCCTCCAATAAACATCTAATCCTTCGGCCCGCCCAGCAGTGACGGGCCCAAACGTCGTGAGACCACAAAGCACAAACCGCAAACTGACAAACTCGTGCCAGACTGGGAATGTTTTACAAAGTCCGGGGGAATGCGCACAAGAGGCGACAGCAGCAGAAATAGTCCATTATGTCTGGATTTAGATTAGATAGACATTCTATGGGAAAATAGATATTTAGGTTGGATAGAGAGAGATGGTTGGTAGAAAGACAGACAGACAGAAAGATAGATAGATACAGTGATGATTATATTGAATGTTTAATTAATGATCTGAATCATCAGATCAATTATCAAAATCAGATCTGAATTAATGGACAGACAGACAGAAATAAAGATATATGCACAGAGAGAGAGACAGGCATAGATAGATAGATAGACAGACAGACAGACAAATGAATGGACAGACAGAAATAAATATACAGACACAGAGAGAGACAGACATAGATAGATAGACAGATAGATAGACAGGTGAGCAGACTTAGAGAAAGATATGGATGGACAGACATGTAGATACGTGTGTGTGTTTGTGTAATTTTAAAGCTTTAATTGTTGTGGAAAAAATATATACACGTAGATTAAATTGTGCACTTCATTTCTACATAGATATTCATTAATTCCATCTCATTAAATAGTATTTCTACAGCGTTCCTCGGACTTACAGTGATTTCTGTTTTACAGCGACTTCGTCAATAAACCGCGGCTTTCAAGTATGATCGCCGTCTGATGTCGGTCACCGCCCCCTTGTCAACGTGCGAACAACTGGGGGTCTCGCGGGTCCATATAAGGAGGAGCCGCTGTCAAAGGCGAGTCACTTCAGCTCGACACGAGGATGAGGATGATGATGATGATGGTGGTGTCCTCCGTCCCAGCCGCGTGTCTTCTCTGCGCAGCACTTTTCTCCGCGGTGGAGGGCTTCACCCACGACCACCTGAGGGACGCTCTGCTCAACAAACTGGGTCTCAACGAGGTGCCCAGAATCCACAAGAGGGACCTGGAGAACCTGGTTATCCCGACGCACCTCAAGAACAAATACGTGTCCATGCTGAAGCTCCATCACGCACGGAAGCGCCGCGCTCTCCCCAGCCTGGCCGGCATCTTGAGAGGAATTCCGGGCACCGCAGGTAAGATCGCACCGTGGACCTCCATCCGCCACAGACCGAGATCAGACTTCTAATCGGCTTCTTCCTCCACAGACATCTCTGGAGAGTTTGTATATTCTGACACCACGCGCCAACGTGTGGTTTTCGAGATGACGTCCAGAATTCCGGACAACAGTGAGGTGACCATGGCCGAGCTGAAGCTCTTCAAGAAGGCTCCACACAAGCGCTCCATCCCGGAGAGGAAGAACCACAGAGCGGTCAGCAACGCCCGGGTCAGCATCTACTGGGTGGAACCTCTGGATAACGGTTCGAACCGAACGTCTCTGGTGGACTCCAGGTAAGCTGAGAACCAGCCGCAGACGGCGATAATGTCCGCCACGTTTATGCTAATTGCCCTTGTAGTAATTGTCGTCATCATCATCATCACCTCAGGTTGATTCCCATTCACGAGACCGGTTGGAAAAGCTTTGATGTCACCCAGGCGGTTCACTATTGGTCCAAGAGCCGGATGGAGATGCCCATGCACCTCGAGGTGTGGATCGAGGCCGAGAGACCCGGCAGCTACGCGGCTGAGATGGCCAAGTGTGTCCACTTCACCACCCAAGATCCCAATGACAACACCGTGGGGAAGCCCGAGCTTGTTCTTTACACCCTCAACCTGGAGGAGTTCGGGTAAGCGCGCGCTGCATTTTTATATTTTTTGGTTTGTTTTCAAAATGTCCCGTTACTGTATCCGTTTGAAAACTTTTTTTTTTTTTATATATTTTTTCCCCACAATTATATAAACGTGTAAATATTTTTCCCACAAAGAGCTATATAAATAAATAAATAAACAGTTAAATAATTAAAATGTATTTACTCCGCTTAATTGGGCCGCTGTTCTAAAGTTCTAAAATTCTAAAGGGAAATTCCTAGATATCGCTTTGCGCACGCGCAATATACAATTACATAAGGTTTGACCACCTCGGGTGAAAGAGTATAAAGAATTAAGTTTAACGTACTTTAAACTATTTCAACGAATGTTCACAAACTGTACAATCTGCATGACTGTAAAGATAATTCCTGCTCAGTGACCTTAGCCTGAGAGTCTGCAGTTTTCATATTCAGGAATTTTATAGAATATCAAGTGTATAAAAGCTGATGTGTGACGTGCTCGCTTAATGTGAAGTCAGGAAATCTAGCATTTTTATCTTAATCATTTTAAAATAAATAAATATATAGATATTTTATAGCTTAAAGAATATTAAAATAACAATTACCGTCATTGCACAAGTGTATGTAATTTTAACGCGCATGAGCACAGTGCGATGTGTGTAGGACAAAATGTTAAAACATCCGCCGTTTAAGTGGGAGAAATAATACAATCTAAAACAAATCTAAAACTATCCCATAACGCAAACGTGTGCCGCTTTATTGGGTCAAAACGGCCGTATTTGGAAACGACTGACATTGTGCCCTTCCATTTCCAGGTCCAGCGGAGACTGCGAAGCCAACCGGGAGAACGCGATGTGCTGCCGGGAAAAGTTCTTCATCAACTTCCGAGCTCTGACCTGGACCCAGTACTGGATCATCGAACCTTCCGGCTATCAGGCGTTCAGGTGCAACGGCGGCTGCCGGCAACCCAAGCGCCACTACGGCTACGGGGAGCGGAAGTGCGCGGTGGTGGAGAGCGCGCCCCTGCCCATGATGTATTTAGTCAAAAAGGGCGATTACACCGAAATAGAAGTCGCCGAATTCCCGAACATGATTGTTGAAAAGTGCGGCTGCGCAATGGACAACGTCTCCGTTATCTGAACGTGCCACGTCGGCGCGACGCACTGAACTGAACGTGTAAAGGTGATGGAAACCTTCACAGCCGCATCAAGCACTTTGTACAGATCTGTAAATACTCACATTTATTTTTGCATTAGCGTTTGACTTGACTCGTAGATCTTATATTTTGTGAACCTGGTTATGTCGCTGAATATTAATTAAAATATTGTCTTTTACGCATGGTTTGGCGGCGTTGTTTCCTCTCGTTCGGCCACATGTAGCGCAGATGTACACCCACGTCTGCGGTGCTACTGTTTACTCACACACACACACGCACACGCACACGCACACACACACACACACACACACACAGCAGGTTTCTTATTTGACCAGTCACTGCGGAAACTCGTGCTAACGGGCATTGAGTTTTTAATGAAGATCGGGACTACAATAAAATTGAGCTGGTGCTGCTCGCTATAGTCTGTGCGTCTCCACTGTCTCCACTCGACAAGTGAACGGACCAATTGTTATTTTGAATAAATTGTACACACTTGACACTTCACTAATTTCCCTAGAATATTGCAGAAGAAAATGTGAAACAGAAAAACTGGTCTGAAATCTGAAATGATCTTCACCTGAAATTGTTTCAAAACTTAAAAAAATTAATAACCATGTTTTCATCAAAACATACTTGGATGAGTCCTACAGACAGCTTCATTTTACTCTGTTCAACTCCCTTAAAACTTATAACCAAAATCTTTTCAAACATGTGACCACTTTACAAAAGAAAATGACACCCCAAAAATTAGGGTCCTGACTCTCAAAAACAATTTTCACAAAATATCCACAGTTCTGCAAGACAGTCCTTTTTTACGTTTTCAAACATGTTTCTAACAATGTTTTAACGCATTTAATACAGAGACTGGTTGTGTGTGTGTGTGTGTGTGTGTGTGTGTGTGTGAGAGAGAGAGAGAGAGAGAGAGAGAGAGAGAGAGAGAGAGAGAGAGATGTTGAGGCGTAGAAAGAGAAAGAGTTAGGGAGGGAGAGAGGGAGATGGAGAGGACAAATGGAGGGAGAGAGAGAGAGAGAGAGAGAGAGAGAGAGAGAGAGAGAGAGAGAGAGAGAGAGAGAGAGAGAGAGAGAGAGAGAGAGAGAGAGAGAGAGAGAGAGAGAGAGAGAGAATCCCTTGTGTGCTGTAGGGTGTGTAGCCACAATTGTGTGTGTGCAGCAGGAGTTTGGCAGGTGATGCTGAGTAAATGTACAGCCTCACTGATATAATCACGCAGCTAGTAGGTCACTTAGCTAATAAGATCGTCTTGACGTTCATTCAAAACGTACCTTTGTGCAGCTTCAGGTGTCGAACAAAGTTGTGGAAGTTGTGGCGTCTCCGTCTGCAATGTTCGACCCGCATGTTTTACACTGCAACTCGTTGTTGTTGTTGTTGTTGTTCACCTCGTCATTTTACAGCCAGACGAAACTATCTTTGGTATCATTTTACAAACGCCGCGTTTACAAAATTCTAAACACTCGGCAGCACTTTGATTGGACGTGCGAGTGCACGCATGCGCGCAAACAGAAGTAGTGACTTTTCAAGCGAGGTGGCAAGTCTTTGCAAGTCAAGAGACGCAAGTCCAAGTGGACGTCCAAGTTTTTTGTGTTAAAGTCCAAGTCGAGTCGCAAGTCTTTTTATTTTTTGTCAAGTCGAGTCTGAAGTCACCAAATTCCTGAATCGAGTCTGACTCGATTCCAAGTCACATGACTCGAGTCCACACCTCTGGCAAGTCAGCAAGATGAGATTGTAATTTTGAATACTATATACGTGCTATATTAATCATTTTGAGATGTATTAAATCATTATGAGTGGGTTGTAAGTCATTATAATTAAGTCATAATCGGTAGATTTTGAGATACATACTAAAAATACATGTAATTGATGAATTGAAAATGTATTGAATCAATTTAGTCATGAGACGTATGTGTCTCAATTTTGAGTCTTATTTTAACATCCAAAGAAATCTATTTAATAAAGACTCATAATTTGAAGATATATATCTGATATTTACAATATCAGATATAGCTGACCAAGTCTAAATTTTGAGATACTTAATTCTATTTTTGACATACGACAAGCCATATTTTTTTATTCATTTTAACAATCATCCACAATTACCATCTTCAACCGCAATGTCCTAATTCAGAATGCTTTTGATTTACGTATTTTTCTTGGATTATGATTTTATCCTATGAAAAAGAAAAGCAGTGTCTCAGTTGAATACCTTTTATTGTCACAAATCATTACATAAAACTCTTCAAAACAAGCGGCTTGTTGGAAACATCAGTTTCGAATAAAATTACCACAAAACTACCACTCGACACAGAAACTGTAGCATAAACTGTAAAAATCACAAATCACTTTCAGAATTTGTCCTAACGAAACTTGAGGATTTCGGCGTTATGTCAGCTAGCGATCGTTTCGAAATAATTGCTAGCTTGACTATTTACTGCTCCAGAACATTCCATGCATTCCACATGCTCAAAGCACAAAAAATTAAAAATCAAACATAGCTGCCCTTTACGGCCTCCTGGCACTTAGCGGTCAAACAAAACTGATCTGTACGAAAATCTCGCCAGATGTTTGACAGCATCAAGCGAGAAACGCTGATCGAAAAAAAAAAAAATACATTGAACCTCTGCAGGGCAATTTTACATGCGTTAGTTGCTGACGGTTCTAGCTAATGCAAAAAAAAAAAAAGAAAAAAAAAAATATTGTGGAAGTGAACACATGCAAACCGTATGTGAAACGCAACACTTTCTTCCTATATCCAGGTTGTTTTGTGACTTCAGGTTTCATAGAAAATGCAGACGCTCCTATAACTATATAATCAACAGTCTTATTAACATTGAGTCACTAAATACAGTTTAAAGCCCGCTTAAGTTTTTAACGGCACCCGTGTGCCTTAAGAATAAGAGAAAAAAGGGCTTAAATTAAAACTCGTTACACTGACTATCAAAGGCTCCTAAAGTAAGAAATATCAGTCAAAAGTCGTAGAAAAAGCAAGCGTATTTATTGCAAACCGCAATGTGATGGTGACAGGCAGGGCGAACAGAAAAAAAGAACCTTAAAAACTAAGAGAACAATATTACACATCTTCACTCAACATGGGCGATCATGAACAAGCGCTTTAAAAATGACTAAAGTCCAGTTCTTAAACACCACAACACTAAAAAAAAAAAAAAAAAAAAAAAAAAAAAAAAAAAAAAAAAAAAAAAAAAAAAAAAAAAAAAAAAAAAAAAAAAAAAAAAAAAAAAAAAAAAAAAATCATGAAGAAAAAATAAATCCTGAACAAACAAACAAAAAAAAAAATGCAATAATTTACATGGAGTAAAAATGTCACTTTCTGGAATAAAACGAACGACCCTGAAATTCAAAGCATCACTTTCTTCACGAGACAAACACGCGGATCCTGAAACCACGTCACATCGTTTTTAACGGTCAAATAAAAAGAAAGGAAATACACCTCACGCTGGCCGTCTGGAGAGAACACGGACCCTCCACTGGTGGAATGTGTCACTCCACACGTTTAAAAATGGACTTCCTTATGAATAACAAGAATAAAAAAAAAAGAAACATAAAACAAGGGCTGTAAAAGTGTAGAATATTTTCTGTGGCTGTGAATGTCAGGGCAGCAGAAGCCACAAGTCCTTAATACAAATGCCCACTCAGTAATATCCCGGGTGGTACGGCTGGTACGGCTTCTGGTTCCAGAACTGAAGAGGCAAAGAGAAGATTAATAGTTAAAAACACGCCATTGCAATATTTCCGTCGCCATGGAGATTATTGCCAAGCTTTGGGTGACTTGAAAACGGCAAAAACCATGTTTAAACATGGAGTCACCCACATTTTATATACACTACGATATACTTATCATTATATTTATACTTATATTATACTTATATTTATTTAAGAAAAAAAAAAAAACACACACATAAATAATCTAAAACCTGAATTCCTGTTCGAAACGTAAATTTTCTAGTACAAATAATTTTTCCCCCCCCAATTTATTTGGTAAATTCTTGTATCTTGAATCTCTAGTTGTTGTAAAAGCTGCATAAATACGTTTTTAAGAACAATTGTTACGTTAAAAACAAAAAAGAATTTTTTTGAGAGAGAGATAGACACACGCAGAGAAAGTCAGACAGATGAATGGAGAGAGAGAGAGAGGAATGGATGGATGAACAGTCAGATAGATAGAGGTGGATTAGTTATATAGATAGAGAGAGATTGTTAGACAGATGAATGAATGAACAGTCAGATAGACAGAGGTGGATTAGTTATATAGATAGAGAGAGATTGTTAGACAGATGAATGAATGAACAGTCAGATAGATAGAGATGGATTAGTTATATAGATAGAGAGAGATTGTTAGACAGATGAATGAATGAACAGTCAGATAGATAGAGATGGATTAGTTATAGAGATAGAGAGAGAGAGAGATTGTTAGACAGATGAATGAATGAACAGTCAGATAGATAGACTGATATGTGATGGAGAGAGATAGAGAGAGAGAGGAGACTGACACCAATACGGTCCATACGTCTGGATTACTGTATCTACTGTAATTACGCCATCTACTCACCCCTTGCTGCCACCTCTGGTTGAAAGCCTGAGCAAAAGAGCCGTTCTTATTGCCGAAGCCGTCGCGGTGCTGCTGCTGCTGCTGACCTCCTCTGCCTCGGAACTTCTGCTTCTCGGGGGGGAAAATAAAACCTGTCAAATCAGTCCACGGCAATATTAACCAACTAATCTACCGCGCTCACCTGCTGATAATGCCCCCTGTTGTTGTGCCCGCTCTGGCCACCCTGTCCACCATTGCGGCTCATGGGGCCGCGGTTCCCGGGCCCGCCGCGGTTCATGGGGCGACCTCGGTTGCCCATGTTCCCCCTCATCTGGCCGCCCCGTGGAGACATGCCGTGACTGGGCATCGCCGCCCCCCCGCCTCGGCTGTAGTGGCCCCGGGTGTGGAAGCCCCCTCTGTAGGCGGGCGGGGGCGGCGGAGGCGGGATGAATCCGTGCAGGGGGCGGTTGTAGCCGCTGGAGCGCTGCGCGGGCACTGGCGAGACAAGAGAAGGTTCTGAGCATTTGTAAGACACTTTTCACTGTTCCTTTACTGCGTTTTGTATCACCGGTGATACGCTTTGAATTTTTTATTTAATAGTTTAATTTACGACTTAAATTCAAATTCTGTTTAAAAAAAACACGATACGTTCAAACATGCACTTGTAATACATCATTTGATCACCAGGTGGCAGCAATTAACCGCTCCATTGCTTTTCCACAGCAGTGACCACTAGGGGAGCTGCTCCACATTTGGAATACCGTATTTTCTGGACTATAAGCCGCACCTGTACATATATGAGCCGCATCCGCTCTATGAACGATTTTGAATAGTAAATGTACATGTAGCTAAATAGATCCTTTCCTAACCTGCATTTTAACACGGCAGCAACTTTACTGAATAAAATGGGATAGAAAAAAAAAGCGAAAATAAACAGTATCCACCGCATTTACCTCCATTATCAAAAAATCTGCAGAATAGCCGCAGAATTACACCTTTGTATAAGCCGCATGGTTCAAAACCTATGAAAAAAGTAGCGGCTTATAGTCCAGAAAACACGGTAATTGATTTTTACAGATTTTTATAAAAAACTAGTTTTGGAGGTCTAGGTGGGAGAACAGGAACATTTTTACTCGTATTCCTAAGAGAAGGGTTGTCTGGTTGGTTACTTGAATGTGGCGTGGTACATTTTTGTAAATTTTAACCCTTTCCTGATGACAAATTGTATCTTCTGGCGATACGTATAAAATAACCAAAACATTTAATTTTTTTCTTTCGTTTTCTTTAGATTTTATTAGAAATATTAAGCTTATCATCTGGAAGCCACGGGATTGTCGCTTTTTATTCATTAGTAGTTGGTGTTAAAAACATAGCTAAGAATTTCACTATGACAAAGAAAAAGCCCCACCATTTACATTTCACATTGCCTTTCCACTTTTACTGAAGTGTTACTTGTTATTTATTTATTAGATAGGTGTAACATTATGTGTATGTTATTAAGAAAGGTCATATGAAAAAATGATCCTTAAACAGCCTTTCTCAGACAGAAGCGGCCGCTCAAGCAGGTTCCTCGTGAAGGCCAAGCACAAACATCTTACTTCCTCTGAAGTTCCCACGGTTCTGAAAGCCGCCCCGTCCTCCGCGGAAGCCTTGTCCTCCTCCTCCGCGACCTCCACCGCCGCGGCTGAACTGGTTCTTGGGGCCTTTGCCTCGGCCCCCGGTCTTCTTGGGGGTCACCACGCCCGGGTTGGGCTTCTTCTCGGGTGGCAGAGCGCTCTTGCTCTCCTCTTTATACTGCTCCAGGACCTTCAACGCATCGTCTTTCTGCAGCTCCACGAAAGTGACTTCCGAGAAGCATTCGCCCACCTCGGGTAAAGCGTAGATGCCTAAAGACAGAACAGAAGTCTTCAGCGTAGGACTGGATGGACTGATTATTTCAGCTTCAGAGGCCGTTTCATGGCAAGTACAACATTTTACATACAACATTCTATCAGGTCGGGATTAGATTAATAAAACATTTCCATAAACATTTACTAGAGTTGAAATATCGCAATCTCGATTCGACAAAGCAAACCCATCGCAGAGAAGATCCCGCCCACCACGACAGCTTCTAAAACCACAATTTGTTGAAAGTTTTTGCAGATATATGAAGGGTTATAAATTACTTACTCTGTATATCGTTATTTTTTTTAATATAAGGCAATATGTAATAACTTATTCTATTGCTGCTTGACCACCTGATGTTCAGGGTTAAAGTAAAAAGAAAATTCCACAATCATGATTTTTATTCGAAGCAAAAAAAAAAAAGAGTGGTTCTCATTTTCTCATTAAATTTTATCCAGAATGGCGCAGCTCTAACATTTGCATATTTTAATAAGCTTGATAATATGCACTTTTTGATACAGATTTTAAAAACCTTGTATGTTTATACATGTCTATACATTTATAGGCAGAGAAATTTCAATGTATCTTGAATTAAAAAAAAAAACAGTTGCCTCATTGATTTAAAAAAAAAAAAACTTTTAAGAATATGTGTTTAGTAGGCCTGGACAATTAATCAAAATTCAACACTTTAACTCAAATTATCAAACTTAATTAGACACCGAGCAACAAGACTATCTCATACAAAAAAAAAAAAATGCGTGATTGGTACACATTTTGGCTTCAGGAAGGACAGAACAAAATGAAGACGAGTGTAAAACACCCAAAGACGAAAAAAAATAAGGACGAGTGTAAAACACCCAAAGACGAAAAAATGGCTTTGACACACAAAGGCAACGCGACAAAATTGTAACGCCTGATCAAAGAGGGTGGAAAACATTGTTACCCATTTAGAAAACTGCTCAGTTTATACTTTTGGTAAGAAAATATAAAAAGTAATTTATTCTGTTTCCAAAAGAGCAATGATTTATTCAGTTTTCCTTTTTTTTGTAATTTTTATAAAAGAAATTTAGCGGTTACCTTTCATCTTCAGAAGAGCCTGCTCGGGCATGTCCCTGCCATCGTTGTCTGACTTCTTCTGATTTCTCTCCTTGTAAACCTCATCGCTAGGAAAGACCACGACAGCCTTGCGCTGGAAGCCGGCGAAGAGACACATCTTCCTCCGCTGGGCCGGAGCCGAGACGTTGGTCTGGTCCAGGATGTAGTTCCTCTTCTTGCGGGCGGCGATTTCAATGAACTTGCCCAGGTAGAGCGGAGCCCGCTGGGAGATGCTGGAGAGCTTGGTGACGTCTTTGTTCTGCCTCTTCATGCTGTCAATCTACAGAAAAGAGGGATTATGGATTAAGAAGGCTAGACGCCAATCACCAAGGAGCTGATCCTCACCATCATCTTCTCCAAGAACGTGTTGGTGCTGAGAATATTGTACTTCCCGGGATTCTCTTCCATGTGTTTCTTCACCCATGTGGTTTTTCCAGCTCCGGGAAGCCCGACCATGACGATCACCTACAAAAACGTTTCATTTAACACAAGAAACGAGAACAATTCCAAATTGGTCGCTCGTTTACGGCTATGTTTATATATTATGTGAGCAGTGAGCAGATGTTTGTTTTGTGTGTGTGTGTGTGCAGTGTTATTCATGAATATACTTGTTTATGCGTGCAGTGTTATTTATTATGTTATTAAGCTTACGTATGCGTGCAGTGTTTATCTTTATGTTGTGTGCACTGTTGTTTATGATTATGTTTATGCTTATTTATGCGTGCAGTGCCGTTTATGGTTGTGCTTAGTTATGATGTGTGCAATGTTATTTATGATGTATGTTTATTTATAATGTGTACAGTCATGTGTTTTTTTAAGATGTGTGCAGCGTTATTTATGATTATGTTTATGCTTATGTATGCGTGAAGTGTTTATGATCAGGTTTGCTTTTTTTTTCAAGAAACATGCAGTGTTTTTTTTATGATTATGTTTATTCATGTGTGCCGTGTTAATTATTATTATGTTTATGGTTATGCTCATTTATCATGTGTGCAATGTTACTTATGATTGTTTCTTTATTTATAATGTGTGCAGTGTTAATATGTGTTTATTTATGCAGTTATTTATTAAGTGTTATTTATGTGTTCAGTGTTTATTATTATGGTCATTTATGAGTGCAATGGTATTCATGATTATGTCTGTTTATTTACAATGTGTGCAGTGTTATTTTTGGTTGTTCGCTTTAGGAAATGTGCAGTGTTATTTATGATTGCTTATCTACGTGTGCAGTTATGATTTATCATTATTCAGTACAAATTCAGTATGGACCCTAGTGGTCATAATGCCATCACCTCACTTTCCTCCCTTATGCTCGTTTATGTTTGCAGTGTTATGTTCGTTTCATTTATCGGTTTATTAATATATTTTTTGATAGATGTGTATTTATATATACAGTATATTCTCTGTACAGTATATTCTGTACAATATAATACAGTAGATTCTTTCCACTGTTGTAAAATGCAATTGGACAAACAAGGACATTGGATTCAATTCTTTACCTCGCAGTCTTTCTTGTTTTCCGGCCCCTTTGGCCCACGAGTCCGAGCGTCAGTGGGGATCTGCTGCAGGAAGGTGAAGCCCTCCGGCGCCGGGAAGAACGGCGTCTGCTTCTGGCCAAAGTTGAACTCCACCACACAGTTGTGGCAAAGAACGTGAGGAAACAGGGTCCGTCCGGCTAGAGATTCCTTATCCACCTTGAAAGCCACGCCAAGGTCATTGCCGTTCTTGGAGAAGGACACCTCAACCTCGCCGGCTTCGAAATTCTACGGCAATAAAACATGCGTTAGGACACGACTCGCCATCCATTAGTCCTCACAGTGGCTAGGGCTGCTCGATATGGTAAAAACATGCGATATTGCTGTTGAATATTGTGATAATGATATTGCTTGCGAAATAACATATCTGTAAAACTGTAAAAAGTAAAACTACTGATGACTAAAATAAACAGGCAATATGTTTTTAATCAAATTCAGCTTAACTTGGGCTAAAAACTGTCAAGTAGAAGGCAAACATTAAGACTAAAAACCTCAGATATATTGATTTATGATTATTACCAATAGACTTGCAAAGATAAAATGCATTGGTCTCAAACATTACATTTCATGCACATACAGTATAAACATACAATCATTTCACAGACATTATAAACATACAATAAATAATGCAAAATATTAAACAAAGTGTTCAGGCCTTATAACCTATTCTAATCACCAAGACTGTCTTAAAATGAGCATCTTAAACGAAATATGTTCATGCCCTGCCTTTTTTTTTTTTAAATAAAACAAATAACACAAAATAGTTTTATGTCGGATATTTTTTGAAACATATCCTGCCATGTTTGTTTACTGCAAATAAACCACTTTCGCATGATCCTCTAGGTCAATTAACTTTGCGATATTTTTAATTGTTTGCCATATGGGTATTGCGCATCCTATTACGGCGATAACGATATTTTTTCGATATATCATGCATCCCTAGTCACACTTACCAGAAAACAACCAATGACGTCATTTTCCTCAAAGTTCTCCCCGTAGTCCTCCGTCACACAGTTTGACGTCTTCTGGGCCTTGAGCGAGTACGCGAACGAATGCTCCTCTTCGCCTACGAGAAACGCTTGACGGTTACTGTAAACACACAAGATTACGGTAAAAATCCAGGAGCGGCCACTTACCCAGCAAAAGGCTTCCAGCAGCCAAAGACCAGCCGACTTTGACATCATGGACGTCCATGGTTTTAGTGCTCATGTGTTTGACTGGGATCTTCTCCGTGAGCTTTAAACGCAACAAAAGCATTTAGTCGTTTCCAAACGCCACATGTGCAGAACATACGCGGTGTTCTGAAAATTCCTCCTACATCTCAGAAGTTCCTACATTGCTAATCCTAAAACTACGTCACTGCTCAGCTGTTCTCCGCTCAGATTTCTTTACTTTCCGCGCTACATGAGCGTTAAAAAGTTTGTTATGTCTATCGTTTCTTCTCCTACTTAATCGTACAAACATTCTGTACTTTTGATATTGTAGCGTTGGATCAATGAATAAACAAACGCGCTAAATGAACACGGACACTTATAGCACTACACAAGACATTCGTAACATGTTACCATATTTTGTAGTTATTTATATTAGTATTCGGTTTTGACGTGTTGTAACGCGCTTGGCTAGGAACAGCTGATCAGTGACGTCAGTGTAGGAACTTCTGAGCTGTAGGGGGAATTTTCAGAACAGCGGCTCTCACCTTCATTTCAAAGCAGACTTTTCCTCGGTTCACACCATAAGAAGCTCGACCACCGGCCCACAGGTAAACGAAGCTCTCCATGGTGAGAGAGGAGGCGCTGTAACGGTCCCGGGACACTTTGAAATGCAGGTCGCAATTGTCTGAACAAAAGCGAGAAGACGCGGTTAAGCGCGGGACAGCTACACATTAGTGGTGACAACTAACATGGATCCAAGCAGACGAGGGTGTCGTCAAACTCTTCGTCCACTTCATCCAGAGGCGGCTGGGGAGATTTGGACCTGGAATAAAGGCAAGACGACATCAGCGGTCCGAGAGCGGCAGACAGATGAGGTCCGGCACAGAACCCGAAATAGACAGTGTTTGCAAAATGGACCGTGATTCTTACCAGTTTAACCAGGACAGGTGGACAGAAACCAGTTTCTTGCAGCACAAACTTGGAAAATTTGGCATAAATTTGCACATATTCCCATATTGATATAAATTTAGCCATAATCTAACCGTCTTTGTAAAGCGTTTGTATTTGAGTTTATATCCACGCTGTTTTGTTTTTGTCCGTGCTGCTTTCTGATTGGCTGTAGGCTACTTAATACAGTGGTTACCCAGACTTACGATTGCCCTAGATAACAAAAATTCCTGAGTAACGAAATGTGTTGCAGTGAAAATGTCATTCAGAGTTAGGAAAAATTAGCTACACGAAGGGGGCGTGTCTTTTTCTTACCACTATCGTGCATGGAGATGAGACTACAGGAGTGTATAAAACAGTCGCGTAATCTCTTTGCACGTCAATTAAACAAACAAAATCACTAGTTAGTTTCAGAGATCTTGCTTCCAAACTATAAAATAAACTTGTATTCTCCCAGAATGGCGATGTCATTTTGAAATGACGTGGCACAAATGTGGAGATTTCCATAATCTCGCAATAAATTTCAGGCATCTGCACGTCATTTCAAGATGGCGGTAACTGTTCATGTGCTATTGTCCGTATATTATTACCTAATATGTATTAGGTATATACCAAATTGAAACACCCTTTATTCATTTGATAATGATTACATTTATTATCAACATTTTATCATTTATGAATTTTTTTCGGAATTTATGGAGTCAAACACGGACTATTTAGATGACTTGTAAAATGTGGCTTAGCTAACTAAATTGTCGTCTCCCGGCACGGAGTATTTCGCTAAGTCGGGGTGCCACTGTAATTGTTCGGCTTTTTTCGAGCAGCTGCTCCGAATTGTCCTGGACTGTGAAAAGCACATTAAAAATATATAAATAAACTATTAAAAAAAACAATAAATAGCGGGAACATTCCAGACAGCAGCACAACACAGATGTTTTGAGCGCGTTGGTCACAATTTGGCGTTCAATGGTTCTATTCATTACGATGGAGAGAAAATCCCCTTAAAAAAAACACGTTCTAAAAACTGACTTACCGTTATCTGAAAAAAAAAAAATTATAGTAATAAAAAAAACTTTGTCCCTTACAAAGCCCCACCCCCGCAACACAAAAACAACACATTTCCCAAATAAACAAACAGGTCGCTATAAAGCTAAACAAAATCTGTAAACAAACAGAACAAAAGGGTGAAAAGTACAGTTAAAAACAAAGCATCGTGCAAACGAACGGACCACGTGTCACCCCCCCCCCCCCGACCACACCCGCACCACGCATCGTCCGCCGGCACAACCACCTTACGCGCACAAGTCAGTCTGACATCAGTGTGTGTGTGTGTGTGTGGTTCCCCTCAGGAAACTCTCTCCTCGTGCGTTCTGCTTTATTCGTGTGTGTCGTGTGTAGATGGTAAGGTGCTCTGTGTCGGCCAGGAAAGGCCTTCAACAAAAATCTCACTGTAGGGCTGTAACTTCTCTCAGGTAAAAGTATTAGCACTTAAAGCCAATACGCAATATAAGTGGCACTTCGGGGATAATGAAGGCCATTACTCCCATCCTTACCGGCTGTATTTGTTTTCTTCAATAAATTCAAAGTAGCCCCTTCCATGTTCCTCTCGGCGTCTCTTAACACCCCTCTTATTCTTCTGACCAGCACTGAGGTCTGTGTCCGCATTCCCTTTGAAAATAAAACAAACAGTAATGAAATGCCCGGACGTGTTGGACCCTGGGTTTAAGGGCGGCCCACACACACGGCGGAGTGCGCTCAGACACTCCTGGAATTACAAAATGATCAGAAAGAATACTCGTCTGCGGCTCATGTCACTGTACCGTCCATGATCCTGCTTGCCAGATCAACTATAATGGACAGAAATGCTGTGGGGTGGTGAGAAAAAATGATGCGCTTCGCTGTGAAATAATGCAAGACATCCACAATCAAATACACTTTTTAAAGTAGTATTTCGTGTATGGGCGACGTGGTCACGTGACGACTAGGCGCGCGCGCTTTTCGGGCGTCTTTTAGTTGACCTTGCGCGGGAGCAGATGACAACGCGGTGGATTATCGCAGATTTATCGCGTCGGGCGTGTTAATGGGATGTACGGATCCTTACCTTGCTTTGTGTGTCGGCAGGAGCCTTATGGGCCCCGGTTTTAACGGGCCTCGCGACGCATGCGCGAGACCGGGTGCACTAAAACGACACTCTCGCGAGATCATCTAAAACGAGACGGCTCGTTAAAACGATGGTTAAAAATAAGAATCGTGGCAGTTTCACGAAAGCGGAGGATAAACTGTTTGAAGAACATTGCCATGGAGCCTAAAGACCATCACCGTAAAGACAAAAGACTCGCACACAAAATGAATAAAAAAATGTCCACGATTTACCCGAAAACTTAAAAAGCTGTGGTAAAACTGCACCGACTTAACCCGATTTCTAATATCAAAAGCTGTTTGACGTAATTCTAACTAACTCAACGAATTACGTTATTCGACTACACAATGGCCACCGGTTAGCCATTAGCCGTCTGTGCTAATCGATGATCTCACCGTCTTCACCGCGCAACGCCGCTTACGTAAAGCCTAGAAACGAAACTCACCCTCGGCTGGATGCGAGTCTGGCTCACCATCTTCCTCGTCGATTTTGTCGAGGATATCGTCTTCCAGCTCTTCCTCCTCCTCCTCCTCGTCAAACGCTTTGTCCATTTCAACACCGGCGTCCTCCTCGTCGTCTTCGCCCATCTCGTCGTCCGGGACGGGGGCCTCGACCGCGGCTTCGCACTCGTCCCCGTTGTGCTCACTGGCCTCCATGTTCTCGCCCTCGGCTGTAGTTTCGCCCAGCGGCTCCGGTTCGAGCTCGGCTTCGGCTTCGATCGCTGCGGCCGACTGTTCCTCTTGGGCCTGAGCCTGGGCCTCGGCTTCGAGTGCGGCCTGCAACCGCTCCATGAGATCGGCCTTCAGGCCCTTGTCGGAGAGCTGGCGCTTCTTCAGCTCATCCTTCAGCTCGTTCACTTTGAGCTTTTTGACGTTGATGGCGCTCATGCTGGCGTGCTAGTGTGTGTGTGGGGGGGAAAGCGAACACTGGATCGCGGGTCAATCGCACTCAAATCTCGGCCGCCTCCGCTTGTCTGGATTGCGCACAGCCGCGATGAATCCGCTGCTCACCGGCGAAACCTCCAATGGCGCCTTTGGAGACAGACTCCGCCCAGAAGAAACTGAGGCGAATGGGCGTGGCCTTTTGTTTTTAATGACCTTTCGTTTGTTAACGGGACTTTGTGCACAAAGAAAGTCCGCACAACTTGTTTTATTTCTTCTGTATCGGTTTTGTGCGTTATATGTCTGGGCGTTTCTCGAATAGAGGCAAAATCCGCGCTGGACGATCTCTCGCGTCTCTTCAGCTGCGGTCGTCGCGTCGTGTCGCGCCATCACCATGGCGACGCGGACTCTTAGGAAAACTCAGAACGCGGTCGCTATGACAGCGAAACTTGTCATAACACGAACAAAAGCGTGAGGATGTTTTGTCTAAACTCTAAACTTAAGCTCAATTTTTACATAGCTGCTTTGAGACGGTGTTCTGTAAATAAACTGAACTTGATTCTATCCAGTTCTCTAAACGAACAGATGTAAACAAATAGGTGACTCGCCCTGCGAGTATCTGTAATACCACAAAGAAACGAGTTAACGGGTCACTTGGACGTGATTAATAAGAAGATTAAACGTGCCTTTACTGTACTTTCAAACACCCATGTATTTATGTTTTCTTTTTGGAGTGTGACTTTTTTGACTCATTGAAAATGATCAGTCCGTTTGTGTTAATTTGTCAATATTATGTTATTGATTAAATATATTTTGGAACGTTATAACAGTTATTTTTCTTTCAAACTTATCTGTATGAAATCGACTGTTTGAGTCGATAGGTGGCGCTACTCCTTGATTATTCTGCTCTTACTGTAACCACAGCACGTTTGAGATCTCTATTCCTCAGAGAACGACAAGAGGGTGGTACTGTAACAGAACAAAAAGATGAAGACATAATTCAACAACAACAGCCCGGGGATGAATTATGGAAACGCTTTTCTTGATTAAAAAGATCGCGCGTCTCTCTTCGGCGGAATAAAGCCAACCGGTTATCTCGATTTACACGCGTTTTTTTGTATTGTCAACTTATTTCACTAATATTGTTTCTTCTGAATTTCACCTAATCATCAAGTTCTCGCGTGCGTTTTTGGACGTGAAGTCGGATTTTCGATCGTTTTTCTCGGTTCGGATGGAAACTTTCAGACGATGTATAAAGATAATCGTCTCGTTGAGAGTTTATATACTCCAAATGTGATGAATCATACAGGATACTCGGACTCTTCAGGGAGGTTTATGGTGAGTAGATGATCAAGAGTGAGCCGATTTCCTTAATTGAATAATAAAAATAATCCATTCATTTTTTTTTATTGGCGCCTCATCCTCTCGTGGTGATCGCTTTGGGTCCAGCCTGCACTTTTCGGTTGGGATAATCCGTAATAGGCGTGTTCTTTTCTCCGCAGATGAATAGTTTTCCGATGGGGACCCTGTTGAAGGGCCACGCGGCACAGGAGCGCCCCTCGCCCGAAGGCGCAGGCTGCTCGGTGTGCGATTCCCATTCAGGACCATGGACAGGTCTCGCGGGCTCGCTCCCGACTCCCTATGTTCACCCGCGCGTGCACGCTAAATGGTCCACGGTATCGCCGAACGGTCCCGGATACAACTCCATCAACTCGACTGGGACGAAACGGGAGACGAGATTCGACACGGGACGTTTGTGCAAAAGGTGCATCTCGCATTTTAATATATTCAAGAGGGAAGCGTTGAAATTAATAACGGAGGAACGGCTTTCGGTAAAGGTAAGCGTTTTTTATACTTTGCATTTATATTTCTAGTGCCGCATGCAGTGTAATGATTCCTATCGGCCCATCTACCACAGTCCTGTCTCATATTTCAATTACTTATGGGGCGCTTGCTCTTTTTCTCCATCCCTGGAAACGAGTTTAAATCGATTAGGTTTTGCTGTTGCTTGGTGATTCACATGTCACTGGTCTAACCACTGATGGAACATAATGGGTGGAATATGAAAATCCTGAGGAGAACTGTGTAGTAAATCACTCGATAATAATCTCAGTCAGAGTGTTGGGCTAGTGGTCCATTCGGTTTCAGTTTTAACACGCGCGCACACACACACACACACACACACACACACACACACACACACACGCACACGCACACGCACACGCACACGCACACGCACACACACACACACACACACACACACACACACACACTCACTCACACACACTTTATTTTATACATTTTATACACTTTCATAAACGAATAAAAATATAATGTACAATTTAGCATATAACAAAATATATTTATGATGTTTTAATTTAATTTACAAAGTCGAAATGTTTTATAAAAATGTTAATTTGTAATTAGACAATAATTCTATTTAGAGATGAAGTAAATCGTACGTAAATACACTCAATAATTAATGCTGTGTTATAAATAATTTGCATAATATAATACATTAATATTGCAGTAGGTTTTGTGATTAGTCAGTGGTAATTTTGGGGATTTTGCATGTACATATGGCAATCGCTTTAAGTGCTTCAAAGCTCTACGCTGTAAAAATGCACATATATTTTTTACATATTTTTATTGGATCGTTGGCATGATGCTGCATTTTTTTCCACTACTTGAAAACTTGTAAATATTGTTCTGTAAAATATAAAAATGAAAAAAGCACATCTTCACAATATGCTGTTGCTAACCACAGCTGTCAGTAGATTGCCGTCCTTCACAAATTTACACTTTACAACACAAATGTTACTTTGAAACATATTTTGCTGCTTGAATCAAACATACAAGCCTTTATTAATATGCAAAATCCTAAGTGAGTTAGTGAGTTTCCACGATTTCTGATGCAATTGTAGTCCTGATCAGAACGTTTTCTGTGCCTCAGGATCCCAAAGTTTCCATGTATCTGTACGAGAGTATGAAACCACCTGCTCGGACCATAGACGCCTGGAGCAACATGGACGAACGCTGTGGCGTCTGCTCCACTCACTACAGCCAGCTGAAGCAGGAAGCCATCCGTACCATCCTCACCCAGGACCAGGCCATATGGACCTCATCTTCTACTGCCAACACCTTATCTCCACGCCTCAGGTCTCGAGCTCCACACTGCTCACAAACCCTCCCAAGAACCACCACCCACAGGTCTCAGAGCCCAGACCCCCGTCAGATGCCCACCAACACCTCACCTGATTACTGGAATAAAGGACGTCAACATTTTGGGACGCTGTGGCCGCTTTCGTCATGCAAGGGAAGCCATTCTGCTCCTCAGAAGGTATGTCAGATGTTGTTGGTCCCTAATATTCTGGGTGATGGGTCTATATTTGTCAAACACGTCATGACGCACATGAGGTGTCATGCGTCTGGATCCGAAATGATGAAACAATTGAATCCAAGCAAACAGGACAGATTGTTCTCGGATCGCTTCATGGTTTTCCCAGATCTTTCAGATTATACTTTTCACTGATGCTTTGTTTATTAGCATGTTTTGTTTATGATAATGGCATCATTTGTTAAAGATAGGTGTCCAACCCTGGATTGGTAAAATTACCAAGTAGTATAATTTAAATCTATATCAGTTATAGATGATGATTGATGAAGAGTTGCTTGTACCAGTACCATGGTCATTTTTTACATTTTATTTGATATTTGATGTTTTATTTAATTATTCACATAAAAAAAAATGTAAGGATAATAATAATAATATTAATAATATTAATAATGAAATTAGTTGTATCACTACAATGGGAATAACGTTTCGTACGTCTTACAATGAAACACATTTTTAAAGTTTTACTTATTTGTATAGAACGTCTTCCGATTAAAGCCAAATTAGTTTAGAATCACTATATTACCTTTATGATTAATAAAGGATTTTTGATAGGATACATTTTTTTTTGTGTTTCTTTGTATTATTTTCTTCCATATTTATATTTAATGTTTTTAAATGTTATGATTTAATTTTAGATTTACCCTAGTTAAAATCTGCAAACTTCATACAAATACAATCACACCCCTTTACAACCTCTAAATATTCTAGTTTATAGACCATCCACCAATAAATAATCCCCACTTTGCTGCTTCCAGCTATATTTTAAAGACAATGTAGCAACTGGAGGTTGGGTTTTTGACATGTGGGCGTGGCCACTCTAAAGCACGCCTCCCTCATAGGTACTTACAGTAAGCGTGCGGCTACTGTAAATGCATGTCTGTGCTGCTAGAAAAGCCGCGACTGCTTCTGTCCTCGTTTCATCCGCCGCCTCATGTATAATGCAGAAGCCGTACAGATTAACTATGTATAGCTGTGTGTGGTGACCAAGAAACAGCGGAATACGTGTCTGCCGTCTTATGATACACAGCTGCGTTGCTTTTCGTTCCAGACATTGAATATGGAATTTAGAACAGAGTCCAGATTTTAACTAGAGCAGCCCTCGAAAAGATGCGATCGACATTGCTGCAATTATTAATGAGCGGTGAAATATTCATGCACGTGACTCGTAAATACAGATGAAATGAGGATGCATTATGGGAAAGTCTCAGCACTCACAGTATAACAACTTAATGCCACTCCATGATGGTGGACTAACTCCATTAGATCAGCTCCATTTCATTACAAAAGCATCTAAGGTGGGCTCGCTCCGGCCTTGAAGAGATGGAATGCAATACGTAAAAAATAAGAGTGATGCATTTTGTGAGATTTTTACAGTAATGGTCACAGGAAGAGATGCTTTCACAGAGCAGACAGTTGTGGGAGTTAGACACAGATCTAATTAGTGTGAGTGAGTTCCTTTTCTATCTTTCTTTCTGCTTCTTATCTTTCCGTTTTTATTATTTTTCTCCCAATTCTTCTTTTTTCATTTTGCTGACTTTGAATGAGTCAAGGATCATCGTCTTGTCCATTGTAGAAACGCCCTCCTGTTCCTAAAGATGCATCCTCGATTTCTCATCTCAACATCAACGTTTTTTCTTCAAATCTCAACAACTTGTATACTTTCCCTATTTGACTTTTTATTCATTGTTTTTTAACCATTGACTTTATATTCCATTTATCCTTCATATTTCATCCTCTTTTCCATTTCATTGTTCATCGCAATTTGTTTCACTGAAGTCTCTCGGAGCCACTCGATCAACTTTTATTTTTATGAGCTTCCTTGTTTCTAGCTGTGTCTACTTTTGTCTTTCAGGGGGAAAAAAAACACTGTGGTAGAACTTTTTTCAACCCTACACCTAAATTCTTCTGAAACTGCATCATTTAGTTAAATCTTTGAAATTCTTTGTGCGAAGGAATTGCGAGAGAGGGAAAGAAGGAAGGATGCTTCAGTAGAGCTAGTTTGGTTTTGGCTATCTCTGCCTCGGGGTCGCTCCCTGAGCTAATTGGCATTACGTTTTGCCAGTGTCCTCGGTGGGAAGAAGTGAGGAGGTTTCGCATGGCTGGATTAGAGCTCTGAGGAGACATGATGGCAGCGAGTGTTCCGTGATCATGACTGTAAATGTGGACGGCAGCAGGCCGAGGCTTTGTAAAGAAATTCAAACTGAACCCTGTTTATTTTGGCCGCTGGGTAGTTACTTTACTCTGAAGATGACTGCATTTTCAGACAAGATAGAGTACAAATAAACAAAATTCCTTTAGTTTGCTTGCTAATTTCCCAAGAAATACATCTGTCTGTCGGTCCGTAAGTCTATATTTACTTTACTTTACAGTCATTTGGCAGACGCTTTTGTCCATATATATATATATATATAAATACATCCGTCTATCTGTCTGTCTGTCTGTCTGTCCGTCCGTCTGTCCGTCCGTCCGTCCATCCATCCATCCATCCATCCATCCATCCATCGATCTATCCATCGATCTATCTATCTATCTATCCATCGATCTATCTATCTATCTATCTATCTATCTATCTATCCATCCATCCATCCATCCATCCATCCATCCATCCATCCATCCATCCATCCATCCATCCATCCATCTATCTATCTATCTATCTATCTATTTGTCTATCCATCTATCTATCTATCTATCCATCCATCCATCCATCCATCCATCTGTCCGTCTATTTGTCTGCCTGTCTGTTTTTGTGTGTCCGTCTAATCCTTTTTTTCTAACTCCATCTTCATCTCTCTTCCTCTCGTCTTATTTCTCACTCTTCCACTCCCTATTTTTCATCAGTCTATCTAGATGTTCATGACAGACATCTGAGTCAGTGTTAATGAGTCAACGCTCATTCTCTTTCTTATATCACACTTGGTTTGCTTCATACGTTTAGCAGACGAGCAACTTCCTTTGTATAAAACTATAGTAAACATTACAGTTTTAACATTAGCTAATTTTCATCCCTGAGAATGGAACCAATGAGCTTTGGTGTTCCGAATACCAAAACATATTATGACCGACCAGGTTGACAAGACAAGCGTTGATGATTCTCCTCCGTCCTGTCAGGATGAAATGGAGAAGCAAAGCCTGGGCTCTACAGCTTTATGTAACTACAGCGGCTCTCCGCCATCCAGGGCTTCCAGCATGTCTTCTCTCATCCCCGCAGGAACCTCTGCAGCCTTGTCCTACTTTGTCAGGTAATGTTTCATTGGCTTTGAGGGGAAAATGGCTTCCCATCATCAGGAATTGGTTCTTAGTTTTTGAATGAACGTAACTATCATTTACAAGGGTGTGATCATCATCCACAGGGCTGTGCAGAAGCTGAATGGAATGGTCAGGAGAGGAAGGCAGTTTTCCGAAAGCGGTTCTTCCTCAAACCTGACCAACTTCAGCACCGTCCTGCTAAAGGCCCCGCCCCCTGTTCCCGCCTCCCTTCTTCAAGCCGCCAATAAAAGCAAAGACATTCCTGGGATTGGAAAGGTAGGACTGAACCTCAGTATGTTGTTGTTGTTGTTGTTTTTTTTTGCTGGTATTTATACTCGTATTTAAGCAAAATGTTTCATATTTTAAAATCATGTTTTTTCAATGCTTTTTTTCTCTGGATCAGATTTGTCTTTACTCTGTGTTCATTTAGTGTAAATTGCCTGTGGTAGAGATGACATGACTTTGAGATTACATTTGCTATTCGAATTTGTCAAATAAATGCAAATTTACTAATAATCATTGACCAAACATTTTTGCTTATCAATAATTCAAAATGAGTTAAAAATCTATCACAATCCAAAAAACTACAGTAGTGTGTTGCATTTACCAAATAAAAGAAAAAGAAAAAAAGAAGACAATTTTTTTTCTTCATAATTATGACAACTTGTTATTTTGAGATTGCAATTAAAAACATGCAATTTACTAGCTCATAATTATGCTTTGCAATATTGAAATAGTAAGTTAGTAGGTCATGAATTTGAGATTGTACTTATCAGACTATAATGACTGAGCCATTATTATGAGATAATATGTCTTTATTTTGATATAGTAAGTCCTTAGTATAAGAAAGCATGTCATTATTAACAATAGTAATTAGTAATTATTATGGGATAGCAAGTCTTTAATTTGAGCCTGTAAGCCGTTATTATGAAATACTAAGTCATTATTATGATATAATAAGACTTTATTATGAGATACTACTAAGTTATTATTATGAGATTATATTTATTATATTTATATTTATATATTTATATTTATATATTTTTTATATATATATTTATATTTTACTATATATATTTATTATTTATTAGCTAGTAATTCTATATTTTGAGATAGTAATTCTTTATTATGAAATAAATGTTTTCATGCAATGCACTTCCAATTTATAATTAAGCAACTAATGTCTTATTACATGTCCCATTAATCAAGAGATTCATAACGTCCATGACCAAAAGTGAAAAGCATTATCGATCGTCCTGATGTAAACACTGATGTAAACAGTAAGCCAACTGCGCTGTCATGTGATTGGTCGTGCGCACTAATTGAAACCAAATTAATAATGCAAAAACAAGGGTCGCCCCGCAGATCCGAGAGCCGTGGCGCATAAAAGATCCGAGAAGCATCTTCACGGAAGTTCGGTAATGAAGTGTATAACTACATCACAGCTCTATCAGACCCTGATCTGTAAGTGCGTGGCATTTAGCCCATCCTGACCGTGATGCTAATGGCCTCCTGATTCCGCATCGCGTCTTGGAGGAAAGGAAATCAATCTGGTTTAATAGTAACCGGGCTCTCCACGGTTCAGACGGATGGCTTTGGTCTTGAGTTTCATGTTGTGTTGCTGGCGGGACGGCACTCAGCACAGCAAGTGTTGCGGACATAATGCCTCTTCAATAATTCATCGCACACAAATATGGTTTGACAGACTCAGGAGCGAGAAAGGAGCATCACGAGACGGATGCATTAGATATCAGACAAAGCTTCGCCTCGAATCTGCTCCGGTGACATCACGAATGACAGAGTCATCGCTTGATGTCGATTTTGGGGGCCGATGATGGGGAAGAACAAAATGGTCGCCATGTAATTTGAACAAATTTGGATTTGAGCTCGATGGAAAGATTTAAATGTTTCTTAAACATTGAAGTGACGTTTTAGACGTGTGTTCCAAATTCTAGTAAGATTGTAAAATGGATTGATAATGGTTGAAAACTGTGTATTTTGGCTTGTCAGTTGAAAACGATCAGTATTTTTCATTATAATGGTTTATTTAAAAAGGTTATTATTAAAGTTTTTTTTTACTGTAAATTATTACATTTGTTCCTTTATAGACTCTTTGTACATTGTATTCAAATAAAATAATTTATTTAACAAAAAATGTAACAAAAATGACATACTTAACATACTAGCCCAAAGAAGTGTTGTACAACTTCTTACATTTTTTTTTTAAATGTTGAGCTTTGTTTTTTTTACTTATTTTTTATTTGTTTTTACTATTGTAGTTTTGAAATGTACTGTAGATTTTTTTTTTCATTTTTTAATATCAAATAATGTATTTAATAAAACCACAAACTAGACTAAAAACATCTAATTATTGTCAATATTTTCACATGAGGAAAATTGTATTTATTATAGTACTATTACTTTCTACCTTTGCAGTTGTACAGTTCTTTAATGTGGGTCTTATGCAACTTTTGTAATCATTTTTTTAAATAACAACATTTAATCAAATTACAAATGATACCAAAACATATCTAAATAGTGTTGATATTTTCAATAACAATGTATTTATTATAGTATTTATTTTACAGTTGTACTTTTACAGTTTATTGTGGATTTTATATACATTTTATTTAATAAAATAATGCATTTAACAAAATTACAAATTAGAAATACAAAATTACAAAATAATATCTAAATACTGTATATATTGTTACATTAGAATAAATATTACCATAATGAACTATATTTTTCCGTTGTTAATTGACGGTTCTTTACTGTAGATTTTATGCACATTTTTTTCAAAATCCTGGAGAAGTTTTTTTTTTTTTTTACATAAACATAACATTGACAAAGCACTATAAGCCTAAATAGTTACACTCTCTGTTAATGGCTAATTCTCTGTTTATCACCTGTTTATGGCTGAATTTTAATGAGGTTTTGGATCTGATTGGGTGTAAACTCTGTGATGTGTTAATAACGATAACGCGCTCTGATTGGTTAGGTGAAGGTGATGCTGCGGGTCTGTTCGGTCCCTGTGTCGGACCCCACCCCGCCTCATTCTTACAAGCTGGAGCTGCGCAAGAAACAGATCACCGTGCTGGATCTAGCTGACGTGAGGCATCATAGACTCGTCCCCACAAAGACCTTCAACTTCGACGCTGCCTTTGGTCATGATGCAACCCAGGTCAGAAACCCCACCAGAGCCCATCAGACTCCCAATGTTCCAGCATGTCACTGTTCTCTTCTTCAGTTACAGATATTCAGTTTCATAATCAGAGCAATCAATAGAGCGAAAAGTCAATCCGGACAAGCTGAAGTGCTGCCGTGGATAGTTTGAAGGGATTTAGCACATTAGAGTAATTCCACACATACATACACATGAACGCATCAAGTGTACAGGTTGTATTGAGTAAAACGAGGCTTGAAAATAAACGGGTGGCGAATGTTTTAGTTGAGGAAAATGCCACTTTGGGGTAAACAAAGCAAAATAAGACAGAATTGTTTTGTGATCATCAATGCACGTGAATAATCACGGAAGAGAAGGCGCTTTTGCTCCACTAGAATAATGTGTAAATGCACTAGGTGGCAGTAGTGCGCTCGTTGTTAGAGGTTGTTTTCTGTGCTAAAGAGTGTCTGTAGATCCTTTTGGGGGTTTCGCAGAAATATAACTAATACAATATTTTCTGTATATCGTAAAACCTCTAATAGAACACCATGACGTTCTAATTTTCAACCCATAGTGGCGTTCTATTAGAGGGTGGTGTCGTTTTCAACTTGTTGGTCACAATAAATATCCGATAAATATATCAGACAAATAATTTAATGGGGCTTTGAGAAACACTGAGGGAGAGCAAATGAAGCAGCTTCAAATCATCAGATGAACTCGTTTCTTGGAAGAGCCAATGGGAAGCTTGCATGTGACGCACGCAATTTTTTCAAAACTCTTTTCAAACTTTAAAATAAAGCATAAGGACGTTTACATGATGTTATGTTGTAAGAAGGAGCAATTGCTGCGATTTTTCTTACAGGAAGGTTTTAATTCCGATTTTATGAATTCGTTTTATTTGCCCTTATACACATTATTATTAGTATTTTAATCAATCCACAGGGTCAGTATGGCAAGCCCCATGATGTGACACAGGATGGGATAGAGCAGTCACTTGTGTGTGTCATATATATATGTGTGTGTGTGTGTGTGTGTGTGTGTGTGTGTGTGTGTGTGTATTACAGACTATGCATATCAACATCATTACTGCTAAATGTGTGTGTTTGACATGAGACGGTGTGTTTCAGGCTGAAGTGTGTGAGAGCAGCTTGTCTGAGCTTCTTCAGTGGGTTCTTGCCGGGGCTGATGGTTGCGTCTTAAGCTTCGGACAAACCAGTGAAGGTAAATTATATCAATGTGTCTTGCTGAATGATGTCATACATGGTCCAGAAAATTGAATCACAAATGCTTGGTCTTCAGTAACCAACATGTGATGCTCGATGAAAACAAAATGAGAAGAGAAAACCGACGGCAAATTACAATTTATGTTTTTCAATTCTGATATTATTTGCCATACTCAATTATTTTTGAAATGCATAAATTGTGAAATAGGGTAAAATGTACAAAATAGTAAAAACTAAGAATCAGAGATGAATCAAAGTAAATATAAAATAAAAATAATACCATATATGGGAAATGTGCAGTGATGAAAAATGAAGATGTCCTGTTAAAATACATACAAATACAATGAATAAAAGCAGATATTAATAATTTAGTGTTAATAAACATTATAATTAATAATTTAAAATTGCACTGATTAGGATAAACAACAATTTTTTGTTGTTTGTCAGCACTCTGTGATTTTAAAATGCAAAGTGCGTTATGAATAAAATGTATTATTATTATTATTATTATTATTATTATTATATAATGATAATAATATCATCATCAAAAGCAAGCAAAAATCAGTTACTGCTCTAATAAATAAATAAATAAAACGTAATACATTGAATTGCAAGCATTTCTAATAATACATTTATGATAATATACTTATAATAAAAAATAATAATACGTACATTGAATTGCATTTCAATTTAAAAACAATTAAAGAAATACCAAAAATAACACAAAGTAAAATAATAATAAAATAATAATATCAAATCAAAAATCATAGTTGAATGTATTTAAAAACTATATATAACAACAAAACACTATTCTGATTTGTAGACACACAATAATAAATACAAAATGCAGCAGTGACGCATTAAAATGCACAAAAAGTATAAAAGCTAAAATATGCGATGGACGAAGGAACTGATTGGCCGAGATATTCCTCCGCTCATGTGATTTGTGGGGTCTCAGATGTTTGTCCTTAACGGGGGGCTACACGGGGGTCATCGCAGGTCGTCCACTTTTAAGGTTATTAATTGTTATCCACCTAAAATCACGGCAACAATCTCTACATGGCATTTAGAGTATGACATCATCCGCTATTAGCTAGATTGAATTACCCGGCTAGCATGTTGGCCCTTGGCTCTCAGCCAGGAGTCATAAATCTTTTAAACGGGGCTCGTGCTCGACTGCAGGCAAAGTGCTGTGCATTTAATCGCTGATGACATTGCCTTAATGCATTTTACACCCCAGTTTGTAAAAAAATCCTTTGCCAAAGCCACTTATTTAAGCATATTTCACGCTGGGTTTTTTGCACTAAACAACTGAGATCCGCTATTGTGCTCAAGCCCGAAGCTCTTTCCTTCTCCACAGGAATGTCTTACACGATGATCGGGCGTGATGACTGCTCGCTAAGCCTGGGCGTGGTTCCGTGTGCCATCTCCTGGCTTTTCAAGCTCATCCACAGGAAGAGAGACAAGACCTGGGCGAACATCTCAGTGTCCGTGTCGGCTGTGGAGGTCTGTGGGGAAACCAACGCCGTCAGGGACTTGCTGTCTGCTGTGGACACGGACAGCGGCGAGGAGAACTGTGGGCCGGACCCCCTGTGTGGGATTCAGGCAAGCGTGGAATCAAAATCTCTTCGGGTTTGGACCGGGCTGTTATACGTATTCAAGTTTGAGATTCATGGTTCTTTGTTTGAAGTGAAGAAAATTCAAAAATGGGCCAGAAATGGGACAACTAAGAGAAATTAAAAAATGGGCCAAAATTCAAAAATGGGCCAAAATTTTCAAAAAGTGGACAACTAAGCGAAATTTAAAAATGGGCCGAAATTTAAATATGAGCCCAAAATTTCAAAAATGGGCCAGAAATGGGACAACTAAGCAAAACTGAAAAATGGTCCATAATTCAAAAATGGGCCAAAAATTTCAAAAATGGGACAACTAAGCGAAATTTAAAAATGGGCCGAAATTCAAATATGGGCCCAAAATTTCGAAAATGGGCCAGAAATGGGACAACTAAGCAAAACTGAAAAATGGTCCATAATTCAAAAATGGGCCAAAAATTTCAAAAATGGGACAACTAAGCGAAATTTAAAAATGGGCCGAAATTCAAATATGGGCCCAAAATTTCGAAAATGGGCCAGAAATGGGACAACTAAGCGAAATTTAAAAATGGGCCAAAATTCACAAATGGGCCATAATTAAAAAATGGGTCAAAAGTGTGACGACTAAGCGAATTTCAAATATTTCTGAAATGGAAAATTCAATCCACGTGCCTTCTGAAGAAGAGCATCGACGTACGGCATTCATGCTGTTCTAACTCATTCATGCTGTTCTAAATGAAATGTATTTTAAAAATAAAAATGTATATTGTATATATTAGCTAATCTTTGTAAATTTAGTTTGCCAGTTTAGTGAAGTCTTTGAATAAACGGACAGCAATAAAGTCACATCGAAAATTTTGTTTAATAAAAATACAAGTCACTAATTAAATGTAAACGATTAATTAAATGTTTTCATTTTACATTAGTAATTTCTTTCCAAGCAAAAAAAAGAAACAGCCTCCAGAAAAGAATACAACCATTAACGTAAATAAATAGGATAAAATATAAACCATATTTTTTTGTACCATACAGCACACATAAATACATGTATAATCTTTATACGTATATTAATTTATTTATTTTTACTATACCGCACATTTTGGGTTAGAAAGGTAGAGGAGATAAACATTGCCACGCTAGATTTTAACAAATAAAACAATAATAAATAAAATATTATAATAAACAAAAACAAATAATAAATACATTTTTTAAACGTGTAAATCATAAATGCTTGAATCATTTATTGCTTTTTAAATACAATAATTCGTTGTAGTGCTTATGTTTACATTCATGCAGATGCTTTGAATCAAAGTGACTCATTCTATTCATTCTTCATCATTACAATCGTATAATCTCGCACTTTTCCCCCAAAATCGAACCAACAACCCGGTGTTGCGAACATCGTTGATCCGTACATATAACACTATGTGTATATTCCCACTTGAATGTTAAGCTCAGGAAGATTTACAACGAGATTTACAAGCCCTCACATGAATATTCACGAAGGATCAATGCAAATGAAATATGCCGATTGACGATTTAATGAAACTCTTCCATTTGCCTGAGTGCTCCGCGTCTGAGTAAACGCCGTCTTCACTGCAGCTTTCCCACCAGCGCGTGCTAAACGCTCCCACCTCAGAGCGAGCGGCGTTCCTGCTGGACGCGGCCCTCGCGGCTCGCGGTGGAGACGTTCCTCATCACTCCTGTCACATGTTCTTCGACCTCCACATCCGCCAGCAGCACATCGGCAACAAATCAGCAGGTGAGTTCCGTTGGTTTGTTATGTGTCTAGTGAAAAGAGGTGCATTGTGGGTAAACCAGTTGCCTCACTGCCTAAAGTGTCCAAGTCGAAGCTTATCAATGAGGAATGTTCTTACTGGTGAGCTCCATGTGACCCAGAAATGGAAAAGTGGATTATAAAGTGGATAGTGGATTGAAACGCAATTATATCTATCTGTCTTTGTGTGTGTGTGTGTGTCTGTCTGACATCAATCAATCTATCTGTCCATCTGTCATCCATCTATCTATCTATCTATCTATCTATCTATCTATCTATCTATCTTTCTTTCTTTCTTTCTTTCTGTCTGTCTGTCTGTCTGTCTTTCTCTCTTTCTCTCTCACTCCATCCATCCATCCATTCATCCGTTTGTCTGTCTGTCTTTCTTTCTCTCTCTCTCTCTCACTCCATCCATCCATCCATCCATCCATCCATTTGTCTGTCTGTCTATCTATCTATCTATCTATCTATCTATCTATCTATCTATCTATCTATCTATCTATCTATCTATCTATCTATCTATCTCTGTATGTCTATTCTCTCACCTCTCTGTACATCTAGTATCCATCTTTCTTTCTTTTTGTCCGTCCATCCATACATTCATCCATCCATCCTTTGTTCCATCTTCAACTATTTTGGAATTTACCGTTTACTTCCATTATGTGATTCATAAAAGTCTTTTTTTTCCTCCCGTAAACCCTTAACAAAACCCGTGTCGTCCTTGTAGTGAAAGTGGATCAAAGCAAGCTGAGTCTGATCGATTTAGGGAGCTGTGTAGGAGACAAGGACGACAGCAACTGCGGAGTGTGTCTCGCCGACCTTGGCAACGTCATCACAGCCCAGCTGAACCGACACAAGCACGTGTCCAACCGGTCCGTCTCACAACCTCTCCTGCATATTTACCCAGAGTCGTTTACCATGATCAGGGTTGTTTGCTCTCCACAGGGGAAGTAAACTAGCCATGCTCCTGCAAGACTCGCTCAGCAACACCAACTGTGCCACCACCATCATCGCCCACATATCTACCTCGCCCAGAGACGTCACAGAAAGCCTCTGCACCATGCAGACCGTGTCTCGCATCCGAAAGCAGCACAAAAAGAGCAGGGTAGGTTTGATATCCAGCAGTAGAGGACCTGTCAAATCTTTTTCTGATTATTTTTTTCCTAATTTTTGAACATAGATGGACATTTTTCTTTTTCAGTTGACTCTTTTTCCTTATTTTGAACACAGAGGAACAATGGACATTTTTCTACATTTCGCATAGTGACTTTGCGTTGGTCTCGAACTAAGAAAAGCTCTATATAAATAAACCTGAACTTGCAGAAATTTGAACTTGAAAACCATAATTGAGTAAAAGTACAAATACCTAAAAATTGTAAAATTTACAAGTCACCAATTTCAAGAAGACTTGAGTAAAAGCCGCAAATTATCCAATTTTACACAAACTTAAGTATTTTACCTGCACTGAATTGAAGGCTATAAAAACACCGAAAAAACAAGAAACTTTATTTATGAGGTTTTATTTCTTAATATATAAGTGGAACACCTCAATATTTCAAAATGGCAGAACAGAGTAGATGAAAAAAGAACAGAAATCAGTCAGTCAAACTCAAATGAGCAAAAAAGTTCAACCTCTAATTCACGTTCACGTGATTTAGCTGATAAATATCATCCAGTACCTCCAGGAGCCTGCAGATGGCGATATAATCTCATCTGCCCAATAATAAATCACAATAGGAAAAGATGTTGATATATTGCGCACAATCACAATGTAACGTGTAAGTCAAGTTAAAAGTAAAAAAAAATAAATAAAAGTAGCTTTTGTTTGTACAAAATAGCCCCAAAAATACTTAGGTAAAGTAACAGTCCATTTACTCAAGTTCCTTACACCACTGATATCCAGAAATAAAGTGTACGACAATTAATAACCTGAATATTTTGGTTCTTAGACTCAATCTTCCTCAAGTTCACCTGGAGGACAAAGCTCAGGCAACGAGAGGAAAGTTAACACCGCCACCAAGTTTAGATTCAAATCCACAGGGGCTCTCGATAAAGAAATCTCCTCTGGTGGGTTCTTCGCCGAGCCAGAATTCCATCCTGGGCTTGAAAAGACTTCCTGTGAGACCGTGCTGCCCATGGAACCATCTGGCATCTTGAATAAAGAGGTAAAAAACAGAAGTCGAGAGGTTTCGCCTGTTATCCCGTCTTCACTCAGGAGCAAACTAGAGACCAAGAAGATCTCGCTGATGAAACTCTGTGAAATCTCGCCACCAATCGCCTGTCGGATGAAACCGATACTGAAAGACAAGACCTGGGAAGAGTCATCCACCGTTTTGCAAGACGAACCGGATGTGGAGTGTCTGAAATGCAACACATTTGCGGAGCTCCAAAATAGACTCGGAAATATAGATTTGGATGAAACAGATTTATATCCCACCAAAGACCAGGTGGTGAAAATTCTCATCAAACCTTCCACCTCTAGTAAATCGGAGGAGAAATCAATTTCAGCGGAGGCTCAAGTGTCACGTAAAGGAGAAGCTGAGAGCGCAAGACCAAAAAATGCAGCAAAAGCATTAGCTGGCGTTAAATGCAGGAACGCAATTCCCGATGAAGGTGTCTTAGGTGCTTTAAGACACAACACTGGCCTTTTGTCTTCCTCCCCCAGTTCTGGTGAGAATCAGCAAAACGAAAACATGTCCCTGACCTTGGAAGACCGGGACATTTATTCCGATGACTCAGCAAAGCAACCTGACACGAGACTGTCTCCCGCAGGCAAGAGTTCACCGAGGTCCACGTCTTCCTCTTCCTTTTCCTCAGCCTTGTCCGCCAGTTTGGTCTCACCTCTTCCGGCCTCCGTGATTGAAGAACCGCAGTCCCAGCGAGAGATGAGAGCCACCATCACTGTCACCGTCCAGCAGCCGATTGATCTGAACGGACAGGACGAGCTTGTGTATACCGTCGTTGAGGAGGTGACAATAAACGGCGGTCATGAGAAAGGAAAGGCCAAGATACTAAGCATTCACGAATCACGCTCGCTGCAGGGTTTAGCTCAGGAGAACCAGCCGGTGAGGATCATCGGGAGCGTAGGTGAAGAACCAACCACGAGTTTTTATCCTTCGCAGGGTAATTCACAAACGTTAAAAAACGAAAACCCAACTGAGAATGCTCCTGCCAACACAACCAATGCCCACAACAGTAAGCACCTGGATCCAAAAGACCTCCAGCAGCATGAAGCTTGGCCTGATGTTCCTCTGACTGAAGATATGAAGGACGCTCTTCAAGAAATTGATGTCAGCCGCACCCCGGCCTCAAAATTTCACGAGGATTCATTGTCAAAACAATATGCTTGTGAAATTACGCCCAACCAGAGCTGGTTATGCCAGAGCCAGAATAGCCAAAATAAAGAGATGACCTACAAGAAAGCTGAACATAAGCATCGTCACCTTGAAAGTAAGCAACCCCAAAATGACGGACCAGGAGATTGCTGTAAAGATCTCACACCACATAGTCCGAATCTAAAAAAGAAGGAGTCAACGTTATCTCGAAGTGCAGCGGTAAAGCAAAAGCATCTCCTGACTAGATCTCCGTCCGAAGACAGCAGCAAGCTATTTAATGCAAAACTGAAAGCTTTATCAGGCCGGAGCCAAACTTTGGACCAGAGTAAGAGCTCTTGGAGCTCAGCGGAGAGCTTAGAACGTAATTGCAGCTCTCCGATTCTTAAGAGCAGGATTCTTCAAGAGAGTGCTTGCATTGATTTGCCTCATAAAAGCCTTTTAGATAGAGATTACTTTCCAGCTTGTTCCAGCATGAGCTCGCCTGGTGTGAAGGAAGACTTCCACGATGACTTGGCAATGTGTCCAGCAGTTGGGAGTCCTGGAAGAGTTCCAAGGTTCTTCCCAATCCGTGATATGGATGCGAGTGACACAACATGGCCTTCCAAAGCCACCTGCCTTGAGGCCACAGGTCTGACTAAACTTAAACCCAATCCCAGGATCATCAAAGCCTCAGGTGCGCATCCCAAGAACATAGTGACCTCCAAATCCACCAGACGCTCAATTAACAGGAGCTCGAGCTTTTCTCCCAGTGGTGCCTGCTTGAGCCAAAGCTCCTGGTCTACACAATCTTTATCTCGAACTCAGGAGAGCACCAGGATGAGCGGGAGGATGGATCTTCTGCGCTACAGTCGAGACTCTCTCTCCACTCTGAACCAAAGTCAGTTAGATGAAAGCGAGGAACTTGTGACACCTTTCGTTCACACGTTGCCGTCTCCGTACAGCCAGATCACTGCTCCGCGAGAGCCGTACCACTGCAGCGGCCATGCCAGCGATACCACCAGCATCCTCAGCGGAGACCTTCCTCCTGCCATGTGCAAGACGGCGCTGCTGTACAACCGGAGCAGTGTGGTCAGCAGTGGCTATGAGAGCATGCTCCGAGACAGCGAAGCCACCATCAGCAGCAGCTCCACACACAACTCCATCAGTGACCACAGCTGCTCCGCCGCGGCTAAAGGAACCAGAAGCCTCAAGAAAAGAAGCAACATGGGTGAGAAACGGGCGTCGATTAAGCAGTGGAACTACCTTGTTTGCGCAAATAAAAGTCCCAGGGTTTTTCAGCCACAAAAATTTTTTTGGGGTTGTGACTTTACGTAATATTCTTACTAAATACATCTCTTAACAAGACGTCTTTTACTTCTTTTCACAAACCTGATTTGTGACTCTTTTACTTGAATAATAGATTAAACAAATTGAATGTTAAATTAGGGCTGGGCGATAAATCGAAAAGTAATCGAAATTCAGAACGTATAATCGGTCAAATTTTTCCAGGACGATTATGTTGAATATTTTTCTTTTCAGAATGCAAGGAATTACGTGACCCCGCTCCGCTCATGGTTAGCTTACAACAAGAGCAGCTTTTACCAAAAAACTAACTATATATGGACAAATTTTGGCTTCAGGAAGTATAACAGAAGTCAAGTTTAGACGCTGCAGAAAAACGGTTCAGACGGCCAACAGTAACGCGACAAAATTGTAGCTTTTCTCGTCAGAGCCGCGCGGCTTTTCTGTTTTTTCTGTCGGAAACATTGTTACTTGACTCAGGTCCTTCCTGGTTTTCAAATTATTGAATTTCTCCAAACTTCATTTCAAAATCTCTCACTTGTAATATGTCACCATATTTATTGTAAAAAACGTGTCAGTGAACTATAAGAGCAGAAAAGTATAAATAAATAAAATAATCATCGTTCATTAAACCTAATCGTGTTAAAATGTTCAATTTATTTGATTTCATGCCAAATCGCCCATCCCTATGTTAAATTGTATTTCTAAATGTAGTTGGGGTTGGTTTGCTATGTCCATATATGGGCGTATTCTAGTTCAGATTCATGGTTGCAGACAAGGTTCAAACAGACAGAAAACTGAGAGTTATTGCATTTTTTGAGTTTATACATTTGTGCTTTTATTTATGTTTATATTTGAAATCTGTGCATATAAGCACCCCTGAATTTCCCTCTAAAATTTGTAAAAAAAAATTGTGCTTTTTCTTTGGGCTTTTGTTGTTTTGTTGAAGGTATGTTGTTTTTGAAAACTATCACAGACAGACGGACAGTTGATACCCCCCAAAAAATAACTTTAATTTCAAGATTATAGTTGTAGTTATTGCAGAAATGTCAGTAAACGAGAGATGTGTGTGCAGACAATGTGCTTAAATGCCGTTATTTCAGCACATTTTAGACTCCAAAAATGTGAAAAATAAAAGTATGTGGGATTTTTACAGGGTCAAGCCCAAGACGTCCATCCCAAGAACCTGGCCTGACGCTGAAGAGATCATCAAGCGGCCCGAAAGTGCACAGGGTGGATCGTAATGTCTCTGATTCGTATGAAATTAAAGTCTATGAGATTGACAATGTAGATGGTTTGCAGAAGAGAAGTGGTGCGGGGAACAAGGTGAGGTTCAAAACCTGTAATTAAAATGAGACCTGCTTCGCTGTAATCGGTTTATTCACTCACATGTCACACACCTCGGTCAGTGATACTGTTTCGTTTATTAGACTCTCAAACACCGTCATGTACTCTCACACACACACACATTGAAACTCTGTAGAATGTACGATAGAGCTGCAGCAATGCCTAGAATGTAGACTACACAACAATTTTCTTTCTTACTTTTGATTCAAACTAATTTTTGAATTTTTCAATTCCAAAGTCACTTTCGATTCTTTTTTTTGTCACGTACACTACCTGGCCATTTTAGTAGGTACGTTTTACTAGTACAAGTACTAATATTGGCCAAGAAAGTACATTATTGTCCACACTATTACATCACCATTAGCGGCCTGAACTGTCGATGAAAGGCATGATGGATCCATGATTGCCAAATTCTGATCTTACCATCTGAATGTCACAGCAAAAATTGAGACTCATCAGACCAGTCAACGTTTTTCCAATCTTCTTTTGTCCAATTTTGGTGAGCCTGTGTGAATTGTAGCTTTGGTTTCCAGTTCTTGTCAAATAGGAGAGGCACCCTGTGTGGACTTCTGCTGCTGTAGCTCATCATTTTAAAGTTCCTTTTCGAACGGTTCTCTAAAAAATCTAGAAATAGTTG
Source organism: Paedocypris sp. Pulau Singkep (assembly GCA_017309775.1). Classification (NCBI taxonomy): domain Eukaryota; kingdom Metazoa; phylum Chordata; class Actinopteri; order Cypriniformes; genus Paedocypris; species Paedocypris sp. Pulau Singkep. The sequence goes on from MU204268.1 coordinate 110,101, forward strand.
TACAAAAAAAACTCAGACATGCAGTCACCAACCAACTCAGTTACTCATGTCTACATGCCTAAAGAAATTGAGTGGCTGATATGTGATTGACTAATTTTGCGTTAAGGAGGAGTATGACTGGTGTGCTTATTAAAGTGGCCAGAGAGTGTACGTTCTTCTGCAATTCTGTTAGGTTTAAGAGTTTGAGGCCCTGTCTTGGTCTATTTATTTTTTTAAAACCTTTTTAACTTGAGTTGTCTTTTCCAACCCAGTGACATTCTTTTGTGATGTTTTGTCGCTGTTTTAATCCTTCTTTTACAGAATATTCTGCAGGATTTCTTGATACAATGTCAGATTATTCTTTTTTTTTAAGCAATATGTACAGATTTGCTTTTTATCTTTAATTCCTAGATTATTTTGTATGTAAGATACATTTTTTTTAGAGACCGCAAAATGCAAGTGTGTTATTCTGAGGAAATTTTGCCGACAATGTTTTTAATAAAAGTCAGCGTGAACAACGACTGGTCAGAGTTACTGTGTGTCTAATTACTTAACTCACTTTAATTAAATTGCTACATCGATTAATTTTGAATTCAACTTTGAGTTTATCACTACATTCAAAAGCACTTCAAGTTTTTGTTTACCATTATGTTCACTACTGAGTTTCTGTATTTCATATCTATTGTTTGTGCTTTTTTTATTTTCTTAGTATAAAAAACTTTTTGTCATCCACGTTTTCAGGGTATAGTTCGTTTTAGCGCAAAGCTGAAGTTCCTGGAGCATCGACAGCAAAGAATCGCAGAGGTGAGGGCCAAATTCACGGCTCTCAAGCGAGAGCTGGACGTTGCCAAGCAACATCTGATGCTGGACCCCGGGAAGTGGAACCGTAAATGTAAGACTTGGGATGGAAACCACAGATCTGCTTACGCTTGAGACTGTATGTGATATTTATTATGGCTTTTATGTGCATTTTCCAGTCGACTTGTGGCAAACATTCGAGGTCGACTCGCTGGAGCACTTAGAAGCTTTGGAACAGGTCACGGAACGCCTGCAGAACCACCTTCACCTCTGTAAAACACACATATTGATGGTCACCTGCTTTGATGTAGCAGACAAGCGGCGACAAAAGTTTAAGCATCGACCCGCTGCGGATCTGAAAGGGTTTGTGGGAATATAAAGATTTTCAATAATCACTAAAATTACCTGTTTGGCAACAGCAACGCTTTAAAACACCAACGGATATGTATTTATGATGTATGAATACTTTCCTTTGAGTGAATCGTGTTTGCGGACTTGCATTATGCAGAATAACAATAATTACACTGTCTATTGTTTTGCAAGTTTGAAAGCAGCAGTGTTACTTAAATATAAGTACTTTAAATTCATGTTTAAAGAGTTTATGGCCTTTATTAAAATGTTTACAATAATAAAACGTTTAAAGTGTGTGTGTGTGTGTGTGTGTGTGTGTGTGTGTGCGTGCGTGTGTAAATAACTAAGCATGCAACAAGTGAACATGTAAGTTAATCAAATAAAATGCATTCTATTGACATTTATTTAGTTTTTTTATTCACCAAATAAAAACAAGTTCTGAAAATGTAGCAATAAAAAGTAGATTTAAATGCAACTTCTAGGTTTGAATTCACTTTGAAACTTTCCTGTCAATATTTGCGATGTTTTGTATGCTATAACAGTATGCTTTTGTACTATAACAGTATTATCATATGTGGGCATCAGATAGGACTGTACAGTATGTTAAAAACTGCCGTATATTTTTTCTATATATAACTATGTATAACTATATACGTTAACCTGTTTACTAAACATCATCTTGCCACGTTCCTTCAGAACCAATCAGCCTGGCAGAGATGAACCGTGGCTCTGTTACAGTTCATTTATGGGACAATTGAATAAAACTCCAATTATGGAGCCCGAGACATCATGGGCGGCAGCAGCTGACTTTACTTCTGCTCCAATTCCTTCACATTATTGCATTTCAATTTTTTTTCTCCTCCAAGAAGCAATGTCTCAAGACATAGTTTATTTAACAAAACGAACAAAAAAGAGAACTGGGTCTTTCAACCAAACTTTACAGAAAGAGAGAAGGGAGGGGGACAATAACAAGAAAGAGGACGATAAAACAGATTGAAAAAGATTGCGATTGATCGAAAGAAAGAAACAAATAAGACAGAAAAAGGAATAGATATGGAAACTCGGAGAAAGGAGAGAGAAAGCGTCAAATTAGAATAGAATGCCTTTATTGTCATTGCGACAGTGAAATTGAGAATTGAGAAATAGTTAAATACGTAAAAATCAATAACCTATTTTTTAAATAAAACCAAAAACTAATTATCCCTGAACTTTTCAAAAGTAATTAAAATGTATTTAAATAATATATTTGGCCGGCTTCCGACATTTCTGGCGTTCAAAACATCGCTGTTCAAAGTCTACCGACAGGAGGCGCTAGAGACCAATTTGTAAAAGCAGAAACCGGTGAAAGGAACGCCCATGTTCGGATTGTAAACAACTGTCCAGATGCGTTCACACGGCAGGGACTGACCTCAGATCGGTCTTTAAATCTCTTACGAGTCGCGAATCCCCGCGATCGCGGATCGAGCTGCTCTGGGAACAGACAGGGACGCCGCGCGGGACACTGTACAACTTACAAACTAGACGTAAGTGAGAAGTATGTTTTTTGCGCTTTTGTTAGTCATTGTTTGTCTAAACGCGTTCGAATGAATTGTGGATTTTAGTACATTAATATTACTTTAATGTATGTTTCTATATGTTTTTTTGTTTTGATGCAAACTTGAACTTTCACTGATAATCCATTTACTTAATGACACATTAGGCACAAAATAAAAAAAGTGCCGATTTCTTCAGTAATGTTCTTCACAAGGACTTTTATTTTATTTTTTAATTAGATTGCATGATTTGAGTTCTCATGACACATTCTTTTAACTCAGTCAGGACGATGGACAGAAATGAGCAGCTCACTAAAGTCAAAAGAGATCCAGGAGTATTTTCTGAGCGCCTTTTTTGGAAGAACATTTAAGTGATGGACTTGTGTGTGACGATGAAACAATCCATAAGAAACACAGAATCCAGAGGAAATCCAGAAGAAACAACTCCAGAAGTCACTGAGAGCCACAGAATAAATCATGGTAAAATAACGCTTATTATATTAAAACCTACGTTATAATGTTTGTTTTATTTCAAACTTTATAATTCAAACTAAATGCAGAGAAAAAAATTCCCCACTGAGGGACTAATAAAGGTTCAATTAAAAAAAATAAAAAATAAAAAAAATATTGCTGAATTCCAATTAATTGACTCAAATATGAGCTTCTTTTGAAACCTAGGCTATTTTAAACCTGGAATAAAGAGGAATGTTTGGTCATTCTTATTCATGTGGATGTCATTATTATGTAAACAGGCTTTTAATGGTTAAATTCTAACCATGAGGTTAGTCACATTCCAGACATACCACATGATACATTGTTGATATTTTTCCAAGAAATATTAGCTTAGAAAATCTAAGTTTCTATAAATTAGACTCTTATTCAATGTATCATTTTTTTTATAAATATAGCGTCTAATGGCTTAATGTTACAAACATGGTTTTGATTCTTTAACCTCTTGCTTGATACTGCATATACAGATTGATATCAGACATCATCTGGTTTCTTATCTGATCTCAGATCATTACAGACTCAGTCCTGCTCTTCTGGCTTCTCTACAGTCTCTGGTTGAAGAGAAGGATCACATGCTCCTCCCTCATTCCTTACACCAGGTGTGTGCAGATTAACGACATAAAGACATCTCACGACACACACACACACACACACACACACACACACACACACACACACACACATGCACACACTGATGCTGATTGGTGAGTTCAGCTACGTCTCCACAAGATCTTTTCAGACGCTCTGATTGGTCAGCCAGCTATCTATGGTGTGTCCCGCCTTCAGACCACACCCCTCCCCGTGACCCAGAAATGAAAAAAGTGGTAGTTTGTTATGATGTTTGATATTCCTCACTTGTGTATTTTCTAACGACAGGTCGCAGAGACTTACTTTCTTGAAGAAGACTGTATCCTTTTGAAACTGAGGTTTATTTTTCAGATCAATTTAAATTCAAATTTAAGTTTGTTTAAATGTTGGAAAGCATTTCCCGCCTATGCGCGTGTTTCCTCTGGGTCTCCGGCTTACAAAAACACGCAGGAGATTTGGAATTGTCCTTTTATGGGAGCGAGAGTGTAAATGTGCGTGTCCCGCTCTCTGATTGGCTGGCCACCTATCCAGGCCGTGATTGGCTGTCCTGTGGTTTTCTTTAAGCTCATCTCTCAGATGACTGGGCCGTAGAGTTTCTCCATCTGGAACAAATGTATCACGAAAGACTGATATCTAATCTGGCTGCCATCCAGGAGAAATGGGGTGAGAAGTTGTTTTCTTCCTTTTCTGAAATATTAGAGAATGAAAGAGTGTCTGTGCATGAGGAACGGTGATGAGGTTGAAGCAGCTTCATCTCGGGAACTTCTCAACTTTGTCCCGACACATTCTGTAATAATTTATCTGCCAATATTACAGGATCATATCAGACACGCCCTACTTTAATGTCACACACACACACACACACACACACACACACACACACACACACAACCATAAACACGCATTAAATTACACACACACTAAACGAATATGAACTTGAACATAAACGTACGGTACATATGTTATGCACACAAACGTACACACACACACAAGCATAAACACGCATAAAATTACACACACACTAAACGAATATGAACTTCACAATGAACTTGAACATAAACGTACATATGTTGTGCACACAAACACACACACACACAAACTGGTTTATTATAGTTTTTGGTCATTGTTATGTTATGTTCTTCTCTTTCTTTCATCTTCTCTATCATTTTCTCCTTCTCTCTTTCTCTCTATCTTTTTCTCCTTCTCTCTCTTTCTCATACTTGCTCTTTCTCCTCTCCCTTTCTCTCTGTTTCTCGTTTTACATTCATGTCTTCTTTTCCCTTGTCCCTTCTTAATTTCTTCTACTCACTTTCTCCTTCTCTCTCTTTCTCTCACTTTCCTCCTATCTCTCTTGTCATTTCTCTATTAATTTATTCTTCTAACTTTCACCTTCTCTCCCTTTCCTTCTCTAATAATTTCTTTTTCTCACTTACTTCTTCTCTGTTTCTCCTTATCTCTCTTCCCCCTACTCTCTCTTTCTCCTTCTCTCTTCTCTTTCTCGTACTCGCTCTTTACCCTTCTCTCCTATTCCCGCTCCCATTCTCCTTTCCTATCCAATAATTTTTCTCCTTTACCTTTCTCTATCTTTTTCTCCTTATATCCATAAATCTCTCTTTCTCATCTCTCTATCTTTTCCTCAGTATCATTTTCTTTATTTAAAGAATGTCTATATAAAATATACTAATTATTAAATATACTTAGAAATATTTTAGTATTTTTCAAAAGATAAGGGATCTCATTTTAACTTTTAATCTTCGTTGACAATTCACAGGAAGATGAAACGTCAACCAACATAAACACACACACACACAGGCTGAAGTAAATGTTCTGTGACGCTTCAAATCGGTTCCTCTGGTTTCAGAGACTCAGAGACAGACACAGACACAGGACGCTGACGGAAGCGACGGAGAGCGAGAGCAGATGGAAGTGTTGAGTCACATCTGCAGGACACACCAGAGGTCATAACCTTTATCCTGACATTTATATCACAGTGGGGTCTCAAAAACAAGGCCTTTATACTAAATTGGGGACCTAAGGATACTTGTGGGGACGTTTGGCAGGTTCAACAGCCTTTTTATGGTTTTTAAGGCCTGGTTGTGTTGTCTCTCTCTCTCTCTCTCTCTCTCTCACACACACACACACACACACACACACACACACACACTCACTCACACTCAGTGCAAGGGTGTTTGATTTTCTGACTATTGCATATTTTTTTCATTACTGAGTATTGCGTAACTTGTGTGCGTGTGTGTTTGTCTGACTGTTTTGATTGTGTTTGAGTGAGATAGTGTGCGTATGTTTTACTGTTTTGTGTGTGTTGGTTTTGTTTGAGTGAGAGAGTGAGTGGGTGTTTGACTCTTTTGTGTGTTTTGATTTTGTTTGATAGAGGTAGTATGTGTGTGTGTGTGTGTGTGTGTGTGTGTGTGTGTGTGTGTGTGTGTGTCTGACTGTTTTGATTTTGTTAGAGTGAGTTAGTGTGTGTCTGACTGTTTTGTGTGTTTTGATTTTGTTTGAGAGTGTGTGTGTGTGTGTGTATGTGTGTTTTGATTTTGTTTGAGTGAGGTAGTATGTGTGTGTGTGTGTGTCTGACTGTTTTGATTTTGTTAGAGTGAGTTAGTGTGTGTCTGTGTGCTCGCGTGTGTCTGACTGTTTTGTGTGTTTTGATTTAGTTTGAGTGTGTGTATGTGTGTTTTGATTTTGTTAGAGTGAGTTAGTGTGTGTGTGTGTGCTCGCGTGTGTCTGACTGTTTTGTGTGTTTTGATTTTGTTTGAGAGTGTGTATGTGTGTGTTTTGATTTTGATTGAGTGAGGTAGTATGTGTGTGTGTGTGTGTGTGTGTGTCTGACTGTTTTGATTTTGTTAGAGTGAGTTAGTGTGTGTCTGTGTGAGCGCGTGTGTCTGACTGTTTTGTGTGTTTTGAATTTGTTTGAGAGTGTGTGTGTGTGTGTGTGTGTGTGTGTGTGTTTTGACTTTGTCTGAGTGAGGTAGTGTGTGTGTCTGTGATAGTTTTGATTTTGTTAGAGTGAGTTAGTGTGTCTGTGTGCGTGCGCGTGTCTGACTGTTTTGATTTTATTTGATAGTGTGTGTGTGTGTTTTGATTTTGTTTGAGTGAGGTAGTGTGTGTGTGTGTGTTTGTGTCTGACTGTTTTGTGTGTTTTGATTTTGTTAGAGTGAGAGAGTGTGTGTGTGTGTGTGTGTGTGTGTGTGTGTGTGTGTGTGTGTGTGTGTGTGTGTGTGTGTGTGTGTGTGTGTGTGTATCAGATCAGGCTCAATTTCAAAAAACTAAAATTGCATTAGGGACCCCAAAAATATAATGAAGACATCCCTACTTTACATATTATATACACGTACATTTCAAATTTTAACGCAGTTTTCCCTCCTCAGGCCTTTGGTCAACCAGCAGTCTGCGCACACGGTCAGTACAGTCAGCGCGTTTAAATCAACACTAGTTGACAGAGAAACTGCACACGTTCCCTCTCAGAGCTGGAATCACAGCAGCCTGACGGAAAACAGAGTCCCAGTCCAGTGGAGCGAGAGGGAAGAAGAGCTGGAGGCGGAAGAAGACGATGGTGAGGAAGACGAGTGCTGGAATGAGGAGCAGCAGGAGAGCACAGACCTCCACAACCTGCTCGCCACAACCATCCGAGTGGAAGAAGTAAGAGGAGACACACTCCAGGAGTCTGTGTAATCTCTTACGTATCACCATCTGCCTTTACAACGCCATCCATCTGCTGGCCTTTACACATTTGATCTCTGCCTTTCTGCGTAAAACAATATGGAGCTTGTTGAGGTTTCTGCTTTGTGAAGGCAGTCATCCAGCTGAACAGGAAAAAAACGCATGAAGACGTTTAGGGAGTGTGTGTTTTCCCCGAGCTATTGGGCGAGGTCTGGAAAAGCAGTCCGAATGCTTCTGTCTGTCCACATTAGCATCACACGTTAGTTATACTGCTCTTTCCGATCATTGGCAGCTTGTTTTTCGATGTAGGAGTTGTTTAATAGTTATTTCAATGATCGTTAGCTTAGTAACGTAGCACGTAAAATATACCGCACTCACAGATGCGCTTTACTGACACCTTGCGGCCATGATGTGATACTGCATGGGAGTCAACCATGCTAAAACATTTTTTATCTAATGCATTTCTCAACAGATGTTTCCCGCGAGTGGCTTGGTGTCCATTTTAAAAAAGGGCGCACCACTTAAGGACTCAAAAACGAGATTAAAAAAACGCAAAGTCCGTTTCAGAGATCCAGATGATGATTTCGACCAAGGTATGATTTTTCAAAATAAAAGTACCGTTCACATTGTTTGTATTATCGTCAATACATTGATCTCGTGCACACAGACGAGTCGACCGCAAGCTCCTGCATCCTCCTGTTCGTCTTGTGTCTGGTGACGGTGGTCGTCAGCTTGGGTGGGACTGCATTATACTGCCTGGTTGGAGAAGCGAATTCGAACGTGTGTGTCGATTTCTCGCGCAACGCGGACTTTTATTTTGGACCGTTGCGGAGTGGATTTCGCTGTCTCGCCACGTGGTTTCGTTGAGGTTATTTATAGAGATTTGAGTATGTCTTTGGTACAAATTCACTTTGTTTACATCGTCATTTGCCCAAAGGCAGAGTTTGTCTTCAGCACAGGCACTTATATCATCACCTGAAAGGCCTTGGGTGTTTTTTTGGAGTAAGACAGAACACGCAGGGCTTCCTACACACAATCTTTCGCACATAACTGCCATACATCCAAGGCAATGTTTTTGCAAAAATGTGCAAAAATATTTTTTAAGCACGACATTCCAAATATTTTGTGCATTTTTTTCTGGCTCTGGTGCTACAGTGAAACTCAGTCTCGGCATCAGATGACACGTCACGATCAAAATGTATCGGCACAAACGGCATTTCATATGATTAAAACAATGTTTAGTTTGAACAATAAAGCAAATGTGCTTTTGGTTTTTTTTTTTAACACAAGACCTCACAAGACATATCTTTTTGTTTTATCTATCTGTTGTGTTAACCGTTCTTTCATTATTCCTTTCCATCTTCAGTTTTTATGTTCTCTCTATCAAACTGTGTCTTTTTCTATCTATCTATCCATCCATCCGTCCCTCCATCTCTCTCTATCTATCTAGCTAATTGTGTCCGTCTGTCTGTCTCAGAGGTGGGACAAAGTCACTGTTTCACACAAAGGCAAGTAACTATAGTAAGTCTCAAGTCACTGCCAGCAAGTCCCGAGTCAAGTCCAAGTCAATAGCTAACAAGTCTCAAGTCGAGTCCAAAGTCCTACGGTTTGACTTTTGAGTCTTTTTTGAGTCATTTAAACAAAAAAAATAAAGAGTATACATTAGTTATACTTTACGTAGGTTGAATCACCTGTATTTAATAAACAAACAATTTTAAATGAAAAAACATTGCTCAGACACATAAAGCTACAAGTTATATTTTCTGAAAAAGTGCTGCTGTCATGTGGTTGGAAGTTCGATTATTTTAACTGAATCAATCTTTAACTCTCGAACTGTAAAGTGAACAATTCATTTTGAGTCATTCGTTCATTTTATACAGCATGTGGCACTGTTGCCGAGACAACAATTTACAGCGCCCCCAACAAAACACTACACAACATGGTTTGCTTCAGTGGACAACATATAATTCACAACGTGCCATAAAGTAATGAATATCATTTGAAAACCTACCAAATACAAACCACGTTAACATGATCTGTGTCCTGCATCTTTTATGTTAAAAGATACGATGCCATTGTTGTGTTAACAGCGCACCAGTCACATGACAAATGTGCAAACTGTTTTGAACAAACCACAAAAATTGAGCTGGTGCTGCTCGCTACAGAGTCTGTGCGTCTCCACTGTCACTCGACAAGTGAACGGACCAATTGTTCACTGACTCAAGAGGTCTTAAAAAAAAAAACATTTGTTAATTTTGAACAAATCGTACACACATGACACATCACTAATCTCCCCAGAATATTGCAGAAGAAAAAGTTAAACAAAAAAGAGGTCTGAAATCTGAAATGATCTTCACCTGAAATTGTTTCAAAACTTAAACATATCCTTAAATGAATAACCAGGCTTTCATCAAAACATGTACAGTACTTGGATGAGTCCTACAGACAGCTTCATTTTACTCGAAATTGTTCAACTCCCTTCAAACTTATAACCAAAACCTTTTCAAACATGTCACCACTTTACAAAAGAAAATGACACCCCAAAAATTAGGGTCCTGACTCTCAAAAAACAATTTTCACAAAATATCCACAGTTCTGCAAGACAGTCCTTTTTTACGTTTTCAAACATTTTTCTAACAATGTTTTAACGCATTTAATACAGAGACTGGTGTGTGTGTGTGTGTGTGTGTGTGTGTGTGTGTGTGTGTGTGTGTGTGTGTGTGACTGAGAGAGAGAGAGAGAGAGAGAGAGAGAAACAATCCCTTGTGTGCTGTAGGTAGTAGCTAGTAAGTCACTTAGCTAATAAGATCGTCTTGACGTTCATTCAAAACGTACCTTTGTGCAGCTTCAGGTGTCGAACAAAGTTGTGGAAGTTGTGGCGTCTCCGTCTGCAATATTCGACCCGCGTGTTTTACACTGCAACTCGTTGTTGTTCACCTCGTCATTTTACAGCCAGACGAAACTATCTTTAGTATCCTTTTACAAACGCCGCACTCACGTTGTTGTTGTTGTTTTTGTTGTTGTACTCGCATTGTACGCGGTCGATTCAAAATTCAAAACACTCGCCAGCACTTTGATTGGACGTGTCACGTGCCGAGTGCGCGCATGCTCTCGACGGTCACACAGGCGCACGGCAATAGGCAATAGGCTCAAGTCCAAGTGAAAGTCCAAGTTTTTTGTTTTAAAGTCCAAGTCGAGTCACAAGTCTTTTTATATTTTGTCAAGTCAAGTCTGAAGTCACCAAATTCGTGAATCGAGTTGCCTCGATTCCAAGTCACATGACTCGAGTCCACATCTCTGGTCTGTCTGTCTATCAATCAATCATTTAGTCCCTTCACTGCTGCAAGACAAGCTCACCCAGATGAATCACAGTGGAGATGACAGTGGACTTCAGGAAGCTCCATCACTAAAAAGGCGCAGCAGAGGATGTACTTCCTGAGGCATCTTTTTCTGCCTATAACTGCATTTAGTATTATTCAAACAAATGCAGGTGTGCTGTATACACTTATCTGCATAATTAGGTTGCGAGTTCCAATAATGTTCACCAAAGATCTTAATAATGTTGAGCCTTACCACGAAGACAATTATGTTAACGTAATTCCATCATTCTAACACTAGATGTCGCTCGAACGCAGCACATCACGCGTCTCCCTGAAAAAAAGAAAAAGGGTTAAATGATCGAGAAAAATAAATCGATTTTGCCGCCTTCTTGTTTGCATCAGTTGACCAGAATATTCACACTTAAAACGGTGCATTTCAAATAGAAAAATACTGTCAAAAATGTTCATAAATTAAAACGTTAAATTCTCGAATAAATTGTATTTTTATTCTCACCTTTCCTGGATTGTCTTAAAAGAACAGTCTGTGTGGTGGTGGATGTTATAGGATTTGAGGCTTTTATCTTGTGTGTGGAGGTCAGTGTGGCAGATGCGGAATAAAGTGCAAACACAGAGTCATTGTTCTGTATGTACAGCTGTCACTTACCTCACAGGGTTAAAACACGTGTATTAGTAGTGAAACGTTGATTGTGGAGTGTATTGTTGGCGTGTGTGTGTGTGTAGATGATGATGGTGCTTCTCTCAACACTATAGGTTCTTTTGGAAACCGGCTGTGAAGGCCTTCATAGAGAAGGAAGGACATCCAAATGCATTTGAGTGTGTGGGGATGTTTAGTTTGACTTGTAACCTTAATTTTCTACAGCAAAAAAAAAAAAAAACAAGACTTTTGTGCCTTTTTAACAATTCTGTTTAAAGGGAATTGTAGTTTTGCATCTACAAAAAGCTCAGGAAGATTTAGTGTTAATTAATTTAAAAACATAAAAAAGAGGATGACAAATTTGATACACTATATATATATTTTTCTTCTTCGAATATATATTGCAATATGTGTACATATATAAATGTATGTAACTATTAAGGAATAAAATAATAGCAAACATTTTATAGAAACTGTTTTTATTTTAGGCAACTGCCAGAAACGAGTATTTCTGCATTTAGCTTAAGACCTTTATCCAATGTGACTTACATCACATTTAAACGCTGATTCTGTCTGAATCGAACCCACAACCTTTTTGCTTTACTGCGCAAGCGATCTGATATGTAGTTGAAAGTGAAATTAGAATAAAAACCATGATAAGGGTTATTTTTTTCGTTAGTTTGTTCTCACAATGAGTTCCAGTGTATAGCATCCGTGACCATTTTTAAGAACAAGCAGCAATTCTCACGAGATTGGAATTTTCCCACGTTATTTTTTCCACAACAAATGAAAAAGGTGCAAATTGCTGCGCAATGGTGAAACTGGCGAGGATTAGCCTGTGATTGACCTTTAACCTTTACGCCAGAGAAGCCGCGTGCAGACGGATTTCTTTAATCCCATTCCACTTAGTGGCGGTGTCCCATAAGTATCAGTGACAAGAGTTCCGGCTGGTTCCGGGATGAGAGGCGCGTTTGAAGATTCCTGAAGCCTTCTCAGCTATCCGCATTAGTGGATTTCAAATGACCGTGGTTTAAAACGAGCTCGGGACGTGTTCACAAAGTCGGGATGATCCCGGTGTAAATAAAGGTCTGTGTTCAGCTCCACGGCTCTTCATAAATTATGCAGCGTTCTGCTCAAATCCCCAAAAGCCTGGAAGTTTATGTTAATGAGAGTCTCCCGCGTCCGGAAGAGTCACGGAGCGACTCTCTTTGTTGAAATTGAAAGTGATTTATTCGTCTTCCGTGTTTGTTTTAAAGCACTTGCTGTTTTGGCGTGCGATCAGCTTGTCTTTCCCATCAGGGAGGAAGTGGCTGTGAACGTGGCCATCTGCCATGTTTGGATTTGCAGCATCAGTCTCGGAAAAATTAGAAAACAGCTCGGCCATAAACTTTTCCTTGTTGGCGTTGCCAGGGTTAAAAAGAGGTGAACTCCTGCATATAAACTCCCTCTGTGTGTCCAGTAGTCAGTGTTCCTGGAGCCTTATACAGTAGTACCTCTACTTACAAATGACTCTGTTAACAGATTTTCCTTTTACGAAGGGCGTCGCCGAGAAAATATCGTCTCTTTTATCAAAAGTATTTCACTATACAATAGGGTGAATGTTGTAGCGACAAAAATGTTAATTGAGTTTTTTTTCTTACCACTAATAAGCCGGGAGATCTTTTGAGTGAAACGTGCAAGAGTCCAGACGTATAAAACCGGTCTTCTATTGTTCAAGCACGTCAATAAACAAAAAAAAACAAGAAGTATTTCTTGTTCTAAGAAGTAAAGTAAAGCAGTACAGAAGTAACACGGTTAAGGATATTTTACTTCCTGAACCGCGTCGGGCAGGACAAGCTGACGTTACATTAGTTGTTTTGTTGTGAAACTGCGACACCCTGTGGTGAAGAAAGACAATGCAAGTGAAGTTGTTAAACGAGACACGGATAAATAAAGTGCTCGAGTTCAACCATTCCTGGTGATGTCAGCGAATCTCATCATCATGAGATTCAAGATGGAGGATGTAGCATGTTTTATAATCGATGTTATAACAATGTTTTATCATTTTATAAAAATATATATTTTTTATCTGGATGGATTATCGAATTTACATGCAAAATGCGGCCCATTTATTGTCATTTCTATTTACAAAACTTCTGTCGGCACAAATTAATTTTCGCAAAGAGAGGTACCACTGTATAGCCAAAGTCTTGCTAAGATGTGAATCGGACCTATAACAGACCCTTGTGGGGCTCCTTTCTCCAGACAGATGATAAAGTAGGAATCCATTCTCCTCACAGACTTAATTTACATTTTTTTTGCTGCACGTCTTATGTCAGGTGTAGGCTGGTGTGTAGATGACTGTACAGAAGGACCTGGCCATGATTCTTTGTGATTCATCGTCCTGGTCTTTCATCTCCATAGCGATGATCTCAGCACACAGGGTGATGTCATGGTGATCAGCAGGGGTAGGTCAGCACGGGGGCTTCTTTGATCAGTGCCTTTTTGTGGACTGAAGAGTCTACCATGCTATTTCTGCACCTTTGACATCAGCAGTTATTGGTGGAATTTAAATTATTTGATTTATTTCAGTAGCTCACGGGATTCGCACAGGCTGAACTGAGACCTTGAAGGCTTTTGTAGGCATAGGAATCTTCTCCACCGTGAAGATTGGTGTGATCTTCTGGTTCGGTGAATCATGCCTCATTTTCAAAAAATTGTAATGTAATTGTACAGTCAAACGTAATGCTGCATATTTTCCACTAGAGGTCGCCTTCTGCCATTTCTACAGCTGCTGATAATTAATGTGAGTAGATATGACAGGAAAGGTCATCTGCTGCGAGAAGGGTTGGCATTGTTTGGGCATTGTAGAAAAGAGCGTGACATGTCTGTTTTCACCAAAGGAAGAAAGGTGGCTCTGGGTCACCGTGAACTAACCGGCCGAGGGTGACGCAGCCGCTCCAGCTTCTTCTCTAGAATGACTCAGTCTCCATTTACAGCCCATAAGAAATGAAGAAACGCTCAGATGCTATGTTTCATTTTTGTTACTTTTTCACTACATTGCTAGTTAATATATTTAAGTTAACTAGCTTTATTAGATTTAATTTGTGGCCTAGTGGTTAGAGTGTTTGACCAAAATATCGCTGGTTTGAATCCCAGACTGAAAGTTCCACAACATAAATGTCTTAGTGGAAGAAACTGAATTGATTTGAAATTTTGCAATTTGCTTTTAATGACACTTTGGACAAAAGTGTTAGAAAATAAATGTAAATAAAAGGTAAAAAAAAAAAAAAAAAAAAAAGGTAAAGCGTTAGTAATATTCCCCATTATTCCCTCTAATGCATTGTTTTTTTTTTAAATTAAAAAAATTAATATATTTAATTGTGTATGGACATTATAATAGTGTAGAGCACATGTTTTACAGATATAATTTTAATTAGCATTTGACTACTACTATTATTAGCATTCTGCAAATACTTGGATATTCAAAGACAAAATTATTAATACAAATGAATGAGAAAAATATTTGCAACTTGTAACACTGTAGCATTTCCCTTAAAATCCATTAAACACTATAACTGAAAATATTAGATGTAATTAAAAAACGACACACAAATGCAATACAAAAACCACACACCTGCCTGCACACACACACACACACACACACACACACACACACACACACACACACACACACACACACACTCTCTAAGTGTATAATATGTAAAATACCTCAAAACACTAAAAACACATAAGATCACTCTATGTGTGTATAATGTGCCAATTGAGAGTGATTTCTCTCTCTGTTCTCGAGCGAGTGCTAATATTAACACAATCTCTGACGTACGTGCAGACGGCTTATCGGCTTTCAGACGCACTCTTCATCACTTTCTCTCCTCCGCGGAGTCTGTGGTCCAGTCCCGAGGCTTCTCTCCGGCAGATTGCGCACACACCGGAATAAAACCTTATCGGTCTTTTCTACTGTCTTCTCTTCCTTCCTCATTACAGTCCTCCGGAGGAATCCTGCTTCTCCTGCCATGTTTTAGAGAGGCTGGTACCAACCACAAAGACTTATGTAAGCCCTCCACCCACCACCCCACCTCCATTTTTGCTTTCAATTTAGCCATACAGGTCTCTACATCCCATCCTGAGGAACTAACGTCTGGAATGGGATTTAAAGTCCCGTGTGAAGTCGGAGAATTGGCGTGGTGGCAGCAGGGATGGAGAGGTGGAGGAGACGAGCATCACTTACAGCTAAGAAGATGAGCAAGACAGGAGGAGGAGGGAGAGAAGAAAGTGAGAGAACGAGAAGAGGATTGTGAAAACGAGGGGAAACGTCGGACAAGGTCTTCGTGTGACACACAGCAGTTAGTTACAGGACAGGAGATAGTTCATGTCTAGGTTTGAGATAGAAATAGATATTGCTGTGAACATCCGCTGGAAATTTCAACCAAAACAGAAGTACATATTCCTGCAAAAATTACGATATCAAAAATTATATCGATAACTTAAATCCCTTGGGGTGACGTTCTTAATACCATTTAATTCAAACGTCATAACGGCTAGATTTCAGTTGTCCTTATCTCATGATCGTATTGTTATTCTCTATAAATTTTGTTGGATTCTAAATCAGACTCGTCTGTGGTTTTATGTCCAAGCAAAACCAGAAGAGTGTCATGTGAAACCTTTCAATCGGTTAGTCCATATTATTAATAAATTGTAATTTTTGATGATGGGATTATTTTGGAGAAAAATATTTTTTTTTTGTCCAGTGGGGTGTATTCACAAGGTTAAAACAATTTAATCTTTCATAAAAAAGTAAAACTTTAAATGATTGTGTCGTCCTGTCACTGAAATTAAATTCAGTCTCTTAAAAAAAAAATCTAATTTGTTGAAGGTTTTGTAGATAAAATCCCAAACACAGTTTTGATAGCCGTCGCTTCTGTGTGATTCCAGTTATGATTGAGCGGTGATGATGCTGAGTGATTGACGGACTGGACAGCCAATCAGATTGTAGTTACATCTAATTTTTTTTTACATACAGTAACTCTCTATGAACTCAAATTCATATTTTTCAAATTCTATAAAAGTCTCAAGCCTCTTTGTGATTGACGTAGGATTAATTAGAGTACATGACAAATTATATTCATGACATTTAATACATTAAAAAAAACCTCTATTGGTGTTAAAAACATCTGTTTAGCTAGTAAGCTGCATGTGCTATTTTTTAAAACAATTAAAGTGGATTAATTTGCCAAGTTATGCATGTTTCTGTCTATTATGATAATAATTATGAATGTATTTAACTCAGATTCATAAATGCCACCATGGTAATAAACATTCACCGGTTCAAGTCATTGAATTTCACGAACTGATAAGATGTTTTTGTCCAATGCAAGTTAAACTATTAGAGTTCTATATTTTGAAATCACTTCATACTTGGGAGTGGAACCCACGTTGGGTGTGGCAAGCAACCAAAGCTAACGCTAAACCGCTAACGCTAAACCACTAAAGCTAACGCTAAACCACTAAAGCTAACGCTAAACCACTAAAGCTAACGCTAAACCACTAAAGCTAACGCTAAACCACTAAAGCTAACGCTAAAGCATTGTAGGGTGTCTTCTGCACTTGTGCCGTTTAGTTTGAGAAGACAGACCTGCAGTATCTTCCTCGTAAATCTCCAGCATCTTTAATTATCTCTGGGTCAGCAGAAAGACCCCGTTCATCAGCCAGGAACAAGAGGAAACCGCATGTGTGGTTCCTCATGGGGGCGCGCGGCTCTCTTCGTTTCATTAGCTCGCTGATATCGAATCTCTAAATAAAAACACGCTCTCCCTGACAGTCTGTCGACTCGTGGACGTGAAATGCCGCACGCTGCTTTTCCCTGCCAACAAAAGCGGCACATCTTATGCCACACGCAGGGTCAACAAACAGACGTGCTTCTGTTTATAAACCAAACAAAACCTGTTTGGTTATTCGCTGGTGACGTGCAACAAGCATCTCTGCGTTTGGTGAGTAGATTCTGAAGCCTTTGAGCGCGTGAGTAAATTCGGAGGTTGCCCGGCCTCTGCGCCTGCGGTCGGGATATTTTCGTGCTGATGAATATTTCATGCAGCGCAGCGTTGCCCGATATTGCAACACCTGGTACAAAAGACGTTTTCTGCTAAATTGCATACGGTTGAAAAAAAAACTTTGAGAATGACTTTTAACGCAACTTTTTTCACTATCACCCTCCTCCTGGCTTGGATCCTAATCTGTTCTACATCGGCGCATAATGAGCTCTAAAATTCGACATTTCTCAGCATTCTGTCATCTCGCGCGTTCATTAGTGCCGCGGAACTCTGGGAAAGTTCTTGTCGGAACAACGGGAGACTTCGATGGGCTTTAGAAGTATCAAGCACCGCTTGTAATGTTCTCTCCAGCCTGGGAATTGAATTAAAATGTTTAAAATTTATAATGATGTCAGTAAGACACATCACCTAAGGAACGTTTGATGAAGAGAACAAAACAAACCCTCAAAGTTTTACAACCGATGTAACCGAGCTCGTTCTAACACTGAACTAAATCACCAATAACATTACAATTCAATAAATTAAAATGCAGTAAAAATGTCTACAACTAAACCACCAAAATCATTGGTTTGATTGATCACTGTTTCCCCGCCCCTTATTCTTGTACATTCACCCAATCATTGGCACCTGTCATTTTTCGCACCTGTTGTAATTCGTCGACTCCCCCTTGTGTTCATTTGCCCAACTATTAGTTCATTTCTTCCACTTGTTGCAACTTGTCGCCTCCCTTTGTGTTCATTTGTCCGATCATTGGTTCCTTTCTTTCGCTTGTTGAAACTTGTTGCCTCCCCCTTGTGATCCTTTTCCCTATCATTGGTTCATTTTTTGCACCTGTTGTAACTTGTCACCTCCCCCTCGTGTCTATTAATCCAATAATTGTTTCATTTGTAATTTGTCTCCTCCCCCTTGTGCCCACTAGCCCAATCATTGGTTAATTTCTCGCACCTATTATAACTTGTCACCACCCCTTGTATCAATTAGCCCAATCATTAGTTCATTTCTCGCACCTGTTTTAATTTTTCTCCTCCTCCTTGTGTCCACTAGCCCAATCATTGGTTCATTTCCCTCACCTGTTGTAATTTGTCTCCTCCCTAGTTCATTATTCCAATCATTGGTTCATTTCTAACACTTATTGTAACTCGATACTTTTCTACTTTTGTTTCCAATGCCTTGTGTTGAATCTTGAATTTGTTCATTGTTCTTTTGCCGTTATTTAATCCTCATTAAATTGTAATTAAAATTCTTGCCGTTTTAATTTGTAATTGAAACAAATATATATTTGACAGGCTTTTGTCCTAGTCTGTATTTTGTTCGCACATAGAATTTACATAAATACACAATTCGTTTCATAATAAAAGTCCTCCACGTAGAATCTTGTTCAGTGAAACCCTTAACGATCGGCGTTCTCCGCGAAGTGTCGATGAGGTTGTGTGGAAGACAAAAAGCAAAGGCCTGAGAGATCAAGGGTTTATTACTTTTAATCAATTCAGCTACCTACAAAATGTCAACCACTTCACAGACTGACAGGATACAGAGGGAGTTTTTAATATTACATGCGTTGAGGACGACAATCTCACAGTTTAACCTATGTGTCATTCAGGTAAGGTATTCATTTGACTTCTCATAATAACTATTCAACATTGTAGCGATTTGGTGTGCATAGCTCTAAGTACAGAAGCAACAAAATAAAAGCCTTTTTTTGTTACGGATCGTTTAACTTTTTTTTTCTTTTTTACCAATAACAAACCACACAGGGAAAGTAAACCGACAGGGTACAGTCTTCTTATAAAAGTAAGGTCTCTCAGAAATATGCGTCTTTGCTTTACATTGCAAATTATTTATTTATTTCTCCTTTTTTTTTTTCTCCAGAACATTCAAAACCTATGATACAGTAAACAACCCGTCCCTGGCTTCCAGAACATTTTCCACACCAAGCTGCATATTCATTTTTAGAAAACAAGTGATTTTTTGCAGAACCACCGCACCGCCGTTGTCCCGTTCAAGCGTCGCTTTTTCTCTTTAAGTCACTTTGCATTATTTTACAACAAAGGTCACAGTCTGTGAATATATATCGACCGAAATGGTGGCACTATTGCAGACTTGCAGTAATATGGAACGTTCCACGGTGTCCTAATACTGAGCATGCGTTTTGTCGACTTTGCTACTGCCATGACTTATTATCGTTTTTTTGGTCATCTTTTTGAAACAACTTTTATTTATAAGACGCTAAGCTCTACCATTGGTCATGCAAAACACACGGTTCACGTCACTCGGAATGCAATGGCTTTACTACTACAGCTACGGAATCTAGTCGCACGTCGTCTAAACGGTAGTTATGGCCGTGATTGGAGGATGAGCCGGAGACGTTGATTGTAAGTGCATGTTGAATTAGTAGCGTTTGCGGGAAAAAAAGCACGTTTTTTCAATATCTCATTCTTCATCGTCATGACAACATCAAAATAAGGAGCATGACAGTAGCCGAGTGTGGGACAGTTTTACCAAGACAATACTGAGATACGGAAAAGTAAAAGACAAAACGTACAGCATTCCTAGATATTTCCTCCAGCGAGAAATGACATATATATGCATACATACATGTATACGTATATATATAAACACAATATGTATACATATACAAGCCAATATATGTATGCATTCATGTACACAGGCAAAAAAGAGAATTAAAGTCTTCACAAGTGAGCAAGAGCCATCGAGTCAGCACTATGTACAACCTTTGGGAAGAATGATAGTGTAAGAAATCATTTACCAGGGCAATCATTGAAAAAGCTGACAGACGACACGCAGAACGACATTTACATGGGGGCGATATGTGCATGTGTGCAAACCTAGTAGGTAAATACCATGAGAAGCGCATTGCCGTGTGACAAAATGCACGCTGGGTAAAAGCGGCTGGGAGGTTTAGCCACTGCCCAGCATCTTTGTGGCCCTCTGGTTGGCTTCGTCAATCCTGTTCTTGTTGGAATCAGCCTGGAAGAAAAGAAGCGCTGGTTATACGCATCGCAGTGTTTAAATTGGTTGCTGCATTTACGATTACGTATTGGTGCATGTGTGTAAATTAAATGGCGATGTAAATGTATTTTTAAAAAGTAACTAATTACTAATTACAATTTTGTAATTAGATTACTTTTCTGATTACGGTGTCTGAAAAGTACTGATTAAGTAAGCTTAATTATTTTACAATGTAGTACAAGTAAATTGTAACTGTAATTAAACTAATTACCTAACTGTTCAATTATCTAAAAATGAACAGTAATTCGTTACATTACTTTTACAAAGTAATTTACAAAAAGTATTTAATTATAGGATGTGTTACTTTGTAATGCGACAATCCCATTGTTAAATTACCCACTCAATGATCTCCAAAAGGACCTAAATATTTAACACAGATATTTGACACTAGATCTACCAAGGCTATTATTTTGAAATATGTAATGTAATGAATGTGTTGAAAAACCCATAAACTACAGAGTGGGATGCTGCGCAAGATTTGACTTATCTTTTAATTTGTGTCATCATTTTTACTGCGTATAGGTTATGGCTAATCCAAAAAGTGTTAAGTTGTAAATTCTGCATTTTTCAACATTTGTGGAAACAAGATAATTGTAACCATTTCTAAAACTCTACCTTTGCATTTAAAAACAGTACATTTGCATTTCAACATTCCACATCTGCATTCTAAAATCCCACAATTGGATTCTAAATTCCACAAATACTACATTTCTATACTAAAATTCCACATTTGCCTTTTAAAAATCCACAAATTTCACTTTTGCGTTCTAAAATTCCACATTTGAATTTACATTTGCATTTCAAATTTCCACATTTGACATTCTAAACTTCCTCAAATTCCACATTCACATACAATTATATTTAACATTTCTTTTTATAATTGAAATTGTTGGACAAAGAGTTTCAATCCACAAAGAATATACAACTGTCTATGTGACGAAAGTGATTTAGATTTGCTGGGTATTCCAAAATTCCAAAAATTCCACATTTGAGGTTCAACACATTTCACATCAAAAATGTAACATTCCCAAAATAAAGCTGAAACCAGCGTTATGCTAGTTCAATGCTAGTTTGTATGTGATTAATCGCCTAGTGTCCTTGGCTTTCATCTACAGCAAGAGTTTGCTTCTCAACGACAAAGATCAGCGGTTTCATCCCGAGTAAAGCTCCAAAAGCCATGATCAACGTTCTCAGTACCTTCTCCATGATCCTGTCAATCTGGCGATTCTGGGTGTCAATCTCGTTGCCCATGTCGAGAGCCATGTGGCGCAGGTTTCCAATGATTCCTCCAACCTGCTCCAAGTTCTCATCCATCTCGTTTTCCCGGGCATCATCTGTTACCCTGCAAGGAGAGTTTAACCCATGTCAGGCAAACCACAGAAAGTCACCCGAGGGTGGTGCCCTCTTGACCTTCTAAGCTCTTTATTGGAGCAGCTGCTTTAATCAGATTTAACCTTCGTACTGTGTTCGCTTTTTGCATACATCTCTTGTGTTAGCGGGTCGGTTTTGACCCGCATTTTATACCAGCTACGTATAAAATACACAAAACTAAAAATAATTTCCCATCTTTTGGTTATCTTGTTAGGTTTCTTTATCCACAAAATTATTTTTTTTAAAAGCTTTTTCTCGTTCTTTGGGCCTTTTTTTTACAACACACCCCTAAATTTTATCTTGAGAAATGTGGTACAATGTACATTTTAGTACATTAAAAAATAGTTTTACAAAATAAAAGTTGCTGTGTCACCTTACTATTACAGAGGGACATTATAATACACGTCAATGAAATTGTGAAATGCAGATACTCAAAATAGTCAAAAAGATGCGAGACACACACACACACACACACACTACAATCTCTACTTTTGTATTGATGTTACTGGTCTAAACATTTCCACTTTTATTTTGTTTTTTGAGTAGCTAAACGCAGCACATGATTGGAAGATGGGCTGGCTGTCAGTTTTTTGCTTAGAAATGCATTTATCATTTTGTTTTGCTTATCGGTTTAGGACCGAGTGGGAAACGACCCTAACATAACAAGTGTTGTATTTTTAATTTACATATATATTTTTAATTTTGTTTTTATTTTGTTAAAGTAAGTGGTACTGACAAAGTCAAAAAGCCTTGACGCAACCTCATTCAACTCAAAGTTGTTCACAGAATCCATTATACAAAGGCCAAATTAAAAAAAAAAAACTGTCGTTAGCAGAAAATGACCAATGCAACAGATGTGCGTTGTCTCCGGCTGACCATATTCACACGTTTTACACTTGTCCTAAACTGGTTTGATTTTGGACCTCCTTTGATAAGAATCCAGCTACACTGGAAATCGTCAAGCCCCCCTTCAAATTTTTCCTGGCTAAAGGATTTTGATGTCTTTCCTGTATTTGGATAAAATCAGATTCTAGAGAGACTCTAATTTGTTTGAAAAAGTTTGGAACCCATTACTTACTTTTACTAAGCATGTAGCCTTTTGTGATGACTGATGGTTGTTTTATACTTGCTGATTGTGCATTTTACTTGCTTATTACTACAAGCCTTGACGCAATCAGCAAAATATTTTTGCTCGTTTTTTGCCTTTCAAAATGAAAACGGGTCGACCCTAACACAAGAGGAAGGTTAACCGGTCCGGAATCCCGCTCCTCTCACCTGCGGATGAAGCCTCCGCTGATGGCCATCTGCTCGCGCTCGTCCACCACACGAGCAGGCTGGCTGGCCACCACACCGTCCTGGTTGTTTCCCCAGGCCTTGCTGGCGCCGCTCTTCATCCTGCACAGAGTCCGGGGAAGTGTGAGCATCAGGGAAACCGGACACGTCTGTGTTTGGCAGCACTCAACCACAAAACACCCAGAAACATGGAAACGAAACAAGCAGGCGTTATGGGGACTTCAGCGGCGTATACACACACGCTCTACACGATGGTCCTAAAAAAAACTAAATAGGGGTGGACAATGTGTGGGGGGGTGGGGGTGGGGGTCAGGGATTACATTTTAGTAGGCCTTAACGACATTATTTGTACACAAAATATGTTTTCTAACTTTATTTAAAGTAAGAAATTAGACGCATGATTAATCTGGATAAGCATCTGCCATTTTGTATACAAGTATTTACAGTATTTATTTTAAAAGTAGCCCAGACGTTTTTTTTTTTGAGATAGAGAGAGCGAGATTGATAGAGGGATACACAGAGAGAGAGTGTGAGTGATAAGAGGGATACAAAGACAGAGAGAGAGAGAGATACACAGCGAAAAAGAGACAGAGTGTGTGGTAGTGGGATACACACAGAGAGAGAGAGAGATCATCATGCGCTCGCGTGTCATCATTAATAGTTGTAACATTTGTATTAAAGTACGTATATACGTGTATAAAAATTAAATCCATGAATGTGTGACGGACGGTATCCACGATATTGCAAAATCCATAACGTGGCACAACTAAACTGTTTTCACTTTCAAACTGGTCTCACGCACACCTATAATGTAATTGATTGTAATGTAAAATAAATGTAAATACTCCTTAACTAAATCCCTAAACTCCATAACTCATTTATTTTTACTTGTGAACTTCTCCACTGCATCAGTAAAAAAAACATCCTGTCCCGTCAAGGTCTCATGCAGTGCAGCCCCAATCAACAGCTGATAGAGATCCGACTTTACACCTCTACTGCATAAACGTTTCTCTTTCTTCTAATTTTGGTATCATTATTTATACATATCTCAATCCTACTCGTTGGCATGGATGGGGAAACACTGCCGCAGCTACCGTAGTCGAAAGGCATTGTCGGAAATGTAGTTTTTGTTCAAAGCATGCTTTTTTTTTTTTTTGACACTCTCGCAGGCCACGGACCGTGAGTTTGATGGTCCCCATCGTGTAGAGCGTGTGTGTATAAGCCGCTGAAGTCCCCATAACGCTTTGGGGACCATCGTGTAGAGCGTGTGTGTATACGCCACTGAAGTCCCCATAACGCTTTGGGGACCATCGTGTAGAGTGTGTGTGTATACGCTGCTGAAGTCCCCATAATGCCTGCTTGCTGAACACACATCTAGAAGGCGTAATGGGGGGTGATTAGAGGTGTGTAGACACTTCCTGATGGAGACGCTGACCACAGAAAACAGGCGTTGTGGGGACAGACAACACTGAAGAACAGGACGGACCGTAGAGACGATGTCAATAACTAAAGAACAACAAAACGGGAGGAAAGAGAAGCCTTCCCTGTCGGGAGCGTTCTGGTTTTAGATTCCTGATCTGGTCAATTCATGTTTAGACGGATACTGATTACGGATTTTTTTACACATGCACACACGCACGCACACACACGCGCACACACAATCTCTCTGTCTTTCTCTCTCTCTGCGTCTCTCTCTCTCACACACAAACACACACACAATCTCTCTCTGTCTCTCTCTCTAACACACACACACACACACACACACACACACACACACAATCTTTCTCTCTCTCTCACTCACTCACACACACACACACACACAATCTTTCTTTCTCTCTCACATACAGACACACACACACAAAACAATCACATAATCACTTAAACTGTCACTCTCTCTCTCTCTCACACACACACACACACACGCACACAGTGTCTTTCTCACCCACACAAGCAATTAATTTCATGTTAATTATTTCTATATAAATATTTAAGAAACCCATGTACATCTTTTTTTCAGAATACGTAATTTTTGATGTGTTTTCTAAGTAGTTTCTCTATCATTTTGTAACTCACAAGTGCCAACACCGATACGTCTCTTGATAAGTTTTAAAGTTACTGTTAGTAATTACACTTCATACACCTTAGTTTTCATCTCACAGATGAATCTACCGTATCGTCTGGAAACAGACTGATGCTGAATGTTCTAATCCTTCGCCGCTCATGTAAATGTGGGTTGCTGATATGGATTTTAGGTCTAATATTTCTGGAAGTATCTAAACCGTGATGGCCGATCCTCCCACTGCTGGATTATTTATAGAGACGCACTAACTACGCAATTCCCCCGACTGGAGCTTCATCTCTCCGGAAGCAGCTCATACTCCAGCTGGCGAACAATGGCAAAATATGGACAAATTCTTGTAAAAGCCCATGTTTATTTTTAGATAGTCGTATGGCAAACAGTCTTTCGGTGTTATCATAAAACAAATCCTAAATAATGTTGATTCATTTTATAATTGTCTTGCAAACGTTCCATGAAGATATTTAGTCTACAATTGGTTATACAGTGGTATAAAAGTATTTGAGTAAATGTACTTACTTTACTTAAGTATTTTTGGAAAAAATCTTTTTCTCTTTTTTGCGGTTAATTTCTTGTTTGGACGAGGAGATATCGCCATCTGCAGGATGCTGAAGGTACCGGATGCTGTTTATCAGCTAAATCATGTGAACGTAAATTAGTGGTTGAACTTTTTGCCCGTTTGAGTTTGACTGAGACTGCTTTCTAGTTATTTTTTATCTATTTTATTCCGCCATTTTGAAACATTGAGGTGTTAAATTTAATTTCTGTATAAGGACATAAAACATCATAAATAGAGAGTTTCTTGTTTTTCAAATGTCAGTTTTTTTTTTGTCTAAATTCAGTTCAAGTAAAATACTTTTCAGTTTTTTTTAATTGGATACTTTTAATTTTTTAGTATTTTTACTCAAGTCTTTTTGGAATTGGTGACTTGTTTTTTTTTGTGTCCGGTTCTTCACCGATCTATGTAGAACTTTACGCTTAGATCATCCGCCTGAGAAGAAGGCTCTATGTGTATTATTATTGATTAACAGCAGCAATAATCAATACTGTTATAGAGATGCATGAGCATGCATTTGGCATTCAGGGACATGCTGTCGCACTCGTACGGGTGGCATTGATGGATGTGCGTTCAAAGTTGAAATACAAAATACAATCTTAAAGTTAAGGTGCTCGAATTAGCAAAAGGGAGCCGTTTGATCCACGTCGTGACCTTATGACCTCTAAAAAAAAGTGCAACTTTGGCACATCCATGCAGAGTGAGTGGCTCTCGGTGTAGCTCGGTTTCAAAATAAAAGTCCTCGGCATGCGTTGTAAATTTCTGGATTGAACAGCATTCTTTTACGTTACAGTTACTTTAACGTTTGTTCTCGGTGGTCTGAGTTCTAACTGGGTTTTCCGAGGATCACCACTCGGATCTTCTCGATATGACTGATTTTTAGGCAGGCAGGCAGGCAAGGCAAGCGGCACCTACTTGTTACATGGACAGGAGCAAAGACCACAGAATTTTCCTAGATCGTTCAAATTCTTTTCTGCATCCTTCATGTCCTTATTGATTTGGTCCATTCCCTCCTCGATGCGCTCCAGTTGCTCTGATTAAACGACAAGTAATTTATCCCACCATTGAACGAGAGCAGGTGTCAGAAGAGTAAAGGAGGAAGGAAAGAGACAAAGAAGAGAAGACAAAAAACAACTTCAGACAGTCACCGTGACGAAAAACGAGAAAAAGAAAATAAGAACGGACGCCACCACATATGTCAGAGCCTTCCGCCACACGCTCAGTACCTACTTGTTACACGGACATATGAAAAGGCCACAGCATTTCCCTAAATCTTTTAAATTTTTCTCGGCCTCCTTCATGTCTTGGTTGATATGGTTCATGCCATCTTCAACACGATCGAGTTGTTCTGGTCAGGACAAAGGGATGACAGCAGTGGAATGAATCGTACAGAACTCTTTTGAAAGGAATAAATGAGAAATGAGCACCGCTGAGTTGGATGTGAAATCCTCATATGCATTTAGAGGGAACGCATGCATTATTATGAGCTACAGATGCTGCTCCAGTCGCTTTAAAGACAAGTTAAAGTCAACATGAACGTACATAATGGTTTAAAAACTGAAGTGAAAAGCCTGGATTGATTATTATAAGTGCATTATTTAACATGAACAGTTTAGTTGAACTCAATGTTCCGCCAAATCAATTTGTTTCAATAATAAATCACTGAATACATTTGTTTAATAATAATTCTATGACAATTTATTTTTTAATAAATCAACTTCCAAATCAATTTTCAAAATATAATCTTCTTGGTTTTTTTTCACTCTTGCTTATTATGATTTTATACTTGAAACGTTCACGTTGTTTCATACTTGTTGATACTTTCTCGTTTGTTTGTTTTATACTTGTTGATACTTTTATCATGGTTTGTTTGCTTGTTTCATACTTTTACAGTTGTTTGTTTCTTGTGGTTGTGAACTTCTTTTGTTTTTTAAATGCGTTTTACAAACCAACAAGTTAAAACAAACAAACAACATATCGAGCTAATGGGAAAATTTTGGAGTCATTGTGGGCCAAATTTGTACAGCAAAAATTGCTATAAAAATAAATATATATAAAAAAAAGTATTTTAATGTAGCATGCCTTTCATTAAACTACATGCAAATAGAAATTCAAGTTGACTTTAACGAATCCCTTGCACACTTCATCGAGAGGATGAAGTCGCAGTGGACACGTGGTTTGCATTGAGATTCATCACAACTACCATGAGCGAACAGACTCTCCCATAAGGGTCTTTACAAACTGCCGTGTTGAGATCTGGGACTATACAGTAGACCCCCAAAAGACTCTTAAAGCCGCCCCGAAAATATCACTACAGTAGTGCTATTTATAGTATATTTGTAATGTATGCTTCTTTTAATTGCTTATTGTATTCTATGTTGTCTTTTTCATTTCTGCAGTATATACGTATTTGTATAAAGACTTTTCTGTGTTTAGTTTATGTTGCACGGAAATTTCCCCACCGTGAAAACTTGGAATTTCCGTGAAAATGCGAGACTCTCTAAAAAATGTATGACCAGCTATTTTGAGTGTTTAAACGCCATCTTGTCCTCTCTGTTCCACGGTGGAGCATCTGTTGTTGTCATGACAAATGGAGAGTCCGAAGCGGCTGAAAGCTTTTCTAAGAAAAAGTTCTTTCTATAGTTCATTCCGTTCCTACAAACCTGGGACTTTAAATTCTTGTGTCTTTGCGCTAGAATAACAAAATTGGAATGACATTTTAAAACCTCCACATATTGAAACGTATAAAATGTATATAAATAAAATCTTTGTAGCAATTTGCACAAACATTTTTCCAAGTATCAATTATTTAACGAAAATAAATAAAATTAATAAATGTAATAAATTAATAATGAATACAAAATAAAATCGATTTAGCTTTTATCCAAAGTCAAAGTATTTTATCAAGTACGTTTTAGGAGATATAATTTTTTAATTGCGGAGAAGCAGAATTTGCCTCACTAGAAATGTCAAATCAACAACAGTCCGCAGATAAACCGCAAATAAGTGGGGGTCTACTGTATATAATTCAAAATTCCGACCACACAATAAAAGAAATTCACCCCGATCTCTAAGAAATTACCACTAAGATGTAATGTGCTGAGTTGTTGGTTGGAAGCGGACAGACTTTTTTCCTCACTACAATGGCAGAGGCTTTATTTTAAGGTTGGTTTGCCTCTGAGAAGTTAGAAGATGACATGACTTGAGTGATCTGTGGTGATGCAGGCCGCCATTAATACGTGCAGATCATTATCAGTATAGATCTAGTGAAGAAATCATTCACAGGAAAGAGAGAGGCAAACTGGGAATGGTTGGAGAGGAAAACAAGTCCGACACCATTGGCTACATTTGTTTAATCCCGGGCAATTCTTTGTTCTTGGGGGAGGGGCCACCTTGTAGCCAATTAGAGGCACTCAAAAAGCTCCATGTGATTTATATCCAACGTACCATATTTTTTGGACTATAAGGCAAACGTAAAATCCGAAACAGGTTTAGAAATTGACTGTAATCTGGTAGAAAATTGTAAAAATGGTTTTAAAAAAACATTAGGAAATAGGCCTTATTAACGGTGTGCTTTATTATCTAGTTCGCCTATAGTCCGAATAATACAGTAATCAAAAGTCACAGATTGCTTGTAAGTCTGTAGTGCTGGGATTGAGCCAGGGATTATACCAATGAGAATTAGTGCAGTTTATGGGAAAGAGTGTCATTTGTCATTACCAGCTAAATCGATCGTTGCTTTAATGGGTTTCTCAAGTCGGTTTAGTTCATTGTTAAAAGCTCGCGTGAAAGCTTGAATGACAGGAAATCGTTTGGAAACCCGACAGATAAAAAATTATTTACGCTCAAACACTAAACGGACATTTGCAGTGGCCATTCGTGTTTGAGTAAAACAGCAGCACCGAAAGAACATTAAAGCCAAGAGGAAAACCAGTTAACAGAAGGATTACGAACCACACACCGTAATTAAAACAGCATTAGTCGTCACGGAATCAAATCATGTCATAGCTAATCTGATTTACAGCATTGGATATTGCTCATTTAGAATGTACAGTGTGTAAACTACACACACATCTACAGTAAGACACTGTTTAATGTCCACGTGATAATCCCACACTTACCTCCCTGCTCATCCAGCATAACCAGAGTCCTGATCCCAGCATCTTTACTCTACACATTCAAAGCCACGGAGAGAAAGACACGTGAGAAACTTGTGCTTTTAGAGAAATATGAATATAATGAGCAATATTACGGTCACACACTGTGAAATATCACCGCTCAGCTCTCCAATATCTCCTTCATTACTCCAAGACTTTTTCATTTCTTGCAGCTAGATTATGTTTTAAAATATCGTATTAAATCATATAATAATATAATATAAAATGTGTGTGTGTGTGTATATATATATATATATATATATATATATATATATATATATATATATATATATATATATATATTTATTTTTTTTTTATTTTTTTTTTTTCCCCCTCCAACTGAAAAGATGTGGGTAGTTTTTTTTTCTATTTTGTATATAAATGTATATGTATGTATGTATAATTTACATATAGTTTCAACACTAATTAATTGCTTGATCACACCCCTCCCCATCGTACAGTAATTTTTTAATTTTGTCTTATTTTCATTCTTCTCTACGATCAGTCACATTAACTTTCACTATACGTGTGTCCATCCATCCCTTTCCTCCCACTTATTCCATTTCTGGGTCACAGGGAGCAGGTTTATATATGTGACAAAAACAAATAAAGACTGTAATTGATTCTGTTGACCTATTAAATGAAAATCAATATCAAATACATGAATATTAAACAAAAATCACTATAAAAAAAAAATCAATGCAATAAAATTGCTTTTTACAAAATGTGCAACACTTCACTAAACGAATTTTTCACTGCAACGTTTGAAAATCCCCGGTCCACCAAAGAAAAGGAGAGTTTTTCACCCGGTGTTTGGAAATCATCATCAGCCGTGGCACATTTCAGGAAGTGCCGCTTCAGCACTTTGTGGGGAAAACGGATATCAATAAGCGGAATAATCGTAAGGCCGGGGACGCATAAATCAGCTGGACATAAAGCAGCTCCAGCGTCCTGAAGGATGGGATCACAATGTGCCCTTAATGGATCCGGGGGGATTAATTTGTTTGTGCCCAAACTGCTGAATGTCCAGGCCGCAGTTAAAGCCTGCAACAGCCCCACAGCATCAGGTATAAATAATGAATGTGATTTACCCCCATTCCTGCCAAATGCTAAATATTGCTGATCGTCTTAAAGGGCATTGGACTAAAAACATACAAGCCGGCTGGTATGTGCCAACTAGATGCTGAACTACATCTTAGAACAGGGAATCACAGAATTTATACAAATTAATAGTCGTGTTTTTCATTTATTTATGCAACACATTTTAAAAAGCGGAACCATTAACAAAATGTACGTAACAGAATTGTACTAGTAATTTTTTTTTTACATTTATTTTTACACTGTGAGTCTATGGAATCCGGCAAAAATATCAAACATAAATTTCTAGGACACAAACGGAAAATGCTTCACATTTATTGTTTTTTTTTTCCGCTTGCAATCTTCACATTTTGGTTTGAAACTTTTTTTTCTTTTCAGATTTTTTTTTACATTTTTTTTCTCAGGTTTCATTTTTTTTTGGCTTGGACTTCTGGCACTAGCTTCACGTGGGGGCGGCCCTTACTCTGATTGGCTGGTGAGAATGTGATTGACAGCTGCTTGACCAGGTAGTCCGGTCCGGCCCCTTTGTCAAATGTTTGAACCTAATGTGGCCCACAAATCAATAAGTTTGCCCACCCCGTCTTAGAACCTTCTCCCTACCCTGTTTTCTCAGTTGCTCAGTTGGGTTTTACAGTAAAGTGTGATGCGCTCCTCTATTATAATATGATCTTGGCTCGGACTTGGATAAATGGACGATGAGGGAATTATTCTCACTTTCTCCTTACTTCATTGCATGTTTTCCAGCATTAACCCCTTCAACTGAATGGTAGAGCAGCACAGTGATCTCCTCGTCTGGGAAGCTGATTCATACTATATCATTTTCCTTCATGTACTTTCCTTCCAGCTTTGGTCTTTAGCAAACTGGCTTATCTTTGTTTTTTTTTTTGTTTTTTTACAGTATTTACTGTATTACTATATATATATATAT
>MU204268.1:142171-153418 GCA_017309775.1 Paedocypris sp. Pulau Singkep
TTTTTTTTTTTTTTTTTTTTTTTTTTTTAGATTTTTTTTTATCCTCATAGTTTTTTTTGTTTTTGTAGTTTTTTCTCCATTTTTTTTCTTTATACTTACTGTATTTTGTTGTATTTTTATCTTTTTATCTTTATTTTTGTAGTATTTCATTTCTCATTTGCACACCCCCCCCACCCAAAAAAACCCATAAATGCTGTGTATGTGTGTTACAAATATGATTTGACTTTGAATGTGATTAATTACTTTCTGTTCTTGTCCTTTTCTTTAATTTTATAAAATCTACGAATTTTTATGAATTATAAAATGTGTGCAGAGATTTACCCAAATTAAAACATGTCTTTTTCTCTGTTGCATTTACAGTCAAATGTTGAATCAACTTTGTGTTTACGCTTTCCTCAGACAGTGCCAGGAAATCCTAATCAATAATTATGAAATAATTCTATAGTATTCATATCTATTTTCTTTTTCATATCTATTTTCTATTTCTAAGTAATAAATAAATATTTATTAATATATGTACTTAAAAATAATTATACACTATTATTAGTATGAATTTCTTAATTATAGCAACAACAAATGAATTAACATTAATATATATGTATTCAATAATAATTATAAAATTCTAGCAATAAGAAAGCCAGATTCCTGTACAGCCAGGGCTTTACCGTGCTCCACCAGTTGGTCTGTATATGGTTTATAATATTTCATCTTTCTCTTACCTCTTCCACGAGCTGCAGCATGCGACGTGTGCTCTCCAGTGACTGTGGGAGGATGAAAGAGATCAGGAATGTTGGAAAAGACATTTTCTTAAGATCCACTAGCACATAAATAATGAACGAATGTTATGTACAGCACCAATTAAGCAACAATTTAGCCTCAAAGGATTATTATAATTTGTCGGATGCAAACAGACATTATGAAATCAGTCATTTCACCACTAACACATCCCTAAATCACTCAATCTGTATCTATACGCTGTCAAATCTACAAAAATATATAGGTAATAGTAAACCTGATTTTTAAATGTATTTCTTAAAAATACTTCTTTAAAAAAAAAAAGTAGGTTAAAAATCACAATCGTTGTTGCAATGCCTCATGCTGACCATACCATGACCCCTGACCTTTACATCCCTACTGAGCTGAACTAGGGTCTTAAAATAGGGTCTTGGTGCCTTAAATAAAATGTGTGGTTATTATTAGTTCTAGTATTGATGTTGATGTTATCCCGATAATAATAATAATAATAATAATAATAATAATAATAATGATAATATAATTGATAACAGCAACAACAACAATTAAAATTAATTATTATTATTAATATTAATAATAATAACAATGCATTTAACACAGGTTTTAACCACAACTGTTATTCTACTGCTGCATTTCAACCATTTTAGAACACATTTACATTCCACATATATACACATTCATTAAATGGCCAGAGAAATATCAAACTGAATCTCTGTAAATCAGATGCCAGAGGATATTGCTGCTGTGGAGCTGTTTGCGTTTTATTATTCAGCTCAGCTGTGAAACTCATAGCGTGGGGTGTCAGCGAAGACCTCCATCAGCCTGCAAACACCCCCAGCTCCAAGAGAAAACCATGGGTATGTGTAAAACACACACACACACACACACACACACACGCACACACACACACGCGCATCAATGCTGCAGTGTTATATAAGACAAAGTGCAAGTGAACTCCCTTCTGTCTTTCTCTCTCTCTCTCTCTCTCTCTCTCACACACACACACACACACACACACACTTGCAAAAATACCATCTTGACACTCAAACAGGCTTTAATGGGTTGCGGGGACCATATAAAGGTACAAAAACAATAATGGAAAAAAAACAATATAACAACAACAACAATAATAATAATAGTAGTTTTTTTGTTGAATTTTGAATAAAAACCAATGATTTGGAGGCAGACTTTAGCATAAATGCCTGTATACACACGCGCACACGCACGCGCACGCACATTCACGTGCACACACACACACACACACACACACACACACACACAAACTTTCCAGGATTCTTGAAAATACTCGTGTATGAATCATTGGGTGATCTTAGGTTTAAAACAATTGTTTTTGATTATACATTTAAAGTTATTTACAATGTATCTTGTGTACTTTTGACCTCAAAACTGAAACTTTGAAACACTGAGAAGAATTGTAACTTCAGTTTTGCACAAGAACTAAACAAAAAGTGTAATTACAATCCAAAAACTCTGGAACCTATTGAACTTTTTGTTCTTATAGGAATAATTATCATCCCTCTATTTCTTATTTGTCTCACTTGTGCCTTTAAGCGACTCTTCTGTGAGTTGAGACTATAGACAGGAAGTCACCGGCCTCACCTCATCGGCCAGCTGGTCTGCACGCTGCTGCATGTCTGAGAGCTCATTGCGCATATCCGCATCTTCTGCCATGGCTGCTGCGTGTGGTGGGCGGAGCTGCTCTCCAACTGGGAGTGGCTTTCACAGGAGGTCTAGGGGGGATCTGACAAAACAGAACACAGACGGAAAGGTAAGGAGAGGGGAGATTAGATGATATTCCAGTCTGTTCAAATGGATAGAGATATAGAGATATAGAGATATAGAGATAGAGAGAGATAGAGAGAGAGAGAGAGAGAGATAGAGAGATAGATAGATAGAGAGAGAGAGAGAGATAGAGAGAGAGAGAGAGATAGAGAGATAGATAGATAGAGAGAGAGATAGATAGATAGATAGATAGATAGATAGATAGATAGATAGATAGATAGATAGATAGATAGATAGATAGATAGATAGATAGATAGATAGATAGATAGAACCTTTAAACATTTTCACATCAGCAATCACAAAAGCAAGATAAAACAATGAATAAAGATGAAAAAATATGAATGTGAATAAAAATATTGCACATATTGTTTAGTATGAAAGTTATAAAGATTAAGAATAATTTAGATATTAGAAGATTCCAGTAGACCTGGTTTATCTGTTAACATCATATATACTTTATATCAGCACAAAGTTTGGCTTCTGATCAATTCATGGCTTAAAATGTATACGTTATAATAAAACATAATTACTACTTCTACTACTACTACTAATTAAAATAATGAATACATCTGAAATAAATTTGAAAAAAAATATATAATAGAATAATACAAATTATTATTATTACAATTGATTATTGATGTCATAATAATAATTTATATTATTCATCCATCTATTTTTTGCTGCTTATCTCAGCATCTCTGGGCCTGAGTACTTTATATTAATAATGAAATAATAAACACAATAAAAACATTAACAATACAAATAATTTGTATTATTATTTAAAAATATATTAAAAACATTCCTTCAAATTGTTTTGTTTTTGCTCGCTTTAAAACTCCCACAACAAACAAGTTTTTTTTTTTTATAGCTTGTTACATTTTATCTGTAAAATGTCATTTATGAAGTGATAAAAGCCTTTTGTAGATCACAGCAACGCGCTTTTAGAGTCCATAAGCACTGGACGATCAGACCCGTAGATGACATTAAGACCCGGCGTATATGGCCGTCAGATTTACACACCTAATAAAGCCGTTTCATTTACACAGACTAATTAAATGTCAGGGAAAAGGACAGTGGGACGCTTTCCGTGCGTAAGGAGCCATACACACTTTTTAATAGTGCTGAGGTGGTGGCTGCTGTGTTTAGCTGATTAAATTCTTCCCCGAGGTTCTGCGTGTACCGAGAGAAATGATTCCCCGCTCTGTCATGGCAACTGTGCGGATGACAGATATATTGCTGAAAAGGATGGTTTGACGGCTGAAACATATCCACAGGAGGATTGGAAGACCAGCTTACTGGGTGTGTGTGTGTGTGTGTGTGTGCGTGTGTGTGTAAAATTCTAATCCAAAAGTAAAATTTCACTTTTTACAGGTTTATACTGTACTACGTAAAAAAATGTGTATTCATTTTCAGAGCCTCTTTTCTTCTTCTGGGTCTTGTGAAGCTGTAGCCAATCACAGCTATTATGGGCTTATAGGAAGGATTTGTGGGCAACCAATCACAGAACAGGTGAAAAAAATGTCTCAATGTCTAATTATATACTTAAATTGTATCATCACTGATACAGATGGATACATTGTGATGCGCAAAGAATGTACATGTATGTAAATATACCTATAACTCGTCAATCCATCTCAAGCATGATATTTGTATCTTCAGTATGCGTTCTTTATCGCACTCAATGACCTTTCGGGAATTAAATCCCACAGCGATTATGATAAGCTCAAAACGACTTCTCTCACGACTTCCTGTAACTAGAATGTCCACTTTTATTTTGGTAAATGATCAGAACCCGTCCATCTGGAGCCAGGAAACAGACTGAGTGATGATGCAAATCCTTCATTTTTTTTAGAAGCGTTCAGTATGGCGCATTCGTCAAGATGCCCCCAGTGGCCGATGATGTCACAGCGACGTCCTCACTCGCCCTCGCCGCACCAGTTCATTTACATTCTGATGGACGCAAACACTGTCAGGTCAGTGGACGTCAAACACGGAGATTTTTCTGCATTTTGCTGATTTTTACATTTCGGTCAATTACAAATTACATTGTGTGAATGTAACATTTAAAAACATTTGAGGCTTTTTTTTTTTTACTGTATACTATTTAATTGAATGTAATATATTTTAATTATTTTAATTTTAATTATGAAATATGTCATAGTATTTTAAATAATTAAAATATATTATGCTAAAAAAAAATCAGATTTTATAACTGTTTAATATTATCATTATATAATTTATATTAGTTTAGTTATTATTATTTTTACTTCATAATTGATTGACTATATAAATATACTTATATTTACTATATATAGTATAGTGTATACGGATAATAGACGTATACATATATATACAATGTTTTTTTTTTTTTTTTTCAAAAAGTATTTTCTTTTTTCCGCATTATAATTTATTTCTTAATTGCTTAAATGATTTGAATAACCGATTTTAATCTAACTTTGGGCTTTTCAAACAAACATATCAGCGACATGAACTTGAAAATGTCGGAGTAACTTCAAACGTCCTTGGGATGTAAAAGTCTTTCTCCTGCTATTTGACATTCCATTTTAGCTCCTACGCTATTAATAATGCAGTTAAATAGCTTTTTCAGTTTATAACACACACACACACACACAGCCCCGCTCTGAATTTAAACCCTGACCTAAAGTTACATAACTCCCATACTAATTTCACACAAAATCCTGAAGTGATATAGCGTAAGCTTGAAGCGGAGAACATCATCTTGAAGCCCATGGTGTGGTAGAATGGCCGAGCACGTGCTCATCCTCCGTGTCGATTCCGGCTGCCATTTTGTTTCCCTCCTCAAACACGCAGCTTCTCTCTTCACTGCAGCACTTCAGTCGGAGCGTAAAAAAAAAATCCTCCAAACTTTCATCTGATCTGAATCGACGTTAAAGCAGCACCTTCTATCCTCTGAAACGCGTCACGTGATTCCCTCTGAAACCGGGCCGTGCGGTTTCCCCTCCGCCACAGATTGAGTTATCAAGCTTGACGCTTTTCAAAATCAGAGTCTCTGAAGAGTTTGTTTCTCACAAATCCGAGGACTGGAAATGCATTTGCTCAGCATTGGAGCTGTGCCGTTCTGCTGCCCTTCTCGCTTGGCAATTTCACAGGCGTCTGTCACGCTCATCAAACCATTTCCCACAGCAACGTTTCATCACACCAACGTTTGGGATTTCGAGACGAGAAGACGCCAAACACACGCCGAAGCTGAAGGCCACAGACACACACACACACACACTTTACAGATGCTCCTGAATTACAGCGTGGATCGCAGGGATCGATGCATAATTTAGGCTCCCTGAGATGCGTAATGATTTTCCCTTCGGAAAAGCCTTTTGCCCTTGATCGAAAGTTGAAACGGAACTAGTGGAAACATCTCGGTGTGTGGAGATGGAGGAGAGACGTCTGTCCGCCATCACTGACTGACATAAAACAAACAGCGTGCAGTTCAAGTTATGCAAAGCATCCTCAAACATTGAAATAGAATGTATTTAAAAATATTAAATGCAAAATAAGACAAGAAATTGTTATTTTTTTTTATAAAATTATCATTTTATTCTTTTACTTTTAGAACTTAAAATATATTTAGTTTTATTTTAAAAACAAATTGTTGAGATTTAAATGCGGTATATGCGTGTGTGCATGTATACATTTATATGTTTTATATACATATATGAATATAATTATTATTTACATGTCTAATATACTGTACATATTATAATACAATAGTTTCAACCTAATAAATCAACAAAACATTGTAAACATTACCTACATTGTTACAATTGTAACAAAGTGGAATATGTTACACACACACACACACACACACACACACACACAATGTTTTAGGTGTGTTTTCATATTTTATAACAATAAATACTAATCATTTATAATAAAGTTGTTCATCAAAATAATAATTTAAGGCAAAAGAATGTACTCGCAACAATTTAAGTGAAATTTGCTGCTTTAATTCTATAAAACTAAATTTAATAGGTTTAGTTAAAAATATAGCAGTGCATTTACAAGGATAGATATATCGATTTCAGTATGTCAAAAGTAATATTTTTATGTATAGTGTTTATGTATGTACTTTGTGTGTGTGTGTGTGTGTGTGTGTACTACAGTGTTTTTTTCCCCGATTATTAATTCATACATTAATACGCTTTTGTTGTTAACAATTATAACAAAATTCCATAAGTACTGTATGTTTTTATGATCAATTATTTCACTTGCTCTGCTGCGTTATTGGAGTACAAACAATATGTGAAATCAATAACAAAGCATGAAAAAAAAAATCTAACATAAAGATGGATTTTTGTCCCATTTCCAATATTTTCTCCCGACACAACCCCAAAAGCAGATCAGAACCTCCAGCCACGTCCTCCAACACATCCAGATCGTTAGAGTTCATCTAAATTATACATTCTCCAGCGCATTCCACACCGGGCCATAAACACGAGCGTGATCCTAAAATCTCATCCATCCTGCTGAAGGCTCTTCTGATTTACGGAGGATTCAACAGCCACTGCAATTGATTTGACAGAGTCCATTTCACAAGCCCATTTGTGTTGGGCTCTGCAGTAACAGCAGCAGGTCGTACTGCGGAGAGCCTCCCTCCTTCCTCCTCCTCCTCCTCCTCATCCTCGCTCGCATGGGGAAGCCCTGGGATGGATTTATTTACAACACCGCCATTCAACACCGCCATTAAAACAGACAGTGTTTCCTGCCCGACATGCGGCGCCGGGGATCTTGGAGACATGACAAGAAATGAAGAGATGATCTTGACGTGGAAAGGAATTGGCCTGCGTGACGAGCAGCTTCAGACGCCACGACATGAGAATGCTGATAAGGACGAGGCAGGGGAGAACGGTTTTTAATTTTAGTACAATAGAATAGAATAGAATAGAATAGAATAGAATAGAATAGAATAGAATAGAATACAATACAATAGAACAGAATAGAATAGAACAGAATAGAATAGAATAGAACAGAATAGAACAGAATAGAACCGAACAGTATAGAACCGAACAGAATAGAATAGAATAGAATAGAATAGAACAGAATAAAACAGAATAAAACAGAATAGAATAGAACAGAATAGAACAGAATAGAACAGAACACAATAGAATAGAACAGAACAGAATAAAACAGAATAGAATAGAATAGAATGGAACAGAATAGAACCGAACAGAATAGAATGCCTTTATAGGATTAATAGAATGCATTAATTTGGTGCAAGAAAAGGTAATTAACAATCAGAAAGATATAGATATAATTAAAATCTAAGATATACAGTATACACACTGAATAAAATAGAATATAGATAATATAATATATATAGTATAAAATGAAGGCAAAAGTACAACAAATGTTTCAATAAAAAAAAGCAAGAATACGGATTATTATAAGATAAAATATACAACAACAGATGCAGAGACGCCAATAGCACACACACACACACACACACACACACACACGCGGTGTAAAACTGCAGATTTAACATGTGTCTTCAACCTTCACGTTTCCACAACCGACGCAGCAGCAGATTGAATGCAAAGCCCGTCGGATGCCCACAATTTACATGGGAATCACATAAACGGTGGCAACCCTGCTTGGCTGTGATTTGTTTGGGTGATCAGGAAGCGCGAGGGCGGCGACATAAAGCCCAGCCTGATTGACAGGAAGTGCCGGTGTTAAATATTTGAGGAGACGCAGTCATTAAAAGCCATTAGGAAAGGTACGTGACAGAAAGCAGATAAAAGCAGAAACATAATCCAGAGATTTATTCCTACTTTACGTACGACATCTTTTTGCTCACGGTACCCAACCGTAATGTTTAGATTGCTTACTATAGTAAACTTCTAAACTAAACTACACTAAACTATAAGCTTACTATAGTAAACTACATTAGAACCCTTAATAGAACACACTAACTGGCAAACACATTACGGTTTGAAGGCATCACTCAAGAATTATGGGATTATTGTCAAAGATACAAGATTAATCATTTTAATTACACTCAATATATCTCAATACGTCCGACCTAATTGCTTAATGAGCCCGTGGATATACTGCCGTTAAATGAATGATTTGCATATGCCATCTCGAAAGAGTCAACAGTCAGTTTATCCTCATCAGACAAGCGAAGCTGGAATTCATGGAGTTGCCCATGGTCAATGGGCAAAAGAGTTAATACAGCACAATGCACAAGTTTTCGAATCCTCCCTCAGATGTATTGCTAGAAACAGTAACTTTCCGTAAAACTGCACTATGCTGTAATAGATCACTTTGCTGAGATTTTTACTGTGATCTGAAAGCACAGTGATCTAAGCATTTTGCCTGGTTTAGATACAACAATACAATTATACAATACAAATGACATGAGGCAAATATGAATAAAACCTTGAGAAAATACAGTCCTGCACATCTAAATTTTAAAACAGTTTTAGGAGCAAGGAAATTCAAATCCCAACTATGCAATTTGCAATTAGCAAGAGCATATGAAATAATATAAATCACAGAAGTCACCGTACGATGCTAATGTGAGACAGGTAACCACCAGCATACGGTTGTGAATATTACCAGAAAGAGGATTAAAGTTAATCCAAACTGGATTCGGGATTAGAGGTATGACCGATGACAACTCAGATTTGTTTTTACTTATGAAAACGCTTATTTTTAGCCTTTGTGCCTGAAAACTTTCATACATTTCCACACACAAGCTATACTTTGTTGGTTCGCAAGATGGAGTGATTGTGACTCTATTATTTTGGTCAATCTCTTGACTGGAAACTGGTTATTAACCTCACAAACCCTTTTGAAATGATCATTGCAAAGCTAGAGGAGACCCGATGAACACACGCTGATCGATGACACTTTTCTGTCCGCCTTCAGAAAGCTCCGGATCTGCTGGTGTTTACAGACGTTGGAGGGAAACCCACACGTGTGGGCAGATCTCTGCAGTCATTATGCATCACGCCAGCCAATTCTGTGGGGTATCTCGTCTTTCCTCCTCTCATCTTCAGCCGTTTTCATCCTCAACTAACATCATTCCCAACATTTTATCGATTACCTTCATGCTCTTATAGCTTTAATAGTTTCATAGCACATTTTTTCAATCTGTGCTGGTTTAATGAATCGCTCTCCCCAGCCCTGGGCTTTCATTCCATTCATCTTGAATTTATTATTTTTGTACTCTGAGCTGTGCTTTGCATTATTTTGCTTACAGTATTTCGCTCTATATTTGAGGCTATCGTGATAAAAACAGAAGGTAATACTTTTAAGTTACGTTGCTCAAACCTATTATTGTGAATGATAAAATGCAGACACCTCAAATTCAATATGTGGCATACTCTTCACAATTGTGAAGAAAAATAAAAGAAACGAGTGTAACAAAACCCAATCGTCATTGTCCTAATGTGTCACAGTTGCAGCGTTAGAGCTAGAACATTACACTTGTTGTTCAAACCCTCGAGAAGCGACTACGCATCTGTGATGCCTCCGTGAGTCACCGCTTCTTCTCCGGGAGCATCCCAGCCGCCCTGCGCTCTGCAGTCTCCAGCTAATAGCCGCATTAAAACAGGCTCTGATTCAAACAGCAGCCTGCCAGCTCATCTCTCACAGCACAGCAGCCGCAAGACATCAACAGCTCGTAAACACAACACGTCGCAGAACCAGACGACACGTCTTTGACCGGAGCATCACACGCGTCGGCAGCCAAGGCTTTTGCACCAATAGTGCGATTGAAAATCTGAATTTCATCACAACCGTTATTACGACACAATTCCACTATTAAAAAAAACCTAGCAAAAAAATAACAAAAAACAAAAACAGATGTCAGTATACCGCCATCTGATTAGTTCATTTAAAGCCTCGCCACTTCTTTTAAGCTATTTTCTAAAGATCAAAGGCATTTTAGGAATCGGTTCAAAAGAGTCGATTCTCTAAAAACGAATCTTCTAAATTATTGAATAAGGAAACGACAGCTGTGGCTTTTCCTGTTCCCAACAACTTTTTTATATGAGCTGCCATGTTATTAACCTGCCAAAACTGCAAAATGAAGTCATGCTGAGTAACGTTTATGTGACACTTTTGTGTATTGTGACTGATTTGTTACACTTTCCCGAGCTATGATTTTACACATCGCTTAAGAGGAAAAGTACTACTATTGTAAATACGTATAAGTTGGATTTAAAAATCTAAATAACTCTCAATTCCCACCCCTAATAAGAACAATTGCGAGGGTATCTCCAGAATCCGCCCCCGCTCGCCTCTCCTCAAGCCCCCGCCCATCGTCTACCACCAGGAAGACACGCACTGACAATTACCACCGTCTAATCGCACTCAAACGGCGACGATTCACAAGATTTGGTTAAAAAAAAAAAAACATCTGCATTAACCGTCCACGCCAGTTCCGTTAAACGCGCATCACCCGCCCCGACTCTTCCTTCATCGCTTTCCCTGCAACACGCGCAATATTTCTCGTCCACACTGTCGCATTTTGCCATATTGACCTCCCCCAACAATCAATCCCTGATCACTTTCGATAAATCCTCGCCTCACGTCAGCAAACCCTCTATCATCAAGATTCCCGGACACGATAAATCCAACAGCAGAAGCCATAAAGCGATCCGATCATAAATAGCTGTTGCGATTCGGACACATCTAGGTGTT
>MU204268.1:153443-173184 GCA_017309775.1 Paedocypris sp. Pulau Singkep
GTAGCTCGTGCGCGTTTCACGTCGTGTGTTGAATGCGGCACGATGTGGGCGGTTTCTGCGTTTCAGAACCCTGGACAGCGACTGCGTTTTTTTTCCCCGTTATATTTTCCGTTACTCATTGATATTCCGTCCTCGCGTCTTCAGTGTTTGGACTTATCGCAGGTGTTTACGGCGAGCAGTTTGATTTTAAAGGCTCTGTTTGTGCAGCATCACACCATTAGTCACTGACATGTCACCGAAAACAGAGAGAGAGAGAGAGAGAGAGAGAGAGAGAGAGAGAGAGAGAGAGAGAGAGAGAGAGAGAGAGAGAGAGAGAGAGAGCAGCTCTGCCCTCCACAAAGATGGCGTTCGTTTTGACGTCAACGTTTATTGGGAAATCAGGAGAGAGGAGCAAATAAATGAAACACTTTAAAACATTGATTAGAAGAGTGACATTTTAAATTATTTGTTAGTATGTTTTGTTAGTCCACAGTTTTGTGGACTAACTCCTTTTTCAGACTATAAAACTCGTTTTTACTAAGTGAATTTAGATTTACCAGCTGGGGGCGGGAGGGGTGGGGGGTGAAAGAAAGAGAGAGTTAAAAACAATTAACGATAAAGGAAAAAAGCGCTAATAGAGAAGGGTGAGAGACAATGACAAAGAAAAAAATGAAAAGGAAAGTGAAAGAGACAAAGTAGAGATATAAAGAAAGTGAGATAATAGAGAGAAAGTGAGCAAGAGACAGATTAAATACAGAACAAAACAAACCATGTTTGCAACATAATAAAACAAAGTATATTAGGATTACTCACATCTAGTAAACTTTATTTGTCCAAGTAATTGGAAGTTTATAGAATATATGCGCATGACTCAGAAAGAGCTCTTGAAATAGCTTTATTTTGAACAGTTAATTTAGTTTGAGTCAGGCTATGAATTAACATGAAGTAAATGCTAATCTGTTATTTTATAATAACAGATAAACAGATTTAAACGATTTATTTTAATTCTAAAAATAACCCAACAGGGACAATGACGAATCAACAGCTGACTAAAGAAACTGACTACATTGGGTTAAATATCAAAATCATAAACCTTTCATGAGCTTATCCTTGTGTTAACATTTACATACATGTTTGTTGGCCAACATTTTGCAATATAAGTGTTTCAGACATTAATACTGCAGCGAAACTAATGCTACACATCTTCAAGGACCCTGAAGGCTCCATTATCACATCTCTTTGTGATGAAACCTTGCTCTTACTCA
Source organism: Paedocypris sp. Pulau Singkep (assembly GCA_017309775.1). Taxonomy (NCBI): domain Eukaryota; kingdom Metazoa; phylum Chordata; class Actinopteri; order Cypriniformes; genus Paedocypris; species Paedocypris sp. Pulau Singkep. The sequence goes on from MU204268.1 coordinate 154,688, forward strand.
AAGACTCATTTCCCCCTTAATTAAACCAGAAAGGAGTGTGGGGGGGGGCAGGACTTGAGTAGTAAAGAGAGAGACAGAGAGAAGGAGGGGGGTGGGGCGTGAGAGAGAGAGAGAGAGAGAGAGAGAGAGAGAGAGAGAGAGAGAGAGAGAGAGAGTGAACTAGGAGGGGGGAGACTGAGCAGGGACAGGTTAAGGAAAGAGAGACAGAAAAGGAGAGAGAAAGAATAAAAGAAGATGAGGAAAAAAGGAATTAGAGGGAATAAGAGGAAGACAGGAAAAATGAAAGAGAGACACAGTGAGAGGGAGGATAAGAGACATAGACGAAGAGGGAATGCCGGAAACAGAGCAATGGAGTGCAGGAGACAGAGAGACATAAAGAGAGAGTGCTAAAAAGAGAAAATGAGAACGATAATGAAAACGAGAGAGACAGAGCAAAAGAAAGAGAGGGGGAGAGAGAGAAGAGGTAAAGGAAAACAAAGTGAGAAAGACAGAGAGAGAGAGAAGTCAGGGCGGAGCTGAGTTTGTGTGCATGCATCACAATTAGAGAGACATAAATGGAGGGGAGAGAGTGAAAGAGCAATGGATGGAGAAAGAGGATGAGTGTGTGAGGGAGGGGAAGCCAGCGTCTGAAATGAATCCCACCAGTGACTCAGCACTCTCTCAACCACATGTTTGTGCTCTTCTGCTACAAAATGACACGGAAAGAAAAGAAAGAAAAAAAAGAAAGAGGGCTATGATCCGCACAGCTGAGAATCTTCTCGCTGGCCTCGGCTGAATATGATAAATGTGCGGTGACCCCTAAAAACACAGTCCAAACAAACCCGGGGACGCTGCGACTCTAGTGAGGAAACCGCTAATTACAGAATAAACTGCTTTTCTGCATCAAATCTTCACGCTGATTTTTTCCAGTGGTGCAAAGTACTTGAGTGAATGGACTTTGTTACTTGAGTATTTTTTTGGCTTCTTTGTACTTGTACTGAGTGTCAAATATAGAAGCAACTTTTACTCTCAACTTGACTACATTTGTGATTGAGTATCTGTATATTTATAGTACTCCACTACATTTGAATGAACACTTACCGTTACTGTTACTTGTGATTTTGCATCTTTTTCAACCATTATTTTCTTGGGCGGACGAGATGATATCGCCATCTGCAGGATGCTGAAGGTACTGGATGATATTTATGGATTTTTTGACTGAGACTGACTGCTGTTTTGTTTAATCTATTTTGTTCCGCCATTTTGAAACACTGAGGTGCTAAATTTCCTTTCTACATTAGAAAATAAAACCTCATAAAGAATTTTTTGTTTTTCATGTCTCCTAAATTCTGTTCAAATAAAATATTCAAGTCATTTTAAAATGGGATACTTTACGAAGAAGAATTGTAAAAAGTGGAGTAAATTTTACAATAAGGTATCCATGAAACTACTCAAGTACGATTTTCAGTACTCTTCAATCTCTGCTTCTCACTGGTTTCAGATGAATATGATGTGCGGTGACTCATGAAATCATAGTCCAAACTAACTTGAAACCGTTAATAACAGAATAAAGCAAACATAATCTGTCTTTCTGCATCAAAGCTTCACACTGATCTCTGACAGATCTTCTGTCCTCCAAAGTTTGCTTTACGTCTCACAGACAGTATTGCGAGACGATGCTTCTTTGGCTCCGGGCTCACATGACCTATTTTCCACCGGAGTGTGTGAGAGTTCTCTCCATCGGAGGAGTGTGAAAACTCCGAGCTCCGTGAGCCGGGCCTGATAATTACAGCGAGCGCAGATCTGAGACGGGTGGTAGCGTTGATAAGTGTGTGTGACTGGGGTCCGTGAAGACCCTGCCAGGGGAAATATTGAGCCCTATTGATCCGAGTCTCTTTACACCGGCCACGCTACAACCCGAGCTCTTATTTTGTAACGCCATAGAGAGCCACACTATTTATATCACATTTTCTGTAAATCTATTCGGCTACTCACCGAGCTCCGGGAAAGACTCGCACAGATATTTAAGAGAGTGTGTGAAGAGGGCAGGGAAGCTAACATTGTTCCCTGGAGCGCTGAAGCAGAATGCACCATCAAAGGTCAAAGGTTAATAGCTTCCTAAAATTGATTTGATCCGAAGTCACGTAACATCAATTTGCATTTTTGAGTTTGAACAAATCAGTGCAGCCGTGGCCGAGTCTTAAGCAGTCCGAACTAATCGTATCCTCGCCTGGTTGATAGCGCAGAGAAGAGTTTTGTGAGACTGCGTGTGCGTGTGTGTGTGTGTGTGTGTGTGCACGAAGCTGGAATGTGATTGCCCTTCTAGCCAAACAACAGAAAGTCTTACGTTTTTGCCAATTACACAGAAAATTTAGTGTTGCGTTCGTTGCATTTGCAAGTTTGTTAAAAACACTGTAAAAACAAATCCATCGAAAACATTACAGACATTACACAACTTACAGACAAAATTATACACAGACATTTTTCTAATTTGCACATACAGACTAAAAAATATATAATGTGTACTGTGTATATGTATGTATGTATATATATATATATATATATATATATATATAAAACACTGTAGTAATATATAAGGAAATAATGTAACCTTAATAAGCAACATTGGCATCAAGGCTTAAGTATTATTGAACATTGCTATTAATACTTTAATTTTTTTATTTTAAAATATTTATTTTAAAGTCTTGTAAGTACAAGTCCTAGGTTGTGTTCCATTACCTGTCACTTTATTACTTTGTACATTAAACACATTTTGCTTTTCTATAGTGTTATATATTTTTTAACTTATTATGTTCTGTATTCGTGCTTTTTATTTGATTTATTAAAACATTTGTTATACTTTTGCCTTCATTTTATACTATATATATTATATTTTTTATAATAAATTATAATAAAATTCTATTTTATTCAATGTGTATACTGTATATCTGAGATTTTCATTATATCTATTATTGCTCCATCTATATCCATCTATTGATTGTTCATTACCTTTTCTAGCACCAAACGGAGTAGCATTCCCAATATCATAGTAACCATGTGATACAATGGCATTCTATTCTATTCTATTCTATTCAATTCTATTCTATTCTATTCTATTCTATTCTATTCTATTCTATTCTATTCATTTATTGTTTCATGCCTGTGAATGAATATTTTGGCTTATTTTGAAATCAAGACACTTTAGAATTAAAGTGCTTGCTCAAAAAAATAATGCTTGAAAAAAGTGTAACAGCTGAGTCGCTCTTCCTGCATGACTAGATCTGATGTGTCCAGTGAGCAGACGTAATGGCCTCACTCTCACAATAAGGACAAATAGGCCAAGAACCAAAGTCAGTAATGAAGTTCTATGGCTCTGCAGTGTCGGTGGGACTTTTATTATAGCATCCACTTTTATTTTATTAGAGCTTCGAAAATCCAGCCGGGCTTATATTGAGAAGTCGGTAGTATTGTGTGATGGACTTAAGCGACGCCATATTATTGGATTAAATCTCAACAAATTCACCTGGATGTTGCCATGGAAACGTAGGGATCTCTTATCCTCGCATCACCTGCAGCTTCTGTGGTTTTTGTTGCAGAGATGCTCAGGTTCAAGAAGTGACACGCAATTACAAATCTGAAGCCGCAGCGGGTCACGCGCTCACAAATTCAGAAAAGCACCTGAAAAAGTACAAGTTCTTCCTACTGGTTTGTAACTTTGTAAAGAAACAAAATAAAACACGGGGCAAAATTTGACTTTGCGGTTAATTCCGCAGGTCACTATGTATTAAACTAGACACTTTGTATTAAACAGTAAAATCTAGAAGCTTAAATTAGTCTAGATGCCGAAATATGGAAAAATAAATGAAAAATCTGAAAGCATATTTTATCCAAAGCATTTTTTTTTAAATGCGACATCTGCAGTTTTTCTTCTGAACCTAAATGTTTGATTGGGGATTTGTCGTTGATTCTCACACAAAATGATGACGATGTTCTGTAACGCGAAAACGTAACCACAAATTTGGTCTTCATCGGGGAAAAAGTGTTCACCTTTCACGTAAAAAACATCGCCATTATTTTACGTTTTGCCTTTTGCACATTTGTAGAGCTCTGGTTTCTCAAAAGGTGTCCTTCAGTGATGTCTGAAGGTCGTCTGGTTGAAGATATTCTAACATTAGTGTACAGTCACAACATCTAATTCTAATATGGCATCAAATATGGAATAAAATAACGAAATATATTAATTTATAAAAAATTGTGAGAGAATGAGTGAGCCACAATCAACACCTTCAAGGGTCAGATATGGCAGGTTAGCCATCCTTGGATATAAAAATGGCTATCCTATAAATGGCTTTATATAGTCAATTGGTCTGGATTTTAGAGAAGAAAACAACTTTTAAAGCCGGAGCTTGTGTTTACCTCACTGGTCTACGGGCGAGGACTCAAGCCATCACTCGAGCTTCTGTAATATATCTTTCCCGCTCAGACCTGACTCAGCACTTTCTGTTGATGTGGTTTACTGCAGGACTTCAGCCGTGAGGTCTGCTCAGGCTACAGTGACTGGAGAGATGAAGCATGTCCCCCACAGTGGTGTAAAGTACTTGAGTAAATGGACTTTGTTACGTTAAGCTTTTTTTCGGCTTCTTTGTACGTGGGTTAAAAAATAAAATAGAAGCAACTTTTACTCTATACTTCACTACATTTGTGATTACGTGTCGGTATTCGTTACTCCACTACATTTTAATGGACACTTACCATTACTTGTTACATGGTGATTGTGCGCGACAAGTTGGAACCTTTTTTTACCGCAGTGAATTTCTTGGCGAGGTGACATCGCCATTTGCAGGATGCTGAAGATACTAGATGCTATTTATCAACTAAATCACGTGAACGTAAATTAGCTGCTGCACTTTGCTGCCTATTTGGGTTTGACTGAGACTGATACTAAAAATTATACTTTTTTATCTATCTTGTTCTGTTGTTTTGAAACATTGAGGTGTTAAATTTCATTTCTATATTAGGAAATAAAACCTCAAAAATAGTTTTTTGTTTTTCACATTTCCTGGTGTTTTTGAGCCTAATTTAGAACGAGTAAAATTTTTTTTTAAATATATTTTACTCAAGTCTTCTTGGAATTGGTGACTTGTAACTTGTATTTTATTAACTAATTAACAAGCACAGTGGCCAGGTAAAAAAAAAAAAAAAAAAAAAACCTCTCAGGCAGAAATGGAGGGAAAAAAAAAAACCCTGGGGAGAACCCGGCTCACTGATGAGTCTTATGAGGTGCAGGTGTGATTCGGTTCCAAGCAACTAGACTATGCAGTCTTACTATACAATTATATTTATTTATTTAAAATATTAATATTACTGGGTCAATATATGCCTTGTTGAAGAGACGCATCTTCAGTCTAGACTTAAATTGACTCAGATGATCTAATGTAGTGCTAATATCCGTACTTTCCCTCTCAAGTATGGATCACAGGTACTCTTTACACATTTGGTCCCCACTATGCACGTCTATGTTTCTGGGGACCTGGTGGAACACACTGCAGTGGAGAAGAAGCCACCAGAAGCCACACCAGCTCCAGCGGATCGATGGAGTGCAGAGAAGATTCCTGCCAGCTTCACCCCGCAGCGCTCAGCTCTCAAACTCCCAAATCTGTGGCTGATATATGGACGCTCGCTTCAACACTGTGCATTAAAAACCCAGAGTCGGAGTACGACATGCACACAATCCCTGCAATATCTTTGTCTGATTATCTTTGGAAAAAGTCACCAGCAGCGCATGAAGAAAATGGCTTGTGGTGCTAGTGCTTAGGTGGAGAAGAGAGATGACAGTGGAATGTTGACTTAATAAATCATTTTTGTCAGATTTTAAAACAGATTTTAGTGAATTTGAAAGGTCAGTTGAGTCATGAAGTCACGTTAATTGTAAAGTCGACCCTCGGAATAATCATTTTGGCAGACGTTGAACACAGACTGATATTTGCCTCAACGTTCATATTTTCCCTTGAATGACAAATCAAAGCTAAATTGAGTTTGAAATGAGCCTAACACTATGGTTTGGTTGATACGTCATCACATAATAAAAGAAAATTCTAGATGACTTAGTACCCACCAAATACATCAACAGAAATTTACATTGAAGTGAAATGCAGTAAGGCTACTGTCACTAAAGCAAGGCAGGGTGGACTCACATGCACTTCGAGGACGAGATCAAAAGGAGCATGAAGGGTTAAGTTTTCTTCTAAGGTTTAATCCACATGAACAAGAACAGGAACAAGACTCCAGTAGTGACAGGACACACTGCCACAAAGAACCAAACTACTTAACTACACACACTAAGTGATAACACAAAACACCTGGAACCAAACGCTACTTAGACACTAATTGATAAACGCAAAGCACCTGGAGAAATATGACAACACAGACTCAAAACAAATCACTCAGAGATTGTGATGGAATTTCAAAGTAAAAGTGTCAAAATAAGAGTCCAAACACAAATAACTGCGTGCATCCGTGACAGGCATTATTGTTTCAAAACAAAATTCAGTGGCCAGAGTTTTAAATGAAAAGAAAAAAATCAACCAATTTATAGTATCTTATCAAGTTTTCATCAAACGAAATTAGTGTTTAGAATATGCAGAGTTGTGTGTTAGTTTTGTGCCAGAGCGGTCTGGAAACGGCATCCAATTGGCTGTTCATCATGTTCATGTTCATCTAGGAAAACCAAAAAAAATAAATAAAATAATAATAATAATAATAATAATAATAATAATAAAAAAGCTCTGAAAAGTCTTAAATATGATGGTCCGCCACCAATACGCTATAAACCCCTCCCACTTTCAAGAAAGACACACCTTTTTAACACCTGCATTGCCTGCAAAATCTCCACTGGTTTGTGCAATATATGTTCAATAACCATTGTTGAATGTCTCACATCGAGCCAGTTTTATTGTTTATATATTTATGTAAATAGATATAACTAAACTGCAAATAATTTGTGTTTTCTATTTCGGTATTAAAAGGGAAAACACAGTCTTACCACATCTTATTCCTTGCTGGTCCTGTGCAGACTTGGCCATTGATTCTGAGAGCTAATACTGTTCTACAACATCAAACCTACACAACAATAAAAGATAATCTGACAAAATCTGACAAGAGCTGAATCTTGTCAGACTGCTAACTCTAATCTAAAAAACTACTTGAACTCTGACCAGATCAACTGGGATTCTTGGCCTGGCACTGTAAAATGATTGAAACGATGAAACAACGTTCAAGTGGAGAACCAAATCAAACCAGTGCAGAAGATCAGAAGAAGATCAGCAGAAGATCAGCAGACTCGCAGTCGCAATATTTCGATTCCTTTGGGCCAAAAGCTGGAGCCAAACATATGACCTGTTTGGGAAGATCTTCTCAGAGTGTTTTATGACGATGATGGTCTGTGATGCAAGAACGTAACTCAGGATTTGCTCTTCATCGTGCAAAAAGTGTTCACCATTCGCGTAAAAAATGTCATCATTATTTTGAGTTTTTGCTATGCACATTTGCAAAGCTCTGGTTTCTAAAAATGTGTCCTTCAGAGATGTCTGAAAGTCGTGTCTGGTTGAAGTTAGTGTACAGACACAGCTTCTAATTCTAATATGGAATCAAATATGAAAAAAACCCACTAAATATGAGAATATAAAAGAAAAAAGTGGGTGAGCCACAATCAACACCTTCACGGGTCAGATAAGGCCCACGAGCTGAAGGTTTGGCATCCCGGTTTTATATAATCCATTTGTCTGGATTTTAGAGAATAAAATAACTTTTAAATCAGAGCAGAAGATCAGTAGACTTTTTGGAGAGCTCCATTAATCTGATTCCTTTGGGCCGAAAGCTAGAGCCCAACACGTGATCAGTTTGGGAATATCTTCTCCGAGCTGAGGTGAAATAAGGAGATTTCCGAGCAGGGCAGGTGGTAGCGTCGGGCACAAACAGGCTTCCTGCCCAGAGCTCTCCGTCTCCCCGAGGTCCCGAGAGAAAGCAGAAATGCTGAGTAAGCTCAGTGTGGGGGTTGAGGATGAGTAGAAACACTGCAGTGCTGCGACCAAAGTTTAACCCAGGAGAGCAAAACAAGGTCTGTCAAACCACACGCCATCCAGAAAGCCAATCGTGCATGTGAAGCATGTCTACTGCAGCAAACGCATGCTCCTCCATCACTTCTGAGAAGGTTTTTTTTTCTCTCTCTCATCACTCCATCTGTGATTCACACAGGGATGAATGTCACTCTCGGGTTCACGCTCATGCCACTGCTTCCATTCACCCTGGCTCTCTGACGCATCCTCTCCTCCGTCCACCCCCATGCATCTTCCCTCTATTGTTGTCTCAGCTTCTGTTAGAAAACATGCATAGTCAAACATTTTGATTTAGCAAACATGAATGCTAAACAGGTTCTGAGTCTCGCTCTATTGACGGCTACACTGTAAATTTGCATGGACGTTTTACAGCTAAAAGCCGTTTTTGTTGTATTCACGGCAAGTTGCCGTTTTTTTTTTTTTACTACAATGTATCACATGTTTGTTTACAGTGTATCAATGCAATGAGTATTGTGTGTGAATACAACAACAGTATTACAAGAAAACAGTAAGGAGTGCATTCCAACAAATTACCGTTTTTTTACCGTTCACAATCTTCCTTGTCGGAATGAAGAGCTCTGATCAAATGTGATCAAATTAAAACTGTCGGTCGTTCCTAGTGATCAAAGTTCATTTTATTAATAATTCTTAAAGTTCGTTTTTCTGTTAGAAAAGATGCAGTCAAACATTTTGATTAAACAAGCACAAATGCTAAATAAGTTATTCTTATTCTTGCTTTATTGACGGCCGCACTGTAAATGTTTGTGAAATTAGAAGATTATTTTACAGCAATATACAGTTCAATTGCTTTCACAGAAAATGGCTGTTTATTTTCTTACAATGAAACGTTTTTTACAATGTATCATAAATTTGTTTAACGCACTCGAGTCTTGCATGCGAATACAAAAACGACATGAAAAAAACTAAGAAATGTGTACCAGTAAATTACCATTTTTACAGGGACATTTTTACAATGTGCTGCACAGTTTCCATCGTCAGAAACCAAAAGCTCTAAATCAAATGTGTTCAAATGTGTTCATTTTACAGTAAGTTGCTGGAAACCACAGAAGACAGTACCGCTTTTTTACCATTTTTTATTGTGTTCCCATCATCAGAAATGAAAAGCACCAGTCCGATGTGTTCCAATCAAAGCTGTGGATGGTTCCGAGAGGTCAAAGTTCATTTTACTATGCAGCTATAACTTACTCTTAAAACAGAGCTAATCCACTGATCGACAAGGATACGTGCAAACACAGGCTTATTCGTTCCCATTCGGGCCACTTCAATACAGAAAGCCTTATCTCAGTTCCGCAGATCCTCCCAGTCAAACAGAACCTGCTGGCTCGGCAGCCACAGTAAAACGTACCGTATGTTTCATGAGCTGCTATTACTGCGCGTAAACATCTAAAAGCTAAAACTACATCTAATATAATATACGAGAAACTGTTTAAAAAAGATGTACGATTACAATTCGAAATGAGATTAAAATGAGGATTTTAAAAAGATAAACCTGCTTAATAAAAACGACTACAAAGCATCACGATTGTTTTGGCTGCCATTTTGCTCGGCCGTGCGCGGGGCGGTGAAACAGGAGTCCCTAAAGATCCCTGCTCATCCTGCCGAAACCGTTCATTCCCAAAACAAGCCTTCAGTAAACACTAATGCGCCCCCTGCTGGTCAAACCGACAAACGACGCCTCCGAGCCGTTTCTCTTGTTCCCCAGTCTAGACTTCTCAAGGCCGCAGTCGCTGCTTATCCAGATGACATCAAGCGAGTCTGTAAAAGAGAAAAAGAAAAGCTGTTATTGAGACAGAAATCCTTCATTTAGTAACCACCATGGCAGCATCAGACATGCAGGACGTTTAAAAATAGGGTGATCAAAAAAAAAGGCAAGGCCTCAACATAAAATTAACTCCTGTAATAAAACAAAATAAAATCTGTAAAAACGTACAACAAATAAGACTCTTATTAAAAAAATTAATTAATTAATTAATTAATTAAGTAAAAAAAGAAAATATATACACATACATAATGTTCAAAATATCAACTCCCCTGTTATAAAATCAAGCTTCAACAATATATTTCTAATTACCTATAATATGATAAATTACAGAACAGTCTCACAAAGATGCTAACTTATGGGCAGCTTTACACACAGTGACTCCGACTCTTTCCCGTCTAAATTATAATTTTTTAAAATAATTTATCTGCAAAATACTGCTCCGGCCCACAAGACAGCCTCACTCATTGCGACGGGAAACAAAGTGATGTAGTAGTTCTAGTGTTGTTTGCAAAGAGCCAGTTAATTTACCTACACGCGTAATAGGAGAAGAGTGTAAAGCGGAAATTTTGGTGAATTTATAAAACCCGCCCGGACCCCCAGACAGGATATTAAAAGAGGACGCTTGGTCACCCTACATGAAAAGGCAGATTTCTGTGGTGAACATCACAGGGGTTTCTGAGCGCGCTCAGTAGACGCAGAGATGTGGAGGAGACGTGGGCACGTAGGCATCGGCTCTCATCTCCCGTCTCGAAACGTAATCAATCTCGCTTAATGCTCCGTCCCGCAGAATTAGCAGGGGAATTAATCCCAAACTACAGAATCAATCCAAACTGTGGGTCAGATTTCTTCATATTCATCCATCTATATAATTTAGGCTTATTTTTTACATTTCGGGATCAGGAGCTGGAGCCAATCCCATAAGCTGGGCTTGATTGGTGGATCGGGGGTCAACCAATCACGGAGCAGGACACACATTCACACTCTCACTCACACCTATCGAAAGCACATTTCTGGACTGTGAGAGGAAAGCGAAGACCCAGAAGAAAACCCACGCAAGCACAAAGAAAAGGCCAACAAAGTGATGTAGTAGTTGTTGTAAGATGTGAAATACCTGTGCCTTTCACTCGGGAAGGCCTAACTCCACGCTCATCTTCTGAATGTTTTTATTGAACGGCATACTCAAGTCATCGAAATCCACCTCGAAGCCCAGACGCTGCCTCCGTTTCGCCTTGCTCTCCATCAGCTCTGTGGTGGTCATCTGATTATTCCACGTCTATGTTAAAAAAAATGTACAGCAAATTTTAAAAAATGTAAGTATCACTTAAATATCAAAATTAATTTTGACATATAATGCAATTACGCAAATGTAAGCACCCCCCCCCCCCCCACACACACACACACACATTTTTCAGGCACAAAGTACAAAAATAAAATGAAACCCCTAAAATTCCTAAATACTTCTCCTAAACAACTTATTTTCTTCTTTTAACAACCTAACTTGTGACTTTCATTACTTCAATGAGTATGAATAATAGATTAAAAAAAAATCTATTTTAAAGATCAGAACTCCATTTCCTGCTATTAGGTTTGTCGCCACTCTTCCATATTAATGACTGTATGTAGTTTTTTTTTAACACTTTATTTAGCCACTGCCAAGTGTCGCTGTGTGGCTATTGTTTTTCTAATTCTGAGCCAATAAAAGCATATATTCATGTCTGCCTCCGGAACCATTATTTAAAGAAAAAAAAAAGCGACGTATTATTTATTTGTGTTTGCTCCTGACTTGAAATGTGGAAAAAAATTACTTATATTCCCATGCATATTTTAAATATGTGCATATAAGCACCGCACAAGTTGTTGGGCATCTAAAATGAGAAAAAAGGCTGCTTATATTCACGTAAATATGGTATAATTGTGCATGTTTTTGTGGCACGATGAACCACAAATAAATACGTATATGATTAAAATACTAATGTTTGAAACGGCGAGCGGGTTAGCGAGAGAACACTTGTGCGGGATTATTAATGGATGAGGTCGGCGTGTCCGTCTCTCAGCGAGGCCGTGTGAGGTCAGCTTACCGTGGTTGGCACGAAGCTGATGTCCACTTGGTTGAGCAGGCCGTTGGTGATCTGAGAGCTGTGAGCGATAACGTCCTCTTTCTTCACGGCTGTCTGGACCTCTGCGTTGGTCACTAAAGCCGCCTGCAGGGCAAACAAAGCGGCGACAGCTTCATTAGGATGTGGCGGCGTATTGACCAACACCAGACAAAGGCCTTCAGAGAACACCAACACAATGGCTTTCACACATCTTCATTCCTTTTGCTTTACCATTTCACACAGCAATCATCAACTCAAGACCCTTTCAATGGCGATGTTATTATTGGCAATTAGAAGTGCAGACGATAAAAACTACAGAGCCCACAATGCATTGCTTTCGCTGCCTTGCCTTGTATGACATCGTTTGTAACACTTACTTAAAAGCACACTTTTAATTTATGTTACTTGCAGCAAGCTTATCATTGTAACCTGTGTACATATTTTGACATTTTTATATGTGGATTTTTAAACGGACAAAATAAAAGTTAATAAAATAAAGTTTCTTTACGTATTCTGGAATTATGGATGGATGGATGAATGGACGGATGGATGGATGGATGGACGGATGGATGGATGGATGGACGGATGGATGGATGGATGGATGGATAGATAGATAGATAGATAGATAGATAGTAAAAAAAAATGAATAAAAGTTGAACACAAGGATAAGATGAAAATTGAATAGATGAAGAAACTTGAAAAGTTTGAAAAATGAAAACTTGAAAATCCAAAACCCACATTTGGGACGAAATTCTAAGATGAAAAGGTGACTCCCCTTCATAGTTAATGAGAAAAAATTGGGAAAAGTTGAATTCCAGAAAAAGTATACACATCAAAAATCTGAAATATGATAGGCTGCCTATTCAGAAAGCTGAACAGCAATTCCACAAACAAACCGCATACGTCTAGTTTAACAACTGAAAAAACTGCAAAAATAGGAGAACAAAGAGGAATAAAGAACAGGAACTCAATGGTGACATAATTCTCCCAATAAGAAACACAGAATAACTTCAGTGAGGTCTTAATGCCACCCAGCTAATAATAAAGGTCTTGTTTACCAACCTATTAATACCATTGTGAAATTTGTCACAAAAACTCACTCCACCTTCTCTTTCGTGGAACTGGCGATGGACGTGGGTTTACTTTGACCTTTGACCGATTGCTTCTTCAAGTCGGTGGGTTTTTGCATGGAATCCATTCTTTTCTGGACCATCTCCACCACCCTGATGTCACCATAAGTCCGTGCAACATCCAAGCAGTTCTGCCCTAAATGTCCAAAAAAAAACGACAGAATTCCGAGTTTAAAAATGTCAATAATTCAAAAACCAGGCTGTTCTACGTAGAGAAGATGCTCTGAGTAAATCTCCAAGATGTCTTCACCCAGCATTTCAATTTATAAAGGACATTTCAAGTGAATTAAGACTTAATTACTGATGGTTGACCTGTTTTGGTTTCTGCCGTGACCTTAGCTCCAGCTCTGATGATGTGCTCCACACAGGCCGGAACGCCGCTCTCGATGGCTCTCATTAAAGGAGTTCCTCCGTTCAGAGAAGAAACGTCCACAGAAGCTCCGCTCTCCAGCAGCAGCTTGACGATGTCCGGCTGTCCGGCGTGGCAGGCGTGGTGCAGTGGAGTCCAGCAGAACTGGTCACAAGCATTCACATCAGCCCTGGACCGTAGCAATCAAGTCAAATTCACATTATGAGTGTTCATAACAGACAAAAATATTTGATTTGTTGGTTTAAAAGTAAACTACACACTACAGCATTGAGTGAAGAACAAATTACAGTAAAACCTCTAGAAACATGGACACACACAAAAAGTTGATAAGTTATTGTTAATGGTTATTATAATGGTGTCGACACACTGAGAAACTCAATGATGAAGATGGATGGATCTATGGCGTTCAACTAGATGTGGCGTTCTATTAGAGGTTTTACGGTAAGTCTTCATGGAATATTCATTTGAGTTGTGAGCACATTTATCAAAAAGCATGACAATGGCAGTAAAAGGAAGACTTTACAGTAGAACGGAATAAGAAATGAGCAGAAGACTTTTTTTTTTTTTAAATGTCAATTGACGGTTGAGTCTAAAGTAATCCCGGTTTCAATTTTGTAAATATAAAAATTTGTCATTGTTTTTGTTTCTGGGCGGAGTTTTAGGCAAAGAATTGTTTATTTGCTGTTAATTGTTGGTCTTGTTGAAACCTGAGGCTTCAGACAAACAAAAAGCATTACTTTTTTTCTGCATGGTTGCATTGTGGTAATTTCCGTAAATCGCATTCGATCCAACATAAAAACTATTTATTCTTTTCTTCCTATCGTATGAAACTATGGAATCGCCTGGCCAAAATCGACTAAAAATTGTAAAAAAAATCCCGTACATAGATATATGCATCCTAGATATATCATCTAAATTCTAAAAAAAAAACTGAATATAGCCTAACCTTCACAAGACGTGAATGTATGTGCTCAAAAAAGATGAAAAAGCTGTAGACGTGTATTACTTTCACTATTCATTATTAGACGGTTTTGCTTTGCTCATTTCAATGTGAGTTCATTCTAAAATCATACTAAAACTCTTAGTAATACTGTTTTTTTTTAGTAATACTGTTAAGTATCTTAGTCTGGGACTAAGAAAAGCGTTATATATATAAACTTGAACTGGTGCACAATTATTAAAGCAAATCCTCGTTCTCTGGCAAATCAGCACATCTTTTCCACACACATGCTAAAGACGTCGAATCCCGCTATTTCTGCTTGCAGCTATATTTATACTGTAGAGTTGTCTCATCTTTCCCTGCGATTCCTCGACTTCCTGTCTGCTTACGTTACTACTCAAAGGTTTTATTCCCGATTCTTCCTCATCTTACACGTTCAAACCGGTTCGATGCCCTCGCTAGACCTACAGCATGACATGTTTTATTGAAGTAAACCTATTAAATTTGTAAAAAATGCCGCAATATCTCACCCATTGTCGAGAAGAATCTTCGCCATGTCGTAGCTTCCGCTCGTACACGCAGCCATGAGCGGCGTCTTGTAGAACTGGTCCTTCACGTCTACCGGGACCTTCTGCTTGAGGGCCAAGCGAACGGACTCCATGTCTCCTGCCTTCACACAGTAGTTGATATTGGTGAAGACCTTTTCGGGCTCGTCGATGTACCACGCCGTGTCATCTTCCAACGGATGCTTGGGCCGATTGTCCCGGTCGAATCTGTGCGTGTCGGTGGCGTGCTGGTAGCTTTCGATCATGAAATACGGAGGTCCACCATCTTCACGCCGTGGGATGGCCTCAAACGGGTGCGTGTAAATGGGCATGGGAATGTTGAGCTTAATCTTCTTGGCTTTCCCACCCTTGGAGGCTTTTTTTTTCTTAGGCCCGTAGGAGGACAAAACATACGTCCCGGGAAGGTATAGAACACCTCTTATGAATTCGCCAACGTTGACGAAGCCTTCATTTCTCTTATCAAGAGCAAGCAAAAGTGCCTCGGTCTGGTTGTCGTTGACAGGAGCTTGAAGTTTCTGAAGAATAGAAACAAATATTTTCTTGGACACCCTCTCGCTTGAGCTGCTGGACGCCAACTGGATGGCACTTCTCAAAGCGCTCTCGTTTTCGTGAGACCAGTCGTGAAGCGTCAGGGCCCAAGGTTCGCTCGTGCCACCCATCCCAACCGCGATCTTGCCATGTTGCCGTTCCGCCTTCTTCAGTTCCTTCACCGCAGCTTTGTAGCCACAGCTGGAGGCGACCTGGCGAGCTAGAAGACCGCTCCGGTTCTTCAGTTTGGGATTGGATCCTAAAACATACGGGACGTTTCCAGTCGAGGATTAAAATGTTCATTGTGGAATCAGATTAGTGGCAAAAATATCGTACATTTCTAAGAAAAACGAAAATGATTCCCACTATTTTGTTTTTCACGCTTTCGATTTTTTCAATCATTTCGGGGTTTTTTTTAAGCTTCGTGTGGAGGCCAGCCTTACTCTGATTGGCTGGTGAGAATCTGATTGGCAGCACCTGACCAGAAAGTGTGGGAGGTTTAGTGAGACCTTAAACGCATTCAGAATCGGAACAACTTTATTGGAGTGTTTTTTTGGTTTGTAGTGATGACTTCTGGACCGACACGACACCTTCCATGTCACTGGACCAGAAAGCCAACGACTTTAAATGACGACTGCTCTCGTTATTTAGTGTGCACGTATACAGGTTACATGCATACGTTAAACTCTAGTTAGCATGGAATAATACGAGTTTTAAAATAAGCACAACAATTATTTTAACACAACATATAAATAATAATCTTCTCTGCGCGTACACAGCTTTCATAATACAGTATTTCGATGTGTAGAAACAAAAATGTCTACTATATTCCTGAAGTAGTCTGCCACCACAATCATTTAGAAAAATTGTGAAAAAATAACACATTAATCACAGCTTGTTGTATACAAAAACTTACAAATGTCCTAGATAACGAAAATATAACGAAGTGTGTTGCGGCAAAATTGTCGTCCCGAGTTTTGAAATATTTCCGCTACATGAAAGGAGCGCGTCTTTTTCTCACCGCTGGCTTGCATGAGATGAGAGTCCAGACGTGTATAAAACAGTTGTTTATTCATCACGCACGTCAAATAAAGAAAAAAAAACAACAAAAACCGAGATTTTGCTTCCAAATTATAAAATAAGCTTGTATTCTCCCTGAATGGCGATGTTTTTTCTAACCCGTAGAGCCGCTATCTTGAAATGACATCATGCAACTCCATGAGATTTCCATAATCTCGCGAGAATGTTGACTCGTTCACTCATTGGTCGAAATTGTAGGGATTTGCATGACGTCTTTTCAAGATGGCGGAAACTGTTCATGTGAGATTGTCCGTATATCACTATACAGTATACTGTGGCTTTATAAACATTTGCCAAAGGGAAAACTAAACAACTGCTATGTAAGATGGTTTTATTCCATTTGTTGCCAATATTTTATCATTTAGAAAGAAGTCATGGCACGAATTATGAATTACATGTAAAATGCGGTTCAGATAACGAATTTTTCGGCTCTCGGCACGGATTAAATTCGTAAATCGTGGTACCACAATATTAAAAAAGCAGTGAATGACTCGCTGAACGCTTCCAACACTTCCTGGTCAAGCAGCTGCCAATCACATTCTCACCAGCCAATCAGAGTAAGCCCCGCCCCCACGTGAAGCTACAGTAGTGCCAAACACATATAAATGAAACGAACGGAGAAATCTGCAGCGAAAAAATACAGTTTTGACCGAAAACGTAAGGATTGCCAACGAAAAATAATAAAAACCAAACGTAAAATGCTCGTTTCTTAGAAATGTACTTCTGATATTTTTGACACTAATCTGATTCCATAGTTAGTGGTAGATGAAAAACATTACCTCTCTGAGCTAGAAACCTGCAGCAATCTGTATGGCCACCAGAGGCAGCAAAGTGCAGCGGCGACTCGCCCTTTACAGTCACCGCGGTGAAATCTGCTGCATATGCAGACAACACCTTAATGATCTGAAGAGCAGAACTGTGGTTGAGAGCAATGAATCGCTGCGGGATTATAACTCACTCAGACTCAATCCCTCCACAGCAACTCACCTCCAAAAAGCCAAATTTGGCGGCAAAGTGGGCAGCATGGCAGCGCATCTTATCCAGTGCGTTGACGTTTGCCCCTTTCTGAAGGATGGCCCGCACCAGATCTACTGCTCCTGCTCGGGTCGCCTCCATCAGAGCACTCCGACCTGTCAGCTGAAATATGATCAGCAAAATCAATGGGCTGTTGTGTAAATACGTGATACACGATCAGTTTGAGGACACACACACACACACACACACACACGGATCAGCAGATAGAGTTTGTCGTTTTTCCCTGTAATGCATCGTGTTCCGATGAGTATGTCTTGTTTTGCGCGGTGGATTAAATATCGTTGTAAAGAAGAGGCAGTCAATCTGCGAGTGTGACGCGTGTGATGTAGTACAGTTGCGTTTATTTTAACGCTGCGTCATGATTACACTGTTCAGAGTTGCGTTTTGCCATTTTTCTCTACTCAGTGAAAGGCTCATTAACTCTGTGTATAAGAACTGGGTGTGCTGTGGATGGATGGATAGATTATAGACAGAGACAGATAAAGATGGATAATAGATGGAAGGATTGATTGAGAGATTAAATAGAGAGAAATAGACAGACAGGGAGGGATGGATAGATGGGATGATATTTGGAGATTAGGGAGGCTGGATGATGGATGGATGGATGGATGGATGGATAGATAGATGACAAACAGACAGACAGACAGGGATGGATAAAAGATGAAAGGAGAAAGGGGGAGGGGTAATAAAATACACAGGAATGGATGGATGGATGGATGGATGAATGGATGAGAAAAAGGTGGCTTGATGAGGAGAGAGAGAGAGAGAGAGACAGACAGACAGACAGATAGATCTATAGAGATGGAAAGGTAGAGATCAAAAGATGAAAGAAGAGAGGGAGAGAGAGAGAGAGAGAGAGAGAGAGAGAGAGAGAGA
>MU204268.1:173284-183952 GCA_017309775.1 Paedocypris sp. Pulau Singkep
TAGATAGATAGATAGATAGAGATGAAAAGGTAGAGATAAAAATATGAAAGGAGAGGGAAAGAGAGAGAGAGGGAGAGAGAGAGATAAAATGAAATTATAGATAGATAGATGGATAGATAGATAGATGGATAGATAGATGGATGGATGGATGGATGACAAACAGATAGACAGACAGGGCTGGATAAAAGATGGAAGGACTGTTTGAGACAGACAGACACAGAGACAGAGAGAGAGAGAGAGAGATACAAAAGGATAGATAGATAGATAGATAGATAGATAGATAGATAGACAGACAGAGCTTGTGAGCACCTGGTTGGTGGCGTTGGGGTTTGCTCCTCTGTTCAGGATGCTGAGACACATTCCTTCACATTCCCGCGCCTGCTCACATGCCAACATGAAGACTGGCATCCCTGACCTGGAAACGTTGTTGACGTCCGAGTTTCCGCTCAGGGCCGTTTGCAGGCAGCGCATGTGTCTCTTGGTGGGATGGATGCAGTAGAACAGAAGGCCTGGAGAGAAACACACAGATCACTTTACACTCTCTTCTTACCGTGCAGACGTGATCTGTAATTAGATAATCGTCTTCAAATGCTCGTCGGATCGCTTCAGTCTCACCCAACTAACTCTAGTTTAATGATGGTGTCGAAGAAAGCGTTAGAGATGACCGTTCATCACGCGTGAACTTAAAAAAAAGCAACATTATTGGGTTTTCTGCTTATGAATGAGGTCTTGGTGTTAACCAGCACCAGTCTTGAGTACAGACTAACTGTTTCAGTGTTGCATATTCACAGTTTTGCATAATCAAATTATGTTCAATTACTGTCGTATTAGGTTAATGAAAGGTGCTTTAAATGATGTGCTTTCCCTTTACTGATCTAATGATTTGTCAGACACTCCGTGACCCTGACTCGTTTGAAATGTCTTGCTGGAGATATTTTGCTGTAGATCACACATTTATCTTTTTGTGGATGGATCCACAGGTTGATGAGAAGGACCTGCGTTCTGGAGAAGCTGTGGGCTTCACAAACTTGAACCCATGACTAATTTAGATACACTTGCTTTTTCTTGCAACTCTATATCCAGACACAGACAGACAATAGAGAGAGAGAGAGAGAGAGAGAGAGAGAGAGAGAGAGAGAGAGAGAGAGAGAGAGAACAGATGAAGGCAGAAAGACAGAAAAATAGACAGCGAGACAGATAGACAGATAGACAGATAGACAGATAGACAGATAGACAGATAGACAGATAGACAGATAGATAGATAGATAGATAGATAGATAGATAGATAGATAGATAGATAGACTTACATTTTCTTACCACTTATTATCTAGATAGAGCTATAGAAAAAGAGTTGGGGAACGAGAGAAATAGCCAGAAAGAAATTTCATTTTACATTTTTTTATATGCAGCTATATGTCCAGAGAGAGAAGGAACCAGACAGAGAGACATGCAGACACACAGATAAAGCAACTGTATAGCCTGATAGAGCGCAAGGAGAGAAATAGAAAGAGAAAAGAGAGAGTGAAAGAGAGCGAGAGATGAGAGAGAGGAGAGTGAGAGAAAAAGAGAGGAAGAAAGAGGGAGAAAGAAAGAGACAAAGAGAGAGAGCCAGACAGTCAGAGAGAAAGACAAAGAAAGAGGAAGAGACAGAGAACAGAGAAATAGAAACAGAGAGAGAGAGAGAGAGGAGAGTGAGATAAAAAGAGAGGCAGAGGGAGAAAGAAAGAGACACAGAGAGAGAGCCAGACAGTCAGAAAGAAAGACAAAGAAAGATGGAGAGACGGAGAACAGAGAAAGAGAAATAGAAACGGAGACAGCAAACCTGCTCGTTCTTGCAACTATCCAGAGACACAAAGAAAGAGAGACAGAGTAGCAGAATAATAAAAGCACCTTTCCCCTCCTCGTCTACCACTGACAGGTCTGCGCTCTGATTGGCCAGCAGAGCCACGATGCCGTCGTATCCCAGCTCGGCGGCCAGCATCAGGGCCGTGCGTCCTCTCCGGTCCTGCACATCTGGACGGGCTCCTCGCGCCATCAGGAACTCCACCATGTCGGCGTTGTTGGCCAGGGATGCCAGGTGCAGGACGCCGGTGCCCTCGCGCGGCTCGGTGTGGTTGATGATGTCATCCACTCCTTTACTGGTCAGTTTCTCGATGTACGGCTTGTCTCCCTCCCGCACGCACTGAAGCAGCCGATAGATCTGCAGCACCTCAAGCCTGCCCTTGGCAATGGCGTCCGCCATCTTTCACCTGGGGGGATTTGACCATATGATGTCATTTATAGGGTCTGGATGGGCAATTAATGCTTACAGTGTTTCTCAGTCACTTTAGTACAATTCTCACATCAGAAGTTTGCAAATCTGTCCAAACAATTTGTACAAACGGCAAAACACTATCAACACAAAATCTTTAGTTCGTCTCTCAAAACTAAGTCGTTGAACATGTCAGTGCGATCGGAATGTGAAGTCCTTGTGTCATTGTCTACGAACCAAGTCAAATTACCGTATTTTCTGGACTATAAGCCGCACCTCAATATAAGCCACATCCGCTCTATTTTTGGTTCTATGTATGAACCGCTCTATGTATGTTTTTGGATTTTACTACAGGAACAGAACGATTTTGATTTGTAAATGTACACGTATGTAACTAAATATATCCTTTCCTAACCTGTATTTTAACATTAAAATACTATTAAAACGTATAAAAATGATATCTGCTTAGAGCGACCCTACCTTTGTATAAGCCGCATGGTTTAAAACGAATTAAAAAAAAATAGCGGAAAAGTACCGAAAACACGGTAGTTAGTCGTGTTGTCAATATAACAGTGTACTTTAGAAGGAGGTTCTGATGTAAAATTTGGCTGAAGTTTATTATTGTAAAATGTAAGTTACACCTTTTTGTTTGATTGCAAGAGACTGGACAAGATTCATCATTTACACTTTTATTGTTTATATTGTAATTTGTTGACAGATCATGTCATACTAACATAGAAAAAACCCACCAAAAACAGTAACACAAAGGAGAAAAAAAAAAGATAGGACAATATTCTGTACAACAGTACAGTAAATTGAGAGCTTGATCTCAACCATTGAACTTGATCAACCATTTTGCAGTTAGTGACTTATATGATTAACTAATGACTAGGTGTTTTGAGGAGTAAGACTATTGCACAGTGAACTATATAATACATTTTGATCAACATGACATAAACAATTGATAATGTATCAAAGAGCAGAGAATTGTACATAATCATTTGCATGGATGTACCAAAGCAATTGCAACTTGTTCAAAAATGTGAGAAACGGCTTATAGGATGTGCACACGTGACATCATGATGTGAAGATTGAACAAATAGTTTTGAGAATTTCATTCTGATCTGAGAATTGTACTAAAGCGACTGAATAAAACTGTATTATGAATGAATGAATGAATGAATGAATGAATTAATATGTCTTTATTTGTCCCATTTGGTGGGGAAATTGCATGTCTCAACAGGAGACAGAATATATAGTGGAACAAGTACATTACGGTATAATGGTAATATAAACATGAATATACTATACTATATACTACATGAAAATAAATATATATGTGAAAATATACTATGTGAAAAATAAACATGTAAACAAAACGTGCATAAATTAACATAAACATACTGCACACACACTATAAATACATTTTGACAATGTTAAGATATTCTGTCAAAAATGTAAAATTTCGATGTGTGCGTGTGTGTGTCGTGTGTGTGTGTGACAGACGGACGGATGGACGGATATACAGACAGACAGACGGAGAGACAGATAGATGGATACATGGATGGATAGATGGATAGACAGACGGATAGACAGAAAGACAGATGGATATGGGGTGACTGGATGACAGACAGACAGACAGACAGACAGACAGGCAGCAATTTAAGACAACTTGTGGCATGCAATTGGATTATTTATCAAATGGCAATTGGTTCAAACAGTCGAATCGATCAGAGTCTGATCGAATTTTTACAGAATCGAATCGCATTTTTACACAATCGAATCGAATTTTTACAGTATCTGAGATTTTCTGCTATCTGAGATTTTCTGGTACCTAAACGTCCTCAGCGTGTGTATGAACCGTTTAGTGTTTATAAAAGCGCTCGTTTCCTGATCCTCACACTACGACCGACGCCGATAAGCGCTAAAACGCTCTCACCTGTTATCGATTCCACATAGCAGCGCATTATCTGGACGCTTCATTCAACGTGATGGCCAAACTCTGCTCTCCTCGGGCTCGCGACATGTCTCTATGACAACAGAAACACAGAAAGTCTCCCAAAAGACCGACGTCCAGCCTTCCGGTCTCCGCCTCTGCTCCCGGGACGCCGACAGATGGAATTACCGCACTTTCCTACCTCAGATCCGGACGCCGCGCTCGTCATTCGCGGTTGTTTCTCCGAGCGTCGAGCTCTTTATATGAGCGACGTTGAGTGACGTCAAACTAAATACTACTTGGCTTGTCTTGATAAAACCTGTGACTTTTTGAACGATGAATCAACTGCTTTTTTTAATGTATACGATTCATTCTGTTGGTTTTTACTATGCATACAGTTGTAATCATATATATTATTTATAATATATTATTTGTATATTTATCCAAAGCTTATTGTGAATTTTACATGTGTTCCCTAGATGGCGCTAATGGACAAAATTAAAAGTGCAGGTTAAATTTGCTGTAACCAGTGAGTACAGCAAACGTTATTTCTATACACTGTTTTTAGAAAACGTGACTCTACGTGATATAACCTATAATTAAATAAATTGATTATAACATGACCATAATATTATTAATGATATAATAAAGAAAAAGTGTAGTTGTAAAGAAAAACAATTATCCTGCAGGGATCTGCATGAAATTCATGGTCTTTCAAAATCTTTCAACTATTTTGCTGCTTAACATGCTGTAATTATAGTATATCTATTAACGAAAAACTGTAATAGATTATTCATACAAAAGTTCAAAAGCAGGCGATGATGTTGAAAACGTGTGGTGCAATAGAGTTGTCCACTAGAAAGCAAGACATTGTTCATAACAGTATTAATTATGGTAAACTTTGATATCTATTTTGTAAAAACAAAAAAAACACAAACAATATCACTAGTTTAGGGAATGTGGTTTCACTTTCCAGTGCAACAAGAACTATATGAGTACGTACATCACAAATGTATCAGTTGTATAGTATACCTATATGACAAATTTCACAAGTACAGACAAAAACAATTTTGTGGAAAATTAAATATTTTTTTTATTTAAAACAAAGCTGCTGATTTAATGCACAATGTTTGGATTTTGGATGATGATCAGTCAAACATTTTTAAGGAATACTTCAATTGTTTATATTTATTTCACACAATAGTCTGAATTATAATACTGTAGTGTAATGCCTGTAGACTGAGGTAAAATATTAAATGGTTCAGGTGATGAATAGCCCAAATCATAGCGATCCCTTCCGTTCGAGGGTGAAAATATAGTCATTTTTCTGAACTCACAGAAGCTCAGTGCTTTCAAATCCCTTTGAATTAAAGAAAACATTAGCACAGACCACCATGACAGCACCAGTCACACAAATATGTCTGGAAAATGTATTTTCCTGAGTTGTTATATTTAGCACATTGAAAACAAAAATATTGCAAGTTGCTGAAAAAAAAAACCAATAGACTTAAAAAAAAGCAAAAATGAAGTCTGGAATAAACAGCCATGATGGTTTTCTTTGGAAATGTCATCAAGCTTGGAAAGGTTTCCGGAACTATAGTCTCATGCGTCTCTGCAGTTGTCCCACTAATGGCGCTTCTTTTATCTTGTGCATTCCTTTATAGATATTTTTCCACATTTGGAGTGAAGAAATGTGCAGAAAACAATAACCAAGTACAGTATAAATGGAAAATAATGGAAAGTGGTGAAGGTCATTTATTGATTTTAAAGTCAAATACTTATATATATATATATATGTACTGTAAATATATACTATTTATCTGCATATATATACACATATATTTATATATATGCATAATCTATTAATATGCATTATATATTATAATTAAAACTAATCAGGTGTCCATGTTATCTTTACAACTTCTTTATCTTCTTTTTGAGGTGTTTTTTAGCCAAGTTTACATACGCTGATAATGTAATAAGAAAAGGGGGAACAACACTGTTTACCGCTTTGTGTTACTATTATCAGAATAAATTGCATTTGTGCCCATCACGAAAAATACACATCTCCCAGCTGAGACATGTAAAGGTAAAAAATATAATTACATATAAACACTCTTAATCCTTTGCTTTGACAATCGATAAAAAAATCCATCTTCAACTGACTCATACTAATACTTAATATCATGCTTAAAAAGCATAAAAAATCTAAAAAAAAACAAAAGTAGTTTTTACATATTCTGTTGTGATTGTGGATTCTTATCTCCAGTTGTCCTCGTAAAGCAGCATCCCACTGAAGATGGTGAGGGGCTCCACAGAGTGGGCAAGTTTACCCGTGACCAGGTCAATGCAGACAGTGTCTCCCTCCTGCAGAGCTAATATGATGTTGAAGACGACCAGGGATCCTGGTGTGTGTCTGGTCTCGGCTATGGGTTTCTCTAGACCCTCGGGCTGGTAGCCGGTCGAATCTCCCCGAGCAATACCGTAATTGGATTTGGATAAAACGGCTTCGATCTTGATGTTTTTGTGACCTGTCAGGACGGCGCTGAAGAAGTATCGCCCGTTCACAGGTGCGGTAAACAAACCTGTGAGAAGGATAAATGAATCATATTTAATCATGTGATGTCTAATCAGCCAATCATGTATGAAAGCATGTAGACATGGTTAAGACAAACTGTTACAGTTCAAACCGAGCATCAGAATAGGGAAGAAAGATGATTTATGTGAACATGGCCAGATGGTTTGTCTGAATATTTCAGATGGTTTACTAAGGTTTTTGTGCTCAATCATATCTATGGTTTACAAAGAATTGTTAGAATAAGAGAAAAATCCAGTGGCCCAGAGGTCAGAGGAGAATAGCCAGACTGATTTGAGTTTCGAAAAGGCAACAGTAGCTCAAAAAAACACTTGTTACAAGCGAGACATGCAGAAGAATAGAGGCTGATGGGCTGCAGCAGCAGAAGTCCACACTGGGTGCCTCCCCTGAGAGCTAAGAGGCTACAATTCACACAGGCTCACCAAAATTGAACAACGGAAGATTGGAAAAACAAAAGCATGGATCCAACTTTCCTTAGATCAACAGGTCAAGCTGGGGTTTATTCTATTATGTTATATTCTTTGCAGCCTTTAGGCACAAAACTTCAAGAACTACTTCCTGCAGGATAACGCTCCATGTCATAAAGCACAAATGATCTCAGATTGGTTTTCTAGAACGGAAGAGTGGGTTGAGACCTTTGGATGGAACGGGAGATTCACATCATGGAAGTGCAGCCAACAAATCTGCAGCAACTAGATGTTTGGGCCAAAAGCTCTGAGTAATGTTTCCAGTAGCTTGTTGAATCTATGCCATGAAGGATTAAGGCAGTTCGGAAGGCAAAAGCGGGTCCAACCCAATATTAGTAAGGCATCCCTTATAAAGTATATAATTATTATTCACACCTGTCTTCGGGTTGTAAGCCTTGTTTTCATTGACAAAGACCTTGTTGAAAACAATAGTGCCAACATTGGGTTGTGGTCGTGTGAGCGCGGCGGAGAAGGCGAGTCTGGGAACGATGGCGTCATCTCCGGGAGGTCCTGGAAGGGGAGCGAAAGTTAAATATATATTTTTATAAACTTTAAAATGAGTAATAATGCTGTATTTTCATATTGGAGAGTCTTAAATCACTGACCTTGTTCACCTCGGAGACCTTTATAAAGAAAGGCAGAAATATTTGAAAGTGTAATTAATTTATTGACATGAGAAAAAAACCTTAACTTTTTTAAGGTCACATGAATGCTTTAATAATAAAAGACCATTTTTTTATTTACAGTCACAATTTTTCTCAGTTCACTTGCCTGGGGGTCCAATTGGTCCTACTTTCCCTTGCGGCCCATCTTTGCCTGGAGGTCCTTTTGAACCTTGAGGTCCTTTGATTCCTTTCTCTCCCTGAGGACCAGGTAGTCCAGGTGGACCTGTTAAATAGTTAAATATGATCTTATTTTTTGCTACTCATCGCTTACCATTCATGGTACCTGAGTAATAAAAACCAACCAGTAAAGTCCAACTCAGTGAAGCTGTGGAACCGCTTCAGAAGATCATGCAGAGAAAAGTTGAGGTTGTTCATCCTTCCATGAACTCTTTCCAAGTAAACGTTCTGAATAGTGTTGAGAGCCTCGCCATGAGAGATAACGGTGGAGTTCATCCCATCAATACATGTCCTGAGCCCAGAAACGTGCTGGTTCAGGCCATCTTTAATGGCTTGAATGTTCTCCGACAAAGAATCCAGTCTACCGCACAAACCCTCCATCTTCACGATCCGTTTCTCCAGCCCCTCGCGGTAAAACTTGCATTCGCTAATTTCGTTCAACAGGTTGCTGCTAAAGCTGTTGAAATTATTCCCCATGACGTCAAAGCGGCCTATGCTGTCTTCTACGTGCTTGTTCAAGTCCAAATGGATCTGATCCAGCTCCGAGTAGATGCTTTTCTTTGACAAGTTGAGATCAGTGATGGTCTGGTTGTGCTTCTGTGCGGTGTTCTTCAGGCCTTTGAGAGTGTCATTGATTGAGGAGAAGGTCTGGATGACTCCTGTGAGGTCGCCTTGAAGTGACCGGAGATCTTTGCCTAGCTTGCGAGTGATGGTATTTTGATTGTCTAGGTTCTTCTGATGGTCATTCGTGTTCTCCTGACACTGCCCTGTACATCTTTCAACCTCCTCCTTCAGCTTTCCGACCTCCTCCTGGAGATTGGAGCACACTTGGGAACAAGCATACTCATCTGAATCCATCCTCTTGCGTAAATCGGTGACGTTTCTCTCTAAAGTCTTAAAGGTTGAGTCAGTCTTTTGCCTTACTTTGTAAAGTTCGACGTTCACGGAATGGCAAATGCCGCAATCGCGTCCCAAGTTCTCCACATCGCTGGTGATTTTACGGAAGTTCTCTCCGTTGTCTCCGGTTATTTTCTTAATTTGCTGGACGTCGTGGCTCAGATCCGAGACGCGGTTCATTAAGGAGTCACCAGACACGCTCAAATCCTTCAGCCTGGTGTCAAATGTCTTAATTTGATCCTCATTGGTAATGACTTTCCATTGCAGGCTCTTCACCGTATCTTCTGTCTCACTCCCTTTTGGGCCACAAGTCTTGCTGCACAAATCACTAGTGGAATTAAGCCGAGTGTCAAGATCCAGCATCCTGTTCTCCAAACGTTCCAGATGGTTTCGATGCTCGTTTTCCGCATTTGTCAAGTCTAGGACGTTGTTCTCTATAGCTGCTATCCTGTATCCATGATTGTCGTGTCGGTTTAGGACATTTTTCATCTGATTGATCTCCCGCTGAACAAACTCCTTCATGCTGGTCTCCATGTGCGAGCACTTCTGCTCCGTCTTTCTCACCGTTCCGTTCAGTCTTCTCTCCACATCTCTAAGACAACCAGTGAGCTTCTCCTCCGAGGGTTTTCCTCGACCGTTACCGCCTTTCAGCTCCGTCTCCAGGCGACCTCTGAGGACATCACACGTCTCGGCAGTGGAGCTGACCTTCGTCTCGGTGGCACCAAGTCTTCGGTCAAGATCTCTTAAGGAATCACAGCAGCTCTGGGATCGAGACACTTCCCGCTCCAGCGCTTCCATTCGCTGTCGGTGATGTTGCTCCATCACGCTGATGTGTTTCTCCAGAGCTTGAATCCTCTCTCGGTCTTCTTGTTGCTGGCTGCGCAAACTCTCCACTCCAGTTTTGCACGAAGAGCATGACAGTGTCACCCGATGTTCAAGTTCCCTGAGAATCTCTTCCTTTAGAGTTCCGTATCGACTGTCTAACTCATTCCCGATTCCGTTGTTGATGCTGATGAGAGTTCGGTCGTGGACCTGGGTCATGTTGTCCAGCAGGTCCAGCTTGGTCTGGATGCTGTGAATGGTCTCCTTCATCCCTGGCTGGGCAGCATCAGCCAGGTTGTTTCCGCCACCGATGCCTTGTTTTCGAGACTCCTCGTGGATTCTATTCATATTGTGTAAAGTTGACTGGAGTTTGTAGAGTTCCTTATTCAAATTTTGAATTTGCTCCTCGAGTTGTCTCATTTTATGGTCGCTTCTACCTGTAAAGGATGAATGAGATGAAAAAATTATTTCTATATACAGTATACAGTGGTATGAAATTTGTGCTGAGAGTAGACTCGATAGTAGAAAAATTTGTTAGTAGATACGCATTTTACATGTAAATGCCCTAATCTGTTCCAAGCCTCCAGAAGTCAGACAAAATACTTTTATAAGAAAATATTGTTAATGAATGTAAGAATAAAACATGTTACATAACAGTTATTGTAAAAAAAAAAAAAAAAAAAAAAAAAAAAAAAAAAAAAAGTAAAGAATAAAAATGTATTTTTTCAACTGTTTTTACACAGTTTTTGCCCGCTTTTGACTCTTGTTTTACACAAAATACTGTAAGAAAAGGCTTTAACCTTGTAAAAAAGTCGCTACTCGTTGGACGCTCTTTACTTGAAACACATTCGTTACTA
>MU204268.1:193380-207744 GCA_017309775.1 Paedocypris sp. Pulau Singkep
GTGTGTGTGTGTGTGTGTGTGTGTGTGTGTGTGTGTGTGTGTGTGTGTGTGTGTGTGTGTGTGTGTGTGTGTGTGTGTGTGTGAGAAGGCAAGAAGGCAAGTTTTTAGCACAAAGTCAGGCCCCGTTGTGTGCTTGTGGGGTCTTTGTCTAGGGCCCCACAACTTTGATCTTTTTGCAGGTCAAGATGTAATTTTAAGGCCGAGGTTATAACTCAGTTTCTGTTAAGGTTAGAGTAAAGGAGCTACAAGAGAGAGAGAACCTAGTGTTTAGTATGTAAGTTAATTGTGGGTTTACCTGATTACCTAAAACATAGCTTTGTAACAATTACTCCACTATAAGCTACAAGTCACCAATTCCAAGAAGACCAGTATCACAAGAAGACTAAAAACCATAAAGTATCGAATTGTGCAAGAACTTACGTAGCTTACTCAATTTAGGCTAAAAAAAACACCAAGAAATGTGGGGGAAAAAAATGTATTCTTTTTTTGTTTAATGAAATGTAACACCTCAATGTTTAAAAAGTGCAGAAAAAAATCCAGTCCAACTCAAATGTGCACACAAGTTCAACCGCTAATTTACATTCACGCAATTTTGCTGATAAACAGCATCCAGTACCTTCAGCATCCTGCAGATGGCGATATCACCTCATCCGCCCAAGAAATTAGCCAAAGTAGAAAAAGATGCCGACTTATCGCGCACAATCACACTGCAACAAGTACCAATACGTGTCCATGTAGTGGAGTAAAGAGTACAGATACTCAATCACAAATGTAGTCAAGTAGAGATTAAAAGTTGCTCATATTTTCGATACTCTGTACAAGCACAAAGTAGCCAAAATACTTCAGTAAAGTCCATTTACTTTACACTTCTGGTTTAGGAAAGATTTAAATATTTTATTAAACACAGTTGTTTCTTCTACAAATCACCAACACTAAAATCCAAGCATCACGGCTTAAGCTTAGTCCATAATTGAACCTTTGTAGGATTTGATCTTTTATTTTTAGTATTATGCCAGTGGGTTAAACTCAAGGGTGAACTTTATCCTCCAGGCTGTAGTTGGAGCATCTCTCATATAAACACTGAAACACTTCTAGATAGATGAGCATTAAGCAGGTCAGTGTTGGTCAGAACCTCTGAGGTCCACAATGGTGGAGAGGTGAAATGCTCGGGTGTCCCGTCACTGGACCTGGGGAGGGGTTTGGTGTGGTCCTGCTGTGTCTTTAAACCAACCAGATCTCCACTGGGTTCTCAATGAACCATAGAGGGCTGGGGGGTTAATGGCAGTTGGAGTAAAGAAAGCAAAGACATCAGGAAAGAATGGCCTCCTTTGTGCAAGTGGAAGAGGGGAGAGAGCGTGTTCTCCACAACACCACTCCACGCTTTATCAAGTGTGGACCACTGCTTCTGCAGCCAGGAAGTGCAAACGAAGGAAAATAAACACGCTTTTGGTTTCGCCACACATTTGTTCCATTCCTAAATGTGCTCTTGCATTGTGTGTGTGTGTGTGTGTGTGTGTGTGTGTGTTTTAACACATTTTCTCAGGCTAAAAATTGCGCAACAGCTGCTTTTGAGAGAAGACAGAGTGACGCTGATGGACAACCAAAGGCAAAAAGTTCTGCAATCAACCAGAGATTTACAAAATAAAGCATTTTCCACTTCGCATTGGACATACTTGATGAAAGAAACCGCAAAGTCTGATCCAGGAAAATCAACACTCTCTCACACACACACACACACACACACACACACACACACACACACACTTAGTACCGGTAGCTATTCACACACACACACACACACACACACACACACACACACACACACACACAAAATGAGCTCTCCAAGTCTCGGGAGATCAATCACACTTGGCCTTCCATAAAACTATATTATAAAACAATTATGTTTTCTTTCCGAGGGCCAGTTAAAACACACACGCTTATCTGCACCGGGACAAAACGCACGTGATACGATGTTTTCTTTTTCCCCCGCCTCAAATTAAAAGGTGGGAGTGGCCCGCACACACACACACACACACACACACTCTCCAGCGCACAGAGCGGCATTCACGGGCGGCTCGTGCTAAATGCATAATGCTGGGTGTGAAAACCCAAAGGCCGAGGCTATTTTAATCACAACAACCTCCTTCTCTTTGTGTGACGTCATGTGAAACAACAAGTAAAACTATTTTTAGGATCCGCTTTCAGTTTAGATTTAGTATATTAGATGTAAATGTTGTAGAATGTTTTAGATGACGCAACATTGTAAATTGGCTGATAGAGGAGAAAACTGCCTACAAGTTTATGTATAATACGCTAATCAAAAATGTACGTAGGTGGACATGAGAACGCAAAAAATATACTTGATAATAAATAATAAATGAAAGTTGAAATGGTGGTGTGGTGTAAGTAATAATGAAAAATGACACCCGAATATAAAATTAAAGCGCTCGAAAAGTCAAACGGACTTGAAGATGCTGATTTCAGTGATTGAGATGAAAGTCTCTACATGCGTTGAAAGTCAAAACAACTTTTTCATGACCAACAATGAGGAGATGAGAAGCTGTTGATTGACGATGAAAGATGAACGATGAATCCCATTTATCCGCCAAGTCAATGGGAAAAAACAAAATACCCCAAAAATGGGAAAAAGTAAATACAAGGAAAAATATGAAACTTCACATGATAAAACTGTGACAATTGTGGACCGATAACGTACTTTTAGACCGATAACGTATTTTTAAATGTGGATTTAAATTTTAAGAATTAACGGTGACAAAACCAGTTTGCTTAAAAGATTCAAAGTCGTGGAAAAGTATAAAAGTTGAAAGATGCATGCAATAAAATTGGAAAAAAAAACATTGAAAAAACATAAAAATCGAGAAATTGAAATAAGAAATTGAACAGCAATACTACGACACATCATCAAGGACTAAGGATCGTCAGCGACTGAAAATTGGCGTAAAAACTTGAAGAAAGAATAAGCAATTCAATAGTAACCAACTAGATTCAATCTTGAGTTTTAATGAGCAAGAAGAAAGGTTAATAAAAACTAAAGTAAAGCAGAGCAGACAGTGGATTCTCTGGCAAGTGATATTACAGAAGTGGCTCTTCAGTCAAACACAGAGTTTACAGAAGGACAAGAAGATTCTACGGGAAGGCTGCAGTGGGAAATATAGACCAGAAGCCCTAAACATTCCAGCTTATCAGAAGATATCCAGAGAACCGCCTGATCTGTCTCCACGTCCAAACACAGCAGTTTATTAGCAGAAGGCAGTTTCTGTACGTGAATCTTCTAGTTTTTCTTCTTCAGCTAGAGTGAAGGATCGCCGCTGCTTCCGCTTCTCTCCACTGGCCTCGTGAAACTTTGGCGTTTTGTCATAATTTGTCAAGGCGTGATGAAAATTGGACCCGGTTCTACACAAACAGTCATAAGAGCCTCATATCTCAGCTCCCCTAGACAAAAATTAAACTTCCACATTTAGCAAACGACTCAAATGCTCTTACTCCCAAACTACAAATCACCAAGACAAATGTCAGCTATTAAAACAAACATAATGATAGCGCATTAAAATATGATTTTATTTCACCTTGCTTTTCACTTTTTTGGATAATTGCGTTAAACGTTGTGTTTTGTTTGATTTTATTCATAATTGTTTGATTTACGATGTGTTTTATCGTTATTATGATATAGCTATAAAACCATACATATA
The DNA here is from genome assembly GCA_017309775.1 of Paedocypris sp. Pulau Singkep. Classification (NCBI taxonomy): domain Eukaryota; kingdom Metazoa; phylum Chordata; class Actinopteri; order Cypriniformes; genus Paedocypris; species Paedocypris sp. Pulau Singkep. Next base: position 197,091 of record MU204268.1, read on the forward strand.
CTGTAGTTCGTTTTAAGTAAATAATATTAGGTTTATATGGTTCATACAAAAAAGGTTTGGATTGTACTGGAGAACATTTGTTCAAATTTACCTTTTTGTTATTTTTTGCTAAAAGAATAGCACTACATGTATATTGCAAAAAAATATACCTAAATATATGTGTGGGGGGTGGGTTATTTCTTTATTAAAACTTTATATTATTTTAAAATGTCAGGATTTTTTCATATGTATTTATTTTTATTTATTTATTATATGGGTGTGATGTATGGGGAAAAGTGTGTGTTTGTGTGTGTGCGTGTCTAAATACATTCAACCCTTTCCTACAGTAAAACATGGCTTTTTAAACTCTTCAGTTGCTTTTTGTTGTTGCAGAAACAACTCTACACAACTCCCACAAAACATAAACCATAAACTAGTAGCTCTTCTAGGAGTTTTCCACCATTGCGCTCACTTTTGCCAGCTCGCCGCACACAATCTCACAGCACTGGCTGCACAATCTCCCGCATTTGCTTTCAAATCTTCAGAAGTCGAGGAGCCTGAAAAGCTTTTAAAGTGTCAAGCGCGGGCTTCTGGTCAGATACTTTCTCTTTCAAGCGTATTCCGACTGCTTTTGTAGTGCGGGTCGACCCCTTTAGATCACCCTGACATGCGTCTCTGAGGGGTTAATACTATAAGGCACGCTTCCAGCTTCCACTCCTCCTTCATAAATCTCTCCACTTTGCTTCTGCTTCCAGCCGATGGTGAGCTGCATCTTCTGCAGATGTCACGCTCGCGATGGTTTCGGGTTTCCCAGCACCTTTGCAGGTCCCAGCAGACGGATTTAAACAGCTGATTGTGGCCGGACTGTCCTTCTTTAACTTAAGTCAAAAAAAAAAGGCCTCAGTCAGGGGTGTGCAAACTTTTTGCTCTCAGGGACCAATGGGATGGAGTGAAGTTGTGCGGGGGCCGGATGTTTATTCGGACATTTTTTTTTTCCACCTCAAATGTTGCACTTGAAAATTTACACTGTATACTTGGTGATTGTGCATTTTACTTGCTTATTACTACAAGTATTGTTTAATTGAATTGTTTTTTCTTTTTTTTTCTTTGTACTATTGATTATGTATCTGTTTCTATTGGGGCATTGTGGGATGGGAGGAGGCACAGGGATGGGGGCGGGGCTAGTTAACGAAAAAACAAAAAAAATTAAAGAAATGTAATGTTTCTTCTACATGTGTACATTTATCCTATTGCCCAATAAAAATTGTGAATAAAAAAGAAACTATACACTGTTATAAAACTTTTTACAGTGTAGCTATATACATTTATTTATTATGTAATGGAAATGTAAAGAATTGGATTGTAAATCTGATTCAAGAGGATTCATGAAACCCATAACTTTAAAACATTTAGCCAAGATGGCCAGGTTTGATAAAGGGTTGGTAATTAGAAAAAACATTTAAACCAATTTAAACCAATAACGCTTAATGAAAATGAATTATTTTGTTATAATTATTGTTTTTCAGATGGCACTTTTTGTCGTTTTCACATTTTTAAAGTCACTCTACCTTCATATTTTAGTGAAAAAGGCAGAAAATGACATTTCTGCGTAAAATAAGCACTTCATTTTTTTCCAAATTTCGATGCTCAAAATATGGGGGGTTCTTATAATCGCCAGTTTCAAATATGTGCGTAAATATACACGCCCATTTTTCCGTAATTCAATGCAGGAGCAATCACAATAACACTGGAAGAAGTTTTGAATAAACGAAATGCAATCATTAATATTACAACAAGAAACTAAAAACCACGAGTGGTTAGCTTAGCTTAGTGCTAACAAACAGGTCCAATGTGTAATCGCAGAAAGAGTCAAAACAGTTGAAAAAGAATAACACGGGCAAGACGTAGAAAATCCAAGAAACAGATCACAATCAACAGATTACAAACAAAACGCTGGGTCTGCTAAACAGGAGATAGTAATCCTTCGCTTTACACTGTTCGCTTTACACAATTGCTTCACACTGAAAAAATACAGAGCGCTTGACGAGCCTCTGCGCATGCAAAGACTCTTGGGAAATTAAGTTCTGATCACTAGAATCGACTTCTTGTTATTGATTATACAAGTAAAACCATATCAGAATGATACGAGTCACAAGTTTGTTTTGTTAAATAGAAAAAAAATAGCATGTTTAGGCAAATTTTAACGTAATTGAAGCAGAAACGTTTTTGTTCCACAAATTTTTTCTTCATTTTGTGCCTGAAAAATCAGGGGGGTGCTTATATTTGCGTAAATACGGTAGTAATTTTTGCACGCACGTGCTGGTAGACCCGATATTATAGATTTTCTGAGAGAGTCTGAGGGCCAGTGAAAATATGAAGGCCATGCCTGGCCTAAGCAGACCTGAAGCATTACAGAGCGATAAACTGTGCTGAGATCCAGAACTTTGCAGACTGAGAGGCCGAGCTCTGTTTAATGGATGAGGTGAATTTATCGTCCGTTATCAGTTTGGCGGTTATCAGCTCAGCTTGTTCCCAGCTGCCTTTTTTACTTTAAGTTCAGGCCGACGTAGAGTTTGGAGACCGATCTTCACTGTCAGTCACCAGAAGGGGTTTGTTGTACGTGAACATTTGCATTGATAGCCTGATGGATGGCGTTTGGCATTCACGCATGCGTTCCGACTGTAACCACTGTGTGTTTTACTTCGGCTTTAAGGACGGTTTTTGCTGCCTAACAGCTTGGTGCCTTATTATTAAAGTATTTGCGGTCAGACTCCTGAGATCCAGCTTCTTGGATTCTGGAAGTTTATTTGGGACTAAATATTATTTTTCGAAGAGGCTTTTGAAGTTGAGATTGTTGCTGTTTTCAAATGGTTGATTGTCTTTTGTGCTCGGATGAATCGTAAATGCGACAAGAATGGGAATCTGGGGGTTGAATTCCTTATCTGTCACACAAATCTACAAATCAGACTGGAAATGTCAAGGTTAATGGAGAATCACATTTACAGCGAATTATATTTTCAAAGTTCATGTGAGAGAAATCTCTGTCAGCAAATTCAAAGACCTAGACTTCCAGAAATAACAAAAAAATTTTGCTGAGACACAGTAAACTGTTTTTTCTTTATCGAAATGCTTCTTCTGTAGAAGCAGTGGGGAATTTGCAAGTGTGTCACAAAATGAATACAAATTTGTTGCTACAAAATTGTTACAAAGTTGTTATAATTTAGTTAACACATTTCAGGGTTAGGATTTGAACAGATCAGATACCATAGATAAAAGTAGATATTTTAAAGGTTTTTTTTTTACAGTGTTCATATTTATTTACTATTATTTTATTTCTTTTGAACAATAAACTTAGCTGAAACAGCAGTAAGAAACGTGTAAGGTCAACACATGCCCGGGTTCCGCTCTATTTCTTGCTCCCCTGTGAAACGTGAACGCATCCTCCCAACTTCCACATGTCACAAATTATAAAGCATGAACGGAATGGAAGGCATTTCTGAGGCCACCTTAAAAGAGACACCATGACGACGACAATACGATATCTGTGTGTGCTAATCTAACTTTAATAAAACATTGAGTTGTCTAAAATCAGTATCTATTCTATTCATTAAAAGAATTCACAAACATAACTCACATTACACTAAACATACATTCCTGTTTCCACGAAAATCCATTCATTTTAATCTTCCCACATGTACACAAGATAACCCGGAGATTTTCTGAGCAGCTTATAGCTCATCTCAACTTAAAAAAAAAGTTCATTTTAGCTTCAGTAAACTAAGCTTAATATAAGAAACAAAAACATGGGGGAAACTCATACTGCACAATAACTTGCCCAGAGGTTAGAAACACAGAATTACCGGAGGTGCAAAGTACTTGAGTAAAATGACTTTGTTACGTATTCTGTATTTCAGTAGGTTATTTAGTATTTTTGGATTTAGTACTCTTTTGTATTATATCAAAAACATAAGCAATTTTTACTCTCTACTTCACTACATTTGTGTTTGAGTATCTGCATTGTTACTCCACTACATATGAAGGGACACTTACCGTTGCTTGTTACGCTGTGATTTTTCGCGACAAATCAAAATCTTTTTCTACTGTGGTTAATTACCTTGGCGGACGAGGCGATAGCGCCATCTGCAGGATGCTGAATGTACAGGCTCTTTATCAGCTAAATCACGTGATAAATTACATAAATTAGCAGTTTAACTTCTTGAGTTATTCGAGTTATTATTTGAGTTTGACTGAGACTGACTTTTTGTTCTTTTTTATCTATTTTGTTCAGCTATTTTGTAAGATTGAGGTGTTAAAATTACTTTTACTCAAGTCGAATTGGTGAACTTGTAATGGAGTAATTTTTACAGTAAGGTATCTGTACTTTTACTCAAGTCAGTTTACAGGTACTTTTTACACCTCAGATGAACTAACAGGAAACAACAGCTGAAATTAACAAAGAACTGGAGACAGAGGATTCTGGGAAATGTAGTTTGGGACACAGCTCCACAGCTCCTGTTTTTCTTTAAATGCTTAACCTGCATATGTGAAAGTGAAATGCAGCCGATAAGTTCGACTCTTAAAACGCTGACCAAGCACTGAAAAATGACGGCAATAAGTTCTGCGCTTTAAATGGTTTTATGGTCTGTAGACACACGATATCAGTTTCAGGAGATTTTCCGTACAGCATTAAAGAGGCTGTCACTGGAGATCACCAAGCTGAGTTCTGGATTTTATGCACATCATACATTATGGATATGGTTTTCTGCAGCTTAGGCAATGATTTGTCGCCGTACCTTTAAGGCAACATCTGCAAACAACTATTAAAAGCTGCAAATGTTAATGCACATCTTTATGAGGACATCAGTTGAAGTTAGTAAAATGAGAGGGTTTGTCAGAATGTCCAGTCGGGCACAAAATTGCTCAGACCTGCAATGCTTGGGTGGCAGGATCAACACCCCCTGCTGGACCATTACTGCCACTACAGCTACAGATGGCACTCTCAGCTTGAGCAGAACTTCTGCGAAGACTCTAAACACATACGGTAATTGGTTTTCCACCAATCACGTAACACAATCCAGTCTAATCTAATCTTACATTAATATTTCAGAAATTGTCTTCATACTTCTACAGCAGTGATGCTCAACCTGCGGCCCGTGGGCCATTTACGGCTCATGTAGAAAGTGCTACTTAGATGATTAGATGGTTAGATTCAACTTTATCGCCATCACATGTGTTAGTGTGTTAGCAGTAAGTGTCGATTATCGGTTATAAGTTTTCAATATTCACACAATTATTAAGTGATTTAAGTTCTTTTGGAAAACAACGTGATATGTGTTAACTAAGCTTAATATAAGAAACTAAAACTTGGGGAAAACTCATACTAAACAATAACTTCCCAGAGGTTAGAAACACGAAAATATACGTATGTGCTAAAGGTGCAAAGTACTTAAGTAGAAAAACTTTGTCACTTATTTAGTATTTTGGCTACTATGTACAGAGAGCACATACGTAGTAGCCTACTAAAATACTAAATACTAAATAAGTTTAAAATAAAATTTTTAAATAAGTTTAAAACAAAAATAAAAATGACTTGACTGAATTTGTGATTCAGGATATATACTCTTTACTCTTTCTCACTACACTTACCGGTACTCAATACATTGTGAGTGGTGGCATCTTTTTCTATCGTGGTTAATTTTTTCAACGGACGAGGAAATATCGCCATCTGCAGGATGCTGAAGGTACTGGATGATGGTCCAGACAATCTGAAAAACAATCGCAGAATGTGTTTGTTTTTCATTTAGTTTCCCGTATTTCCTCAACTTGTTTTATATATCCATATTTAATTTTTGTATAAGTTGTGGCCCTTGAAATTCAAATGTTTAGCTCCCATATTGTTAAAGGTTGGCTTCCTTTCAGTCTTGAATTCGACCGGTCAGGCTCATTTTCCATCATGGCTTGTTCTGACTAAAACAGAACGTCATATTTGACTTCTAACAATAATGCTCTTGTTGATTCAGACAGAGTAGGCACAGTCTTGATGCCAATCACAGAAGTCATCTTACAGGACAAGGCCTTAAACATGCTATTAAGACTGGAAACGTTCCCGAGTCATTGCTTTCCTTTATCTGACGGAGCGGTACATGTTCTTCACCATTTCACCGAAGCTTTCCAAAGTGGACTGAAAAGGCATATTCACACACAAAAACCATAGGAAACTGGCAAAATCTATGCCAGGCACCAGGAATGCTCCAGACCAAAAGGCTGGTGGATGAAGACGAGAAGGTCTGGATGGAAAGAAATGTGAAAGGCCTGGGTGGAGCTGTGCGTCTTTTTAATAAAGAGCTCTCTTTGTCTACTCTTCTCTAAGCCTGGCAAAGCGCATGCCTAATTCAGCATTCCTTTAAAACCAGGCTCATGTAACGGCATTTAGACGTGGAGTTTAACTTTAAGATTAAATCTCCGGAGCTTAATCAGCGAAGACCCTGTTTGCCGTGGGGCAAGTCTGAAATGCAAAACGCACAAATACGAGGCTTTATGGAACAACAAAAACAACCCAAAAGAACCTTTTCGAATGGCATGAATCTTAACACCTAAATCACAAAGGTTCACAAAGATGATGGAAGGAATTTTTGAAGAGGAGTTTAGAAGAAAGAAGGTTGGACAGGAAGGACCTTTTCAAAGTAATGAACGAAGAAGGGAAGATTCAAATGAAGAACTTGGGGAAAAAAAGATGTTCACAACTGAAGGAAGAGATTATGAAAAGAAAGAATGGGAAAAGAACTGAAACCTTGTGAGAAGAAAGAGGAAACAAGAAATAACGACAGAGTGAAATAAAGAATGGAATTTTTGAAAAGCGGAAGGAGGAAATACGTAGAGGGAGGAGGAAAAGAAATAAGACATTTTTAAAGGAAAAAAATGCAAAAGAGGAGTGAAAAAAACTGAAAAGGCAGAGATTTGTAAGAAGGTTTGAAAACAAAGTTTGGAAGGAAGTTTAGAAGTTTGGAAGAAAGAAAGGAAGGACATTTTAGAAGGAAGGAAGGAATGAATGATGGAAGGAAGAAAACAAGTTTAGAAGGGAAAAAGTTTTTTTGTGGAAGTTTGGAAAGAAGTTTGAAATAATGGAAGGAAGTTTGGATGTAAGGAAGACATCTTTTTTTTTTGCAAACACATTATGCCATAACATGAAAAATATAAAATAATAATTCGTAGTAACTAGCCAGCAAAATATTATTTATTATATATAATCATAATATATAAATCATTAAAGTGTAATTCTTCCCATTCATTAAAAATTCATACTATTAGTCTTCCAGGTTTAGAGAGCGTCTAATTAATGTGTTTTTCAGCCAAGGGGAAAGAAGGAGATGATGAAAGGCGGCAGAACAGAAGAGTCATTGTTTGTGCAACGAGTCCCACTCCAATCCTTTCCTGTGTGACAATAAAGACCACCAATCAGCATTTACCCCTCCATCACCCATCCTCTTCTGCCTCGTCTAGTCTTCTTCCATCCATCTTTCGCTTTCAGCTTCCATTTAATCCTGCACCACGCATTCCATGGCAGCACATCGCTCTTAAAGGTCTTTAGTACAGTCTGGGATATTATTTATACCGGTTACCGACTTCTGTGATTTAAAAGGAGGATGAAAAATATTAAACTTAATCAGCAAAGAATTGGGTGGTTGTTTTCTTTCACATTTTGGAACTTTTATTTCACCTCAAATCTGACACAGAGCTTTCCTGAAGTCCAGTTTCTAGCGCCAAAGTCTTGGGTTTGAATCCCAGGAAAAGCTCAAAGAATATCTTGAATTTCAGGCAGATATTATACTGCCTGAGTTTTATATCTACAGCTTTGGGCTTCAACCTGAATCGTCTTATTATCTAAGGTCGACTGAAGGTCAAACCGCTGATACGACAGTTTCCGGCTCCGCCCTGTAATGCATCCCAACAGCTTGACTGGCTCTAGCTGATGTGGTGAAGATTTGAGCAATTTACATCGTCTCATTGGGTCAGTTCCGCTCTTATCATCTGGCGTCCAGTGTATCACCACTGGGTCAGTAAGCTGATAGCTCTTTCCTTTGGGACAACACTGAGATTGCACTGGAGTTGCGAGAAAATTTCGTGATTTTTTTTTTTGGCCTCTACCAGCCAAAATTATTTTGTGAGGTAATGACATAATTCTTAATAATTCGTTAATTTTAGAATATTTTTTAGATTTTTTTCTTTAAAGATTTGTAAATTCTGAATATTTTATTAGAATTAGATTTTAAGGGTTTACGTTTTTTTTTTAATTTTTTTTTAGTTCAAATGATTTTGTTTTTCATAATAGTACAAAAAGATTTTAGATTTTTTTTTTTTAGTGTAGATTATAAGAAGATTTTAGATATTTTTACATTTTGAAGAATTTTGTAGGCCTCTTTCAGCCTAAATGATCTTGTGAGGCTTTGACAGTCATCGTTCATTTACTGAGACTGAATTTAGACTTAATTAGTTATCCTTTTCATAATGCGTAGTACAAAAAGACTTCAGATTTGTTTTTTTAGAGATTCTTAAATTCTGAAGATTTTCGAGTTTATCAAGACCTTTATTTATCTGGCCTTTTCATAATAATAAAAAATGCACGATATATTGAACTACAAAAATTACTGTATCCTTTCATGATAAATTATTCTAATGCTTCCTAATTTATAAGTCACTTTGGAAGCATCTGCAAAAAAAAATGTAATGCAAATCATTAACATTTTAAAAACACCTTTAGACGTTTGTGTAATTTGTATAAGCAGTAAAGACATCAAGATCATCATATAACCAGATATATCTGATGTGATTGATAGAACGACAGTTAGACACACACACACACACACACACTCCACACCTCCGGCTAAAACCATCCCATTCCTCACACGACTCTTATACTGACTGTTTTCTATTAACCCTGATCAAAAGGGCAGCGTCACCTGATCTCTAAGGGTCTCTCGTGTCGGCTAGTCCAGCTCATATTGGGACTTCTTCTGTTCCTGCTTAAGCTGGATAACATTTCTAGAGCTGGGGCAAATCTTTCCCACTCCATTAGATTAGGAAGTTGTGCTGAATCCCAAGCACGGCCACATGTGGAGGCTAAAATGAACGATTAGGCTAGTTTGATGGTGGTTTTAAAGCAGGTTGTGTTATCGCAGTTCGAATTTCACAGATTCACTTCCGATCGCAGATTTCAAATGAGCACGGAGCTGTTACGCTTATCCAATGTCCCTTGTTTTGATGAACATTCGGCTGATATGGAAATTCATGTTTTTGACTACAAATTCATGACTACATACCATATATTTACGCGATTATAAGTACACTCGTGATTTTTCCGGCACAGAATTGAAAATTCCATTAATATGCAAACGAAAGCACCTCCTTACTTTCTTGGTGTTCTGACTTTCCAGAAATCTAAAACTCTATCTAAATACTTCTCTTAAAAATACTTAACCCTAACCCTTAACAAACCCAACTTGTGACTCTTTTACTTCAATAATAGACAAACACTTGTAAGGTTAAATATTTTTTTCTAAATGTAGTAGAGCATATTTCCAGTAGGGGGTGCTATAGTACCACTTGCAATGTCCATATATGGGTGTACAGTACTGGTTTCACAAAGCGGGGACTTGTTTCCTTCCAGATTAAGAGTTAATCATGTTATTGCATTTAATTTAATTGATTTGTTTAGCCTCCAGTGTTATTTAATACATGCTTTTTTTTTCTTCTAATGTTATTTAAATTTTTCCAGTGTTATTTAGCCACTAAATATTTGCTAAGTGTCGCGACAGGGCTATTGTTTCGTTTATTGTAGAAACATGCTAACGTGCTAAGTGCTTCGCTCTGTTTCAAGAGCAGGTTATAACAACTGGTTTATAAGGTTGAAAGAGAAACAAACTATAACACGATGAGGAAATTGTGGAGGAACAATTAGCTGTTGGCTATGAAGCGCCCAGTTAGCAATGTGCTACGCTAAAATGAGTAGCATGTTTGTTGCTACAATCATACACTGTATCAGATAGTTCAATGAACTTCTCGTAAATCACTTTTCAATGAATTTACATTTAAATGACGACAAAGTTACAAATATTTTGAGTTGTTATGTTAATAGGGTGACCAAACGTCCTCTTTTCTCCGGACTTGTCCTTTTTTTACACCTTGTTCGGAACGTCCGGACGGATTTTTGAAATTCACGAAAATGTCAGGGTTTTACTCTTTTTCATAACGCCCGTTCAGAATCATTCCGCGTATATGTTACATAAACTCACGTGCAGGTCGGTACAAGTGTAAAGTCTCGTTTCGGGTGCTGGAGACTAAGCTCACATTATAAACATCTCATCTCATCTTTGTAAAACTCTTCTATTATTATTCTTCTTATCAAGAGATATTGTTGAAGCTTAATTTTCTAACAGAAGAGTTGTTTTTTTGTCAAATTTGTACATGTTTCTACAGATGTATTTTTATTGTATTGCCGGAGTTAATTTTGCAAAATTAAAGCATATTAAACTTCACTTATATGTATATATAAAGATATTATATTAAAGATTAAAAAATAATACTTCAGACTTTTGAAAAAAAAAATTGTTATATACATGTGTGTGTGTGTGTGTGTGTGTGTGTGTGTGTGTGTGTGTGTGTGTGTGTGCGTGCGTGT
>MU204268.1:207844-224717 GCA_017309775.1 Paedocypris sp. Pulau Singkep
TGTGTGTGTGTGTGTGTGTGTGTGTGTGTGTGTGTGTGTGTGTGTGTGTGCGTGCGTGTATTATTATTATTATTTTTTTTTTTCCCTCAAAAGTCTAAAATACTATTATTTTGTTACAGGTTTTCACAGATTTTTTATTATTAGAAGTTAATTACAGGAGTAACCTCATTGAACCATAAGAAAGTGTGTTCATCAACCTCAGAGAAGCCTGTCTGAATTTGTGTCCCGAGGCCGCGCCGATTGTCCTCTTTTTTGGAAATCAAAATATGGTCACTCTATATGTTAAGGAAAGAGTGCGACAACTGACCAAAATCCGGAAACCCTCTCAATCACATGCATGAAAAGCCGAGTGGCACAGGGTGGTGCATCGTCTCCAGTCACCCACTGAGGTGGTCCACCTTTTGAGACTCCGGTCTACCCCATGGGTGTAGACTTATGGGCTATTTTCACAACCACACCTTCTTTTCACCGGCTCTAGTGGTCTTTGTTAAAGGTCTTTGCTTTTGTCTTTTGTCCAGACAATCTGATTATTTAAAACGATGTAATAAAAGTCACAGTCAGAATGTCTACGGGCTGGGAATTCTTGTTCTTTTGAAGTATTAAGAGAGATCAAACGCTTTATTTAGAGGGAACATTTTAGTTTCTCCACAAGAGGGAGACAAACTCACGTTCTTTAAAGAGCTGGACTAGTGACCAGTAACTGAAGTCAAAAAAGAAGAAGAAAAAAAACAATTACGTTTATGTCCCTTTGCTCAACGTAATAAAAAACCCAGCAGAGATGTGAGGAAACCGGCCGAGAATCTCCTCATAAACACTTCATTCCGGAAAGCAATTCAATTCAACCGTAAACTTTGACCTCGCCGATGACCCACATTAACCTAAATCGCATTATATACCATCATGTGTGTGGAACTTCCTGTCAACCTTGTGTTTTTACCTTCAGAGGTCACTGACAGTATGAAGTCAAACTGAACATGTGGGAAAACGCTTGAAAGATACATACTGGATCATATATATGTAGAGAATATAGTAAACATGTGTGTTATATTCCTTTACTATTGAGTTATTATATACTATATCGGTTACTGATGAGATTAAAATTTTGATTTTATAACCAAAAAAACACTTGCAAAGTTTCTAAATCTTGAAAATCTTTTAAAAATAAATAAATAAATAAATACTGTGTCTATGGCAACAGGTTTGAGAACAGGAAATGGCATCTGGCGTGTCAACAGGTCCAGGAGCGATTAAAGCTGGTGCTTACAGCAGAATGTGCCAACATTCTTTACACAGATTTACCCAAATACTTTTCTCCTTCAAAGAAATGGATTGTTTTTTTTATTATTCCTTAAGACTTTTGGGAATTTTGGAGGTATCACAAATCTATTTCCTGCCCTTCGGAATCATCCACTTCCATTTGCTCAATGTCATCTGCGTCCTTTTGTAGAGTCAGATCAAGTCTGACTTAATGTGAAATGTAGGAAGAATTGAACTAAATAATTCTCACTGCAATCCATTTTAACCGGATTTAGAGGCACAAACACGAGTGAGGTCATCAAATGAATGATGTCAGATTTTATCATCTCAAATTAAAAAATCACATTGAGCTGAAATAATCCAGAGAAGGAATAATCTCAATATCATCATTTCCAGTATTCATAAAAAGCAAGACCTCGCCTCTCTAAATCATTGACGGCTTGTTGAATATTCAATGGGCTTTAATGAGATTCTGTGGTCAGATCAGGTCAGCGCCCAATAGGCTTTAATACGATTCTGATTCTATAAGTTCCACCCACAAGATCAATACATGTAGACGACTGATGAATCACACACACACACAGTCGAGGCGACGGGGTCTTGATAATGATTTGCTTCTTCTGCGAGAAAGCAAAAAAAAAAAAAAAACAACAGGACAAATCTAAATCTCAAAAGCAAATTAGATGTATGAAACGTTGTATTTTAGAGTGCTACAGAACATTTGATCAACATCCTAATGAAGTACATTAGTAAATTTAAAATACAACGGTACGCAGTTTCGTGTCATACAATTTCAGACTTACACATTCTAAATGTATTTAATTGTTCCGTTAGGTGAAGTTGTCACATAATCTATCAAACATGCATTTCAATTGGCTGCCAGAACATATGTAAAATATTCTACACACATGAGAGAGATTATATCCAGTCAGATTAAGCGTTTTTGATATATTTAGGCCTTTTTTCGTTTCATCTTCAGGTAATCGGTTGGTTTCTATGACCAATCAGATTTAAGTTTCATCCCACAGCGCCATCTAGCTAATGGCCAGTAACGATTGTAGTAAAAATCTTTTCATAATAATTAAGCAAAAGACTTTTAATTTGTGCCACCGCTTGTTAGATTGTGCAGAATGGATTTTATAAATACAATCTCACGTTGTTGTAAATTCATCGTATAAATTCTAAATGCCAGGTTTTTTTTGCCAAAAATATTTTGCAATAGTTCTATCTATTTTCACATATATAGGAGTAAAATTTGTTTTAAAAATGATCGATGATTAGTTTTAAATTAAAACCAATCAATGCTACATCTATCACCATCATGATGGTAATCATCAGTTTTATTGGAATTATACACAAAACTTAACTTGTTAAAATCCATTGGTCTCCCTAGTGCAGTGACTATTTTTCTATTTATAACGAGAACATGAACCAAGACATAAAGAGTTAAAACCCAAACGCCCGTGTTTCCTATCAAACGGAGAAGATCTGGCCCACCGTGCTATGCCACTCACCTCGACCAATGGCAGCGCTGGAAGGTGATGTCATGCGATAGGAGGGGTGATGCTGCTGCTGATGCTGCTGAGCTCTTGTATCTGAGGCAAGAAGAGGGAGAGGTGAAAAAGAGGATACGGAGATTAAAAAAAAAAAACAAAAAGAAGGGAGTGAGAGAAAGAGGACGACAGGGACAACACCTCATAAAGGTGAGTGAAGCTTACACAAAATGCCGTTTCTCCGCATTCCAGTCATTCTTCTGCCTTGGATTGCTTTGATCGGCATAAACAAGTTTATCTATTGGTGGTGGATTGCGTGTGCCCAGTACTCCCAGTCCTCACATCATGCCGAGTCTGGCTCCAGGACTGGATAGATAGATGCGGTGCTTTTTGTTCAAGCCCAGATTTAAAAATGCATGTAGAATTATCAATTTTGTGTAATTCAACTGGATAGAAAATGACAGTACATTAGGTTATATAGCACAATAGGTCATATAAGATTATATCATAGTACAGTAAGATTTTACCATGCCAAATGCAAACACACACTTTATAATGGTAATTATTTTGTTTTTTTTTTAATTTGATAAATATTTTTTCGAAGCATTAAATCATGCAGGGTGATTTAAAAATTCTATTAACATTGTGTGTATTTGTTTTGGAGACAGATTGCAGAATAACTTTTTTCTGTCTTTATATGTCATTTCTCATGACTAAATGTGTGTTATGCGACATTGTCACATGTCTTTCAAGATGATTGTGTCATTGTAACAGACACCACTCGGGGTGCCAGTCGTCGCCATAGAGACAAACTCAAAATGGATGTGGAAAATACGTATCACTCTTTTACTGCTGACTTTAGCTGATACTGAATACGTACCTTCAAATATTTAACCACAATATTTAACAACCTTTCGGAGACACTGATGGCAAAGTGACAATGAGACACTCCCTTTGGTCCCTGATCAGAATTCAAGGACGCACTGGCCACGCATCAGCTCTACACAACCACAAACACCACGAGCAAATCTCTCTGTTTCACTGTGCTAAACCTCTATTATAGATCATCTGATCCCATGTTGTGGCTTTTTTGTCAGATTGTGGAATAGATTTGAAGAGAGACAACACCAACATGACCCTGGCAGGTAAGATTGAATTGCCTTTGCAATGACAGTTTTTGGTTGCACTTTTGTTTAAATAAATGGCTCTTGCTGTATTATTTCTACTTCATAATAATAATAATAATAATAATATTACTACCGATAATAATAATAGTAATAAGGTAATAATACAATGCTGCACTAATACTAATACCATATCTTCAGAGAAACGTAATCTACATGAAAATACATTTTTTTTATTGAATTTAATTTAAAAAATCAGAAAAATTGAATCATGCTCTAATAATAAATTTGGCGTCACTTTTATAATGTGAACTGAATGGAATACCTAAAACACGCACACACACACACTATGCACATTTTTATGTACATAAAAATGCTATATTTTACTACTATATACTTTGTATTATAAAATAATGTACTTCTTGTTTTCGGATGCAGTTTTCCAACCCAAAATTCAGACAATAATGCCATATTAGCAGGAGCCAAATATGCTAAATGAAACTTTTGATTTCAGAAAAAAAAAATTTATAATACCAAGCCAAATTATCTCCTATTTATTTTTCTAATTAAATGCATTGATTTGACTTAATTAACTTAATAATTCATCCATGTTTGATTCCTCTATCAGCATATCGAGAGAAGGTGAAGGAGCTCCCCCTAGTGTCGTTTCTGTGCTCCTGCATCAACTCAAACCCATCAGACACATACAAAGCTGAGGGTAAAAAAAATAAATACAATATAAAATCTTAATAATTTACAGTTAGCGTAACTGTACTTCATTTCTTTTTGGAAAGATGCCGTGGACCTCAACTTATGTGTGATCAAAGATATGGAGGTCATTGAGCTTAACAAGAGGGCATCAGGCCGGGCATTTGAGGTGATCCTCAAACCTCCGTCTTTTGATGGCCATCCTGAGCTCAACACATCCATGCCGCAGCGCAAGGACCCGTCTCTGGAGGAGATCCAGAAGAAGCTGGAAGCAGCAGAGGAGAGGAGGAAGGTCTGCAGACACTTTAATCCGCTTTTATCTTTCAGGATGGACAACTCACATTAAACTATTTTTTCTGTTCAGGGTCAGGAGGCCGAAATGTTGAAGCATCTCGCCGAGAAGAGAGAACACGAGAGAGAAGTCATACAGAAGGCCTTTAAGGAGAACGACAACTTCATACGGAATGCCAAAGAGAAACTAGAGCAGAGGATGGAGGCCATCAAGGAGAACCGTGAAGCTCTGCTTGCTGCCATGATGGAGAGATTACAGGAAAAGGTAAAGATAGGCGGACAGATAAAGTCAATACAGTACTGTTTTAACTGTTTGACGAGCTAGGAAGAATTAAATTAACAAATAAACTTGAAGATATACGGTAAGTGAATAGAGTGGATGCGTAGAGCTTTAGTGGCCACAATGGGGCGTCAAAGAGCGACATTTTTACGTGACGATGTCAAATGTGCAAAATGCAATAATTAATACAAAAAAAAAAATACACCAAACAACATAATTTGACTAATAAAAAAAACCTAAACGCTAAACTAGACATCTAAAGAGCGAAATCATATCTATCATTGACAATTATCGGTCTTATTCTGGAGGACGGAACATCTTCAATGCAATTTTGCAATTTGAATCACAATTTTATTTTATCAATTTTTCGCAAACTCTCATTTTCTGATTTCTTGTTGGCTAAACGGTGGTTTTAAAAACGTTTGTGTCTGTTTAGGACAAGCACGCGGAGGAAGTGAGGAAGAACAAGGAGCTGAAAGAAGAGGCGTGTCGGTAGAAGACGCCATCAGACGAATATCGGCGAAGAAATTATAATGCAAACGCTAGAATACTCAAAACAGGACACATTGGCCACCAGAGAAGACTTTATGATCTAATTAATTTAAGCAGGGCGAAACCAAATTATGAAAAAAAGATAACGGGACGGAAGAAATGGAGGTGACAATGCAAGGTGCACGTGCGTTCCGTTACTTTCCTGCGCTGGAGTTGCTTTTAGCGAAAAGAGAGATGAACCAGTGAGCAGATGCTTTTACTGCATAATCAGGACATTTAACACACACTGCATCTTTCACACGGGGAGCTACATAAATTCCGCCAAAGCTTTGGCTCATGAATATTCAATTAATTAGCATTTTTAGTATTGGTTCAACGCAAGGCTTTTATTCTGAGGATTCGTGTAGTGCACAGAGTCACTTTAAGCACAAATTTCAAGCACATCTTTCCGTTTGATTTCCACTTTAGTGGCTGAAACTGCATCTTAAAGAACATCTTTTACTCCAGACAAGAATGGTGCACTTTGCTTTGGCATGTCACTGGACCTTTTCAAAGCTTTAATTAATTCACTTCTATTCAAGACAAAGGAGTTTGGAATGACCAGAGCATTTCTTCCTCGTGATTGTGAAGTCCAAATAAATACTGTACTTCTCTAAACCAAACAGTTGAAAAGAGCCATTTTCTCTTCTGTATTATTATACGTATATATTTAATGTATACTTTATTTTCCACATTTTAAGAAATTAAAATAATATAATAATGATGATAATAATAAGAATTGTTATAATTATTTAATTTGGATTACTATTGTTACGTATTTAATTTTTCTTGTGGGAAATAAGAAGCATATAACACGCACACAATTACTTACATCTTAACTACCAATGACATCATAGTACAGTGTATTATTTACAGAATACAGTACCTTATAATTATTCAATCTTATTGGTTGATGATTAAAAGTGTGAACTCCACAATCGCTGCTTGCAGCTATATTTCCTTTAAAGATTCTTACCAGTTTGCTGTCTTTCGGTGTGTGTATTACAACAAATATATTTGAACATTTTTGAATTACATTTTGTGTATAACAAGAAGACACTTTATTAGTTAATGTACTGAAATAATTTCTCTGCATTTAACCCATCCATAAAAACGGCAAATGTAATTTTTTTTCAATTCTACAACAAATATAATTATTTCATAAATAGCATGAAACTATAGCTAACATAAACAATCAAGAGAGAAAAGTAACAAGCTTTCTTTCAAAGAAACTGAACTAAACTATGACGTTTATTGAAAATATCACAATGTCGCAGGGAAAAAAAAAATCAATTGATGGACATGTTTTCAGGAATGAAACGGTTATCACGGCGTCTGTGGAGCAATGATGGGCAAAACACACGTGCAACCCACACTGATCGTTTTCTTCTCCAGCTTCAGAGAGTAAGAACGTTTATTCTTCACCTTCTTCAGGACGTTGATCTCATAGTAAATGGGCTTGGACTCCAGGTCCAGCACTTCCTCTCCTCCCACCAAACAGCCTTTCCTCTCGCATCTGGCCTCGGAGATAACCATCGGGATTCTGGATTTATCTTCGGACGTCCTGAATTCAAGTCAGAAAAGCGTTTGCGCTAAAATACTGCCGATAGCATCTAAACCCTCCTATTATGTTCAGGTCAAATGTACCGTTTTCAAAGTTAAAAAATATTTTAAAAAGTACTTCAAAGTATTTTTTTTCACTTTGATACTTCTCCCGCTTGGCTTATTTGGTGTAATTATCATAAAAATATTGTTCAGTTCATATATTTGTAACACCACGCTTCATCTGAGCCAAAATGGACCCGTGTTAGAAGTATTAAATGTATTGTTTTTTTACTTTGAAACTTATTCTGCTTGTCTTAGTTAGTGTAATTACATGTGAACAAAAAACGTTTCAGTCAAGTTCTTCTTACAAAGTAAAAGTTTGAGTCAATTTGACCCTTCAGACAAAATGGAAGCTTAAAAGAGTCAGAAAGATCAAATACTTTTTGTTACTTTGCAACAATGAGACATAATACACCTCTCACACACACACACACACACACACACACACACACACACACACACGTCCTGTTTTGGGAAACTTATGCTTAACAAAAGGCTTCCAGGTCAAATTGACCCGTAAAAATTATTGATGACTAACATAATAGGAGGATTAAATGACTTACTCATATCTCCAAGGAGACAAAGACCTGTTGGGAGATGGCGAGTAAAACGTAGAGATGTTCAGATTCGTGCTAAATCGGACACGTGGCGTGTTCCTTGACCTCCTGCTGGATCTGCAAACCTTCTTGGTCCGAGCTGCAGCTTCCGGTGAAGGATGGAGCAGGAGAAGCATCAGCAGAGCTTGAAGCGCCTGAGGAGAACCAGGTGAGGAACTGGAAGCCTCTCAGAAGCTGTTTGTGAGACTCACCAGTAGGAGCTGCATCTTCGGTCTTCAGTCTGACCGCCGCGGCTGTAGGTGATGCTTTATACGGGCCACGTGAGAACGCAGACGGATGAGAGTCATCTCGAAATACCGTCCCACTGACTGATAACGAAACCGACCGTAGACTTTGGGTTTATGTGGGTCGACACGTGACCCTAGACAGCCTGAGAAATCTGATAAAGCATTCCGATGAAAGAAAAGAACGTTTTTTTTAAACAATTAAAATGTGCTTTATGTAGACTTGTTTTTTTTTTCTCGCTTAAAATTACCGTTAAAAAGGTAAAAAAAAAAAAAGAGATCTAACAAAACCATGAAGTAAAGCATGTAAGCAAGATTGCTAATTTAAGATACAAATCTATCGTATGTAAAAGTGTTGATGGTAAAATTAAATTAATAAAAGGTCAATTATGAAAGAATTTTGAATTCTTTTTTACCTTATTTGAAATGTACTTCCGTTTTGTATTTAGAATAAGGAACTTTTTTTTTATTTTTCCTATATTATTATGTTAATAATATTAAATTACAAATAAATCATATATTAATACAGTATATAAATTCTATAAATTATAAAGGTGAATTTGATAGTTTTATTCTATTTATTTTATTAAGTTATTTAAATCAAGACAATCCTGAAAACCTTCACGTTTTTAAAAAAAGTCTTGTGGTAATGCAAAAGTCCTCACCTGCTTTTAATATTGATCAACAAAACCAACAAGTCTTCTTTACATCTTACATGACCAAGTAATTAAACAGACAATTTTTAGTTGCCATGGTTGCCAAATTTTATAAAACCACGGCTTAAATTTTATTTACTATTACTAAATGCCAGTCATTGTGGGCACACCAGCCCTTTGACAAAAGTTAATTAACCTTTTTTCTATTATTTATTATTATTTGTCTCATTGTCATTTATAGCATTTTGTAAAGAACAAATAATATGCTGGAGTTTAGAGTTCAAAATTTGACCTTGAAAAATACTGCTGATAATAAATACTGATCCCTGATTGACAGGAAGTGCCTTTCTTTGTATATGTGTACATCTTCGCATTAACAGTGGTTCTGTATGAAGCTTCCCGAGCATCATCACCTCTGTAATCCAGGTCACAGTGATGCTGATGCGGCTCCAACGACACCATCATGAGTTATATCTGATGGAACCTTCTCTGAAATGACATCACAAACAGACACCGAAACCCAAAAGAAAAAAAGGGTTAAAGTTAAGATGTTTCAGTGGGAAGGTCTGTCAGCTTCATGAAAGCAAATGACATCAGGGAATATAGAGAACAATTGGTTTATTTGTAAAAACTGGCAACAGAATTTAGCCAGAAACATATAAAGGTCAAAGAGGTCAAATGACATCTGGCGTGTTGACAAATCAACTTTAGGATTAAAGTTTAATTCAGGCAGAGTCCAAGTCAGATGTTTTATTCTAAACCGCGGGGGGAAAGGAAACGTCACTCCTGGCGTTCCTGAAATTCCCGACATGAAAACGATAAAACATGGATGAGATGGTTAGGAATCACGCGACGTTCCTACAACACCAGGCCGTGTTTTCCATCTGAAGAGTAACTTACATTCAGGAAGTTATTTACAAGCTTAACATCTGAACTCTTGTGAAACGATTGCTAATAAAAAATAAAAACGAAATAAAAGCTTTCCGAGGACATTTTAAAACCAACTGTTGGATAAGTAAAAAAAAAAAAAAATGTTTTAAATACATGCATGTATTTAATTTTAAGTGAAATATTTAAAAGTACTCATCAAAACTCTCATACAACTTGACAAACCTTTTTGTACAAGTAAAATGTTTGTATTTTGAAAGTAAAATGTACTTCTATTAATGGGTACCATGTAACATTATAACAGTAAATGTTACTTTGAAAATTGTGCAGGGACACATTAAGTAAAATGATACTTATTTCCACCGTAAAACAGCATGTACTCCGTTAAAAAAAAAACAAAAAAACAGATTTGCACACTTTGCAAAAAAACAAAAAAAAAAAAACGGCTTAAATTAGGAAGATGATGTCATCGGCCACCATGACCTGGTTGTCGTCCTGCATGCGGGCGAGGGCGGCGCGGACCTCCGGGTCAGTGAAGGGCGAAGAGCTGCTCTTGTTGACCGCCTCCGTCAGCGCCATCAGGCCCACGGACTGAGCGTGTGCGGCTCTGAACACCTCCAGCAGCGCGGCTTTGAACGCCTTCAGCCTGACACGCGTGCGGTAAATGTCAAGATGGCGGTTCTTGTGAAGTTCGGAACATCAGAAACATCAAAACCTGAGCTCTTTACCTGTCCGCTGACAATTCTGTGTGTCCGTTCTGACCAGACGAGTCCACGGGATCCTCACTCGGCCTTTCAGGGGCTGGTGACTGAACTAATGGGTAAACATAACACGTGGATGTTAGGCTACAACACACACATTTATATATTATGTTATAGTGGTTTGTAATATATTAGATACTGCAATGAGACGACATGAAAAAGCTTTCTGGACTTAAAATGCTAATTTTTAAAAAGTAAAGATCTATTTTATTCAAACCAAAGTCAATGATGTTTTATACTTTGGACGCTAGATGGCGCTAGAACAGGCATGGGCAAACTACGGCCCGCGGGCCACATGCGGCCCGTGAAACGTTTTAATCCGGCCCGCGGAGCTTGTAAAAAACTAAATTTAAAAATCATATTTTTTTTTTCAAAATTCCATAACGAAGTTTTTTTTTCTTTATGAACACATTTGAAAAAGCAGAACCATATACACAAATGTACTTTAATTAAATGTACTAGCATATTTATAACATTTATTTTTACACTGTCAGTCACAAAACAATAGGTTTGCGCATATACGGTACGTGTGTGCGCGCTCGCCTCCGGCACAGCTCTGTCCCGCTCCCTCCACCCACCGGCGCATTCGCTGAGATCAGTAGGACGCCTCGATATTACAATAGTTTTTTTTCATTAGCTCAATGGTTATTTTATTTTAAATCCTTGCTCTCGCGTTTATTATTTCTGCACGTTTCATTCATTGCATTCGTTTTCGCGCAGTCTGCTTTACGGTATGTAATCGCTCAAACGGCTTGATTTTGGGGTAAAACGATCATTGAAAGTCTCGAATCGCAGGACAGTCCCATTGTCCCCAATCCCAATCCCCGGTGACCAGCGCTGCCCGGTGAATTAAACGTTACTGGGCCGCACAAGTTTAGTAAAACAAATCAGATTAGTGCCAGTGAACGTCAAGCGCAAACAAATGTATTTTAAAAAACGATACGGAAATGATTTAGGTTTTCGTTTTGCTTTTTAATTATTGTTTTCGTTCGCAATCTTCACATTATCGTTTGCGAGCAGGTTAAAGGCGCCTTTTCGTTCTAAATCGGACTTATCTTTAAAAGAATGAAGTGGCTCAGCCATCATTGCTGGCACATTGAGTGCCGTAATAACATGACTAGAAGCGCAACAAAAACGTGTCTCTTTTTCGCACGCGCTGCTATTCAACAGATTTTACTGTTAATGTTTCTTGTGATGCTGAAGAACAGAAGAAGAGGTGGTTCAGAGTTTAAAAATGATTATTGAAATAATCATGCCTTTTTCGTCTTCTAAGCAGTAGAACTTTATTGTTATAAACGAGGGAACTATAATTTTGTCATTTTAAAAAGTTGTTTAATAAGGATTAAAAAAAACAAATTGATAATATGTAATTGAATATTTGGATATTAAAAGAAAATTCTAATATCATAATGGACCTTCCTGGTGAGTTAAAATGCTAAATCACTTTATTTGTATTTTAGTATTAGATCTGTTTTTTTTAGTTAGTTTGTTTGTTTGTTTGTTTTTTTTTTTTATCTTGAATGCATTTTAAAATACAAATAAACACTATTTAAAGTTAAATACTAAATTAAATACAAAAAACTTTATATCCTAAAATGTGTATTTTTTCGGCCCCTTTGTCAAATGTTAGAACCCAATGTGGCCCGCGAGTCAAAAAGTTTGCCCACCCCTGCGCTAGAATATGCAAGAGCAAAAATAAATAAATACATTTTAAAAATTAAAATCCCAGTAATTCCACATTATGTAATGCAAAATATATCAGTAAATTATAATATTTATTTGATTGATTTTTTACGCCATCTTAGCTTCAATGGCTATATTAATGGCAACATGCTTTTTGAAGTGTAAAATTGTCCAAGAAAAAAAAAAAAAAACCTGTCTTTCAGGAGAGACCAAAAAGACCAAAACATCTCTATAACAGCTGATAAATAGCAATAAAGCCACAAATATTAGATATACTCATGTTGATTTCTGTTATAGTAAATTATTATACATTTAAATGATCTAACAACATTTGTTACATGTGATGAAGTAATTAAAAAAAAAAAAAATTAAAAAAAAAAAATTTTTTTACATTTTGTGACAAAAAAAAAAAACATTTCCCCATATTTCACATCCTAGTGAACTGCAACACTTGTTTTAACTTAACTTACTTTGTGGGACGTCAGTCTCAGTGCTGAAGTCGTAAGGATCGTACGACTCTTTGTCCTGCGACTGTCCGCCTTCTGAATGGCGCCTCCTGCAGGCAAAACGAAAGAATCGCTCACAATAAATTCACTAAAAAGTCACAGAAATAAATAAAAAGCAAAGAGAAAGAGTGTTATAAAACAGTCTCAAAGCATTAAACCAGACGAAAACAGCATCAGACTTTAGACAGAAAGGAGAATCAAAATATGTTGTTTTGTTCAAATAATTACGTGCAGGAAACGTCATTTTACGACCACAAACCTTTTTCTCTGCGGTCTGGGAGTTTCTTGTCCCTCGTTCTCCTCTTCCTCATCCTCCGATTCTTCATCTCGTGTTCCATTTCTGGAACGTTTGCGCTCTTTCTCCAACACCTAGTGGAGACACGGAAAACACGGGTCAACATTTCAAACCCAGATGGAACCAGTTTGGCTTTCACAATGTTTCTGTCCTGCTGTGTAATGTTTTTGGCTACTTTGTACTTGTACAAAGTATCAATAACAACAACTTTTACTCTCTACTTGAGTACATTTGTGATTGACACTGTATTTGAATGGACAAATACTCGGTACATTATGATTGTGCGTGACACGTCGGCATCTTTATGTGATTAATTTCTCGAACGGACGAGGTGATATCGCCATCTGCAGGATGCTGAGGGTACTGAATGTCTATTAATGTCTAATAAATGCCATTTATCAGCTAAATCATTGAACATGAAATAGCGGTGGCACTTTTTTGTCCATTTGAGTTGGGTTGAAAAAGCAAAAAGTCAGTCTCAATCAATTTTGTTCTGCCATTTTTAAATATTGGGGTCTTAATTTGCATTTATATATTGTGAAATATAGAATATATGTTGGGCGTATTTTTAAATACATTTGAAAGTCGGTCTGTATGTCAGTACGTACAAGAAAAACACTCAAGTTCTTGAAAATTGAATAATTCTTGTAATTGGTGACTTGCAGAGTAATTTGACAGTAAGATCTCTGTACTTTAGCTCAGTGTGGTGGTCAGTAATGTTTACTCGTCTGCTGTTCAGACCTTTTTGAAGTAAGCAAACTGCACGAGCTCCACAGCGACTTCGGCGTCCACCAAGTCCACAGACTTGCTCATGCGAGCTTTGGCGTGAGCCGTGGACAGACGGATGAGGGTCTCCAGGGTCCGGGCAGTGACGGGTGAAGTCTGAAAACACATCAAGGATCAAGAAGAAACTCGAGCAGAACTTTAACCCCTCGTGGTCCACGAACCCGTGCAATGTCTGAGCCCAGCTGCTCCTGACTGCGCAGGCGGGAATACTCTTCTGCGATGTGATTGGCCGCTTCTTGGGTCAGAGCAGGAGACAGAGCCTTGGCGATGTGGAGGTACTTCCTGATGAACTCTTTACTCACGACACGGTCCCTACAAACCACAGTAGAAATTAATAGTCGCATTCTGATTTATAAATAGCGGTTCAATGAAGATTTCAGAATAAGAATCCAAGAATCCGTAAGAATTATGGCCAAGTTTGCACATGACAACACGACATAATTTACTAAATACAATTAAATTATACAAAATGTATATAAATAATGATTCAATAAAAATACAGTGACTTAAAAAAAGAAAACAAAAACAGAGAAAAGATTATGTGAAGTGCTTAAACGTAAAACAAAGCGCTAACAGTACATCTACTTTCATTATCGGAATAAAATCCTTTATTATTTGTTTTTATTATTTATTAATCAATGAAATAAACTAATTGCTGGTTGGTTGTGATCAGCAAAAAAAATGTTATGTGGTCAAATTTACATTTAAACTGACCTACAATTATTATTTAATACAACAAGAATGTGAATCTGCTTGCTGATATACTTGAGCTTCCTGCTGCCGTGGAGAAGAGGATTGTGCTTCTCGTAGACTTGCAGCTCTTCTTCCTCCTCGGTGATGTCGGGGTCGTCTGTGGCCAAAGCATCCACTGTTCCGCCGAGCGTTAAAACTGGGACACAAAAAGCCACAAAATACAGATTAGGAGACAAAACACAGATCGGGACAAACTAAATACAGATTAAGACAGAAAACACAGATTAAGACAGGATCGGGTCTCTTTTTGTCTGCGAGAGCCATAAACGCCACATATTAAAAAAAAAAAATCTAACTTGTTGAGAGCCAGAGCATACATTTAAAGCTAAATACAACAAATGCAAGCAATTTTATAAAACCAACAATCACAAACCAAACAAGTCACCGAATTCATCGGGATGACACTGTTATTAAGCGTCCGCTGAACTGTAGCAACAGCGCCATCCAGGCAAGAGAGTGAACTGCAATAGCCACAGTGACTCACAGACTAGCACGCTATTGGTGCACATGCCCTACTGCCAACCAATGGCAAACCCCAAAATGAATAGGGATACGCAGGCACCGCCCACTCTGCTACACTAGTGCCAAAAGTCCAAACGCAACGGTTCTAGCGCAAATGTAGAGATTGAAAGCGAAAATATATTTTTTTAATTGTATCTTTTTATTTTAAATTTATAAATTTCTTTTTATATTTTATTTGACTTTAGCCCTGAATTATCATTGGCCTTTTATTAATTTATGTTTGATATTTTTCGTCCTAATCTGATTCCATACACAACATGCTCACTCCAATAGGCTAATTACTACGTCCAATCCGGTTGAGAGCTCCTCCAATGCTAATGTTTCTTTCTTTGAGCCATTTTCTTCAAAGGGTTTTATGCACTTGGCTAGGAAAGGAGGGAAACTCACTTCCTGACGTCACCATGTCGTTAAGAGTTATCCCAAAAAAAAAAAAATAGTGTTGTCCTGAGAACATGAGCGATGGGAAATTAATAGATCAAAAATGACTTTTTTACTTTTAACGTTATTTATGGAACGTTTTAATGTTTATTCATTAAAGCTTTGCCTTTTAGCCAGATTCAGTCAGAAGAGCCACATACGGCCCGCGGGCCACAGGTTCATGACCTCTTGATTAAGACAGAGTTGGCATGACGACAACTGTCCAGATCACGTGTCAAACTCAAGGCCCCATGTCATTTAATGTGAGAGCTTAAAAATGTTAAGTGTCTAAAAACAAACACCAAAAAATAATTTAAGAGCGTGGGTTGACCAAAAGCTACACTTCCCACAATGCCTTTTGACCACGGTAGCCGCAGTGTTTCCATAGTTTTATGTTATTTTTCATTCACTTGGACAGTTTGATCCTTCAATAATGGAGTTGTGTGTTTTCATAACCTGACAAAATGTAAAAAGATTTACGCAACAAGCAAACATGGGTTTTCTACACAACTGCAATTGTGTTATGATAAATAAGGAGTTGTGTGGGACACCTGGCCATTTCAGGACCAGGGACGGATGGCCAGGTGTCTCACAGTCGTTTAATATTAAAGAGTAGTTACATTTATTTGACATTACATTTCATTACATTTAGTTTTGTTTATATCTATTAGATTTTTTTACGCCATCTTTAGCTTCAATAGCTATATTAATGGCAACATGGTATTTGACAATTTTACTCTTTAGAAATCAATACATCTCTACTACAGTTGATGAATAGCAATAAAATACACAACTTTTCAAAACGACTTCAACAAATTAGATACAATCTTTCATGTTGATGTCTGATAAAAATTGTAAAACCTTTTGTGGTAAAACGTTCTTAAAAACATCTGTTAAAACATTTTCAGACATTTTCATTTAAAACCGTTAATTTAAAACAGCCGGCCCTTTGAGGACAGACATTATGCTGATGTGGCCCTCGGTTAAAAAAAAAAAAAATATTGACACCCCTGGTCCAGATGATCTACCTGCTCCGTCCTGCTCGCGCGGGTCTCTGTAGCGGTGCATGCGCAGCACGTGGTCCGAGATCTCCCGGTCCTGCTCGGAGTCCATCTGGTCCAGCATGATGAACAGCAGATCGAAGCGGGAGAGCAAGGAGTCCTGCAGGCCGATGTTCTCCATGGGCGTCTTGTACTGATCATACTGTGGGCAGACAAACCTGATGCAGACGGCACGGACACGAGCAGTGGTGAGCAGAGCGAGGTCTTACCCGGCCGTAGACGGGGTTGGCCGCTGCCAGGACGCTGCACCGGGCGTTGAGGCGGGCGTGGATGCCGGCTTTGGCGATGGTGACGCGACCCTGCTCCATGACCTCGTGGATGGCCGTGCGATCCATGTCGGACATTTTGTCGAACTCGTCGATGCAGACCACACCACGGTCAGCCAGAACCATGGCTCCGGCCTCTAGGCGGCGCT